>JASJET010000182.1:1465000-2065000 GCA_034092305.1 Diaprepes abbreviatus | reverse complement strand
TATTTTCGAACTGTCATATCATTCGAATTTATTTTATGTTCTTAACAATAAAAATACACACATAATATGAAATAAAGTCAAAGTAGACGTATGTCTGTTTGTATATCTGGTTTAATATCAAAATTCGTATGGTTTTCTACGACCGCTGCTGTTAGAAATTTAAAAGACTTTACTAAAGTATAAAATACTTTATTCAAATTAAGAAAATACTTTAAAAAATAAAGATGATATATTTTTTAAATCTTAATGAATTAAAATACTATTCATCAAACTTGTATTCTTTTAATCTAACAAGAAATTAAATAAAGGTTTTAAATAACCTCAACATACATATATCTTATTTCAATATATATGGCAAATGCTATCGAAACTACAGCTAGTACTCAGAAAATAATATGGATTATATATGATTTTGTTATCCCCCGTACGTTTTGGTAACTTGTGTAATTAACTGTTTTATTAATTTATAGTCCATCAGTAATGAAATGCATTAATATTTATTGCATTAAATTTATAAAAGATAACGGCATAATTACTAAACCCGTCTTACGCTTCTTTTTGGTATTATTATAATTGTACAGAATGAAAATACGTTTTTATTTAAGTAACTTGTATTATCAATGACTAGAAAGATTGTCAATTGCCTATATTTCGGACCTAGAAATGGCACCCTATCAAGTTTTGAGTGTCTCAATTAACTGAGGTTAACAAGAGATTATGTTCATTCAAAATAAATCACTTTCTTGCTAAATGTATTATTCTTAACTTGATCTTAATTTTCCTTTGCCGACACTAATAACTTATTCTGAAATCAAGTATATCTTATTTACTTGCTCAAAGAAAATTAGGTATTCTTATCATAAGAATATCATATAATTTATATATTTTTTCAGTATTACCTTTTGTTTGGTATTAAAAAGATATTTTTTCAACAAAAACTTGATATTTAGTCATCATAGGAAATGTGTCTTTACAAAACTATCAAGTATAATTTTTTTGATCAAGATCATAAGAGTAGTGAACATAACCCGATCCTCTCCATCCCCCAACTCCTCGACCTTGACCTTGACCTTGCCCCACCCCTCTTTGGCCCCGCCCACATGTCCTTGTCATTGACCTTGAAAGTGCACGTGTGCTTTGGCCTTGACCTTGTGTTCAAGGTTGTGTGTGACCTTGACCTTGACCTTGGTCGAGACGGCCTTGACTTTGTTGGAGGTCATCTTGGGTGTGTGACCTTGAAGATATGTTACGTGGTTTGCGGTGACCTTGAATGGTTTTATATAAGGTATGGGGCAGTTCCATTCATCAGTTGGCTCTGACTTGTATAGGTAGTACATGTGTTAATATTTGACAATCATGGCATATGTTTGTGAAAATTGCGGTTCTAAGTTTACTAATAGTTATAATATGAGACGTCATAAAAGAGAATCGTGTGCGGCGAGATTTAATGAAGTGCCTGGAGGAAAACGGCTCCGAATTGAAGAGTATACATCGACGATTCCGGTAATTAATTGCGCTACATGTAATGTAGATGTTCCAATAAATCATATGTCAGCGCATAAACGAACACAACAACATTAAAATAATTCATGTTTGCCGGTATGTCATGGTGTGCAACTCGTTGAATGTGCCTTCAAAAGGAGAATTGCAACCTATCGGGTTAACAGTGATATGGAGCATTCCGATTACGTAATGTTCTTTGCAGACATTAAATCCAAGGTGGTGGAACTTGTTAATAATTTATTACGTGTGCATCATGCTTTAAAAGTTAACATGACAGCTGTTGGCGAGTACATGGTTCCATCACAAGAAATATTCAGTGAAAAATCCTTCAACACTGCTAATCAAATAATTAGTGTAGAAAGTGATTTGGATGCCGTTTACCATTCTTTCACCGAATTAATAAAAACGCAGGCGACAGAGTTCCAGGAGAAAGATTCAGGTATGGAAAAATCAAAACCCGATATATTAAACTGATTTTTATATATTATTTTTCTTGTTATAGGATGGGCTCTTGTGCGAATTTTATACTTGGAAGTTAGTATCAACAAGTATATGCCTATGGGTGGCTCATCATACATCAAGTTGCCGTGTTCTATTGAAAAGGAAGGAGCTGTCGTCAATGTGATTAACCAGGACGAATTTTGCTTTGCGTGGGCTGTAACATCAGCATTGTTTCCTCCAACAGCAGAGCCTTCACAGAAGACATCCTACCCCCATTTTTCTAGAGTGCTAAATTTAACAGGTATGGATTTTCCAGTAAAATTACGTGACATTAAAAAATTTGAGGAAATGAACAACATATCAATTAACGTATACGGTCTGGAATCTAAATATGAAAATAATGAAGTAATACATGAAGTTATTGGTCCACTGAGGTATGCGTCAAAAAAGTTGGATAGGCATGTAAATTTATTGTTAATTACAAAAGACTGTAGTAGTAAAAATGGCGGTGAACATTTTTGTGATACGACTTGTTCAAAGAGTTATTATTGTTGATTCGGGATTTATCACGTTTAGTTTCAAGTCAAATTAGTTGCCAACAACATAAAATATATTTCTGTGATGGTTGCCTAATTTATTTTAGTACACCGTCAGCTTTAACTTTACATCAAAGCTACGATTGTAACCACATTTTCACGCAAACACCCTCAGTGGATTTAAAAATCGATAAATTTGGAAAGAGTGTTCCGGAAAATATTTTAAAATTCGAGGGTATAGAAAAGCAAATGCGCGTTCCATTCGTGGTTTATGCAGATTTCGAATCTGTTTTAAAACCCGTTGAAACGGTACAACCAAACCCACAAAATTCTTACACTGTAAAAAGTTTTAAACATGAACCATATTCTTTTGCTTATTTAATTAAATGCTCTTTTGACGACTCACTTTCAAAATTTGAGCTATTTCGGGGGAATAATGTAGCTCAAGTCTTTGTGGATCGTATCGAGTGTGATTTAAGGGCTCTATACAACACATATTTAAAAGACATTAAGCCTATGAAACCGTTAACGCCTGAAGAAAAAAGGGAGTTTAATGATGCTAAAATATGTGGTATATGTGAAGGCCCTTTTGAAGAGGGTGAGATTAAAGTATGAGACCACTGTCACATACCTGGTGCAAAAAGATTTGGTGCTGCACATTCCGTTTGTAATTTAAATTATAAATTACCCACTTTTATCCCTATCATATTTCATAACTTAAGCGGCTACGACAGCCATTTATTTATAAAAGAGTTATGTAAATATGGGGATAAAATTGGTGTTTTGGCTCAAAGTAAGGAAAAGTACATATCATTTACCAAAAGCATTTATGTGCACGATTATTTTGATAGTAAATGTGGAAAAGTCAAGAGGAAATATTTAAAGTTGCGATTTATTGATAGTTTTAAATTTCTGTCAACGTCTTTGGAAAATTTAGGCAGCGGCTTAAACGACGACGATTTTATTGTAACGCGAAAACATTTTTCAAATATCAACCAATTTAATTTGATGCGTCAAAAGGGTGTTTTTCCCTATAGCTTTATTGACTCTATAGAAAAAATGGAAAATACATGTCTTCCAAGTAAAGATGAATTTTATGATAATTTACGGGAAGAACATATTAGCGATGAAAGCTATAGAAGAGCAAAAGAAGTATGGCGCTTGTTTGGGTGTAAAACTTTGGGGGACTATTCGGACGTGTATTTAAAATCAGATGTGTTGCTATTGTGTGATGTTTTTGAGCAATTTCGGAATAATTGTTTAAAATTCGATAAACTTCATCCAGCACATTACTATACCCTTCCAAGTTTATCATTTGATTGTATGCTTCGTATGACTAAGGTAGAAATAAAGCTCTTAACTAATATAGACATGATACATTTTTTTAAGAAAGATATACGCGGCGGCATAAGCCAGTGTACAGAAAGGAAGCACATCGCTAATAATATTTTTTTACCAGACTATGACCCAACAAAACCTTCTTCATTTATAACATACCTTGATGCTACAAATCTACATGGTCATAGTATGTCACAAGCATTACCATATGGTGGTTTTCGATGGTTAAGCGAGCGCGAAATTCTGGATTTAAATATTATGGCTGTTGGTGATGATAGTTTACATAGCTACGTTTTGGAAGTGGATGTGCATTATCCGACTGAGTTGCATGATGCACATTCTGATCTTCCATTTCTAGTAGAAAATATCATACCGCCAACAGAAAACGCTAAATTACCGAAATTAATTCCTAATTTACAAGATAAAAAAAAATACATTGTACACTATAGAACTTTAAAACAAGCCATCGTCAACGGCTTAGTGGTAATGCAAACCCATCGAGTATTACAGTTTAAGCAATCAAAATGGCTAAAATCGTATATTGATTTTAATACCAATTTACGTAACAAGGCCACCACAAAATTTGCGAAGGACACTTTTAAATTAAAAAATAACGCGATATTTGGTAAAACTATGGAAAATGTGGAAAATCGAAAGGATATAAAATTAGTAACACATTGGGATAACAGTGTAGGCAGAAATGGAGCTAGAGCACTAATATCCCGCCCCAATTTCAATAGTAGTTCGATATTTACCGAGAACTTTGTTGCTATACATATGAATAAAGTTAAAATATTGTACAATAAGCCAATTTATATCGGTTTTTCCATATTAGATATATCAAAGACTGTAATATACGATTTTTATTATAATTTTATTAAATCCAAGTTTGGCGATGATGCTTCGTTACTTTACACCGATACTGACTCGCTTATATTAAAAGTGTATACGGAAAACTTTTATCAAACTATATCAGAAAACCCCGAAAAATTTGATACATCAAATTACCCCGAAATTAATAATTTCAACATAATTAAAAGTAATTCTGTAGTTGGTAGAATGAAAGATGAGTTTCCTGGTGATCCGATAATAAGTTTTTATGGTACCGGCGCGAAGGCTTATTATGTAAAGTCCATTAATAATGAATTAAAAAAAGCTAAAGGTATCAAAAAATGTGTTATCGAGAAAGACCTTCATCAGGAAGACTACCAAAGAATTGTTGAACGGGGTGGTTTGATATTAAGAAAGATGAAGACATTTAGAAGTGAATTACATAACATTTATACCAACATAATAAATAAAGTAGCATTGTCACATAGCGATGATAAACGTTATGTAATTCCCAGTTCAACCAAAACTCTACCTTGGGGGCATGCAGACATAGATTTTTACAAAACAGACCCGGAAGAAAACAAATTTAGTCACCGTGTTGGAATCATTTCTAAGTCAGGACAGCACGTAATCTGGAAAATCCATATTTCATTATTTGTATTGTTTTTATTATTTCTATTAAACATACAAAATTAATATGTAACGATAGTATTGTAATTTTTTTTTTTTAAATAAAAAACATGTATTCATTACTTGATTGTTTTTTTATTGAACTTTTATTTTAAAATTATAAATATAATGAAGTGTCGACAAATAACAAACTGTAAAAGTTATTGTTGAAAAATTTGTCTAATAGTAAATTAAACGCACAGGTCTACGAGTAAATGTTTAATGTGAAACAGGTTTGCTGACAAGATCCTCCATAGTCTTTTCAATTTTCAACATTCTAGAGTTAAGTTCATCACGCAGTTCGTCTTGCCTAAATTCATATATTGCAATAACAGTATCATCAATGTATCCTCTAAGTTCTTGACCGGTTTCAATTAATTTCTTGCGTACGTAACTTTCAAGTTGGTTTCTGAATATATCTTTAATAACAATTGTTGAGTCATGTAAAGCTTTCTGCGTATCTTGCACACACTGAGCAAGGTTATTATCAACATAATTTCGTGTGGTCGCATCGTCTCCTTCAAGAGGTTCTGCTAAATAGCATAATCTTTTGCTTCCCATGTCGCAATCTCCATTAGGTGTAAGTTTAAAACCTATTCCTGAAGGACCTCGCATAAAGTTAAAATCCTTAAATTTTCTTTTGCGACCGAACTTATCAATAGTGTTTACTTCTGACATTGTTATGTGAGACTGATTTGAAACCATTAGATTTCACCCTAATATATGGTTCTATTTCATTAATAAACGGACTCTGCAGAAAAATATGGATTGCAAAACGTATTTTAGATGATGTTTAATAAATACACGTACAGATTCATTTTACTATTGTTTTATTGAAAAAAAAATTAAAATATAACAAAAGATTGAGTTTACTTTTTATTATTAAAAAATAAAAAATATAACAAACAAAAAAATTAAAAATTAAGAAATAAAATACATGTTAATTTCTTCTGTACAGGTAAGCTTCTTCTATGACCCAATTTCTTCTCTGGATGGCACGTTCATTAATGTCCTTGAACTGGTAGTAAACTAGTCCACAAAAGCCGCATTGTACAAATTTAACCCTGAAAAGGTCAATGTAGTTGAAGTCGTACGTAAGATCATTTCGCCAGCAGATACCTAGTCTTTTACAATGATGACAAGTTAAATAAAAAGCTTTTGGTATATGACTGTATGTTTTGGCTGCTTCACTAGGTTGTTCATCAGTTGGCATCATGATGTTTGAATATGTTGTACTTTTCAATCGCTGTACTCTATTTATGTATTACTTTTTAAAATAACCTTGACAGGACCAAAAAAAAAAAATCCTTGAAAATTACAACCTCGAAAACGACCCTGACATTGACGGGTACTTTGACCTTGGCCTTGGCCTCGCATCTGACAAGTTTAGTACTATATTTATATGCTTCTTTAAAATAACCTTGACAGGGACAAAAAAAAATCCATGAAAATTACAACCTTGAAAACGACCCTGGTATTGCCGGTTACGTCGGCCTTGGTCTTGGCCTTGCATCTGACAAGTTTAAATATTATACTTAATGCATCGAACAAAAGGAATAAAGGTGGTGTAGTGGGGGAAATGGGCATCAAAGCAGACTTGCTGGCTCGAGCTCTTCACAGTTCGTCAGAACACCAAACAGTACAGTGCTAAGATAAAGTTAATAGTGTGAGTTTTAATATCGAAGATGTCGACTGTACGGTCTCTTTTAGATGCTCTTGACGTGAGCTGCGGTTCGCAACAAGGCATGCTGGATAACATTAGTGGTTTGGAAGTGTTAAGTCCGGGGGTTTTCGAGAATTGGAATGGCATGGAGCAAGAAGATGCCGAAGACAGAGCCCTGAATTATGGTCGCGACGAAGAGTTGGTTCAGTCGGCAGCGCAATTCCTCGAATGTTGGACGGAGGAGAAGGAGCCAAAGATCAACGTGATAAGTGATGTGGTTGTGCGAAAAGCATCGCGGCCTAGGGAATCTTCTCCGAAAGCTTCTAAATTGAAAAAGCTCTTGACTATGCGGAAGTCGGAAATCGCCGATAAAAAAACATTTTATTCGGCGATTAAAGGTGTGGGACAGGGAAAAAAGAAAAAGTTTAACTTTAAGCGTCCCTCCACCCCTGTTCCATTACCCGACTTCCTGAAAACAGCACCACAAGAGCCATTGTCGGTAGAAGTGCAAGTGATAGAAGGCCCCGATGGACCAACACCACCAACGCCACCAACACCGGCCAGCGTAGAGCAGGAAATAGTGTCGGAGGTGAAGTCTTCCCCAGCGCCACTGTCGCCGATATTGGGGTGCCGGAAACCTATGAAGAAGCGGTTTAAGCGGTGTTTTGAAGGCGCTGCTTCGTCGTCGTCGTCGTCATCGTCGTCCTCACCAAACGAAACCGCTTCTTCTTCGTTAATATATTCCGAGCCATCGCAACCGGAGTGGGTTGAAGACTTCACCAACTCTCAGAAGAGCAAATTAACAGACATTTATCGAATGAAAAAACACTTAGTGAAAAAAGTGAGCGCGTGTGACAGTGACATTTTAGAACTTGAAAGACAATTAGAGTTAAAAAAGGTGGAATCTGCGCGGTTAAAAAGACAATTAGAGGACTTTAATAAATTATGTAGTAGGTGTTAGGTAGTTGTAGGTATTAGCTTTTAATTTATAGTAGTAAGTTTGTAAATATATATATATATATATATATATATATATATATATATATATATATATATATATATATATATATATATATATATATATATTGTAGTTAATAAAAAAAAGTCTTTGATCAGATTTTTATATTTTATAAAGAGAATAAAAATAACTTGAAAATTTATTTTTGTGTGTTATTTCATATAGGCCCTGTCCCACATAATATTAGGTAATAAAAAAAAAGAGTGAATAATCCACTAAAACTACGCAATAGCAATAGTTGTAAATATTTTTTGATAATATTTATAAGTATGCTAAAACATGGTTCGGTTTAAGAAGTTAAGGTTCTGTCGCCAGAACTTCTAATACTTTGTATCTCAATATTGTATGTTTTTATGAAAAAAAAACATAAAATATTGGTTACAAAGTATTATAACCAACTAAAACTACGATCAAATTATTTTGTGGTCCTGAAAAGGACCGTTTGGTTGTAAAACATGCGACTCTTTATTGTGTTGTGGAGTCGCACGGCCCGTCATCATCAACGGGGGTGGTGGCGGTGCTGTCCTCTGCATATTCGATGATGAACCGCCAAAGTTCATCCCATCTGGGATCGTCCGACTCCCACTCGAGACAATTCTCTGTGGTAGAATCTACCACAGGGCATTGGATGGGTTGTTGTTGTTGTTGTTCAGTCGCAGACATGTTGAACTAAAATGATTGTAATAAGTATTTGTGGTCGTATATATAGAGACAAATTAATGGTGGGGGGTGAAAACAAATGTCGTATTACGTATTGAGACCAAAAGTTGTTTGTGGTCTCAAATACGAACGAACGATTTAGCTGGGTTCCACCAGCACCTAAACTTTTAATACTTTGTATCTAATATTGTATATTCTATACATACAATATTAGTAACAAAGTACTAATATGTACTAAAACTACGATCAAAGTATTTTGTGGTCCTGAAAAGGACCGTTGTTGTGTGCCCTTAAAAAGGGCCAGGGAGAGTGTGGGGCTTATGGTGCCCCATCCTCGCTGGTCGACCACCAGCTTGACGAATCGCAGGGGCCTTGCGGGTCGTCGGGTGTTGGTGATGCTGGAATTTCCAGCACCGCATCTTCCGTCGAGTCCGGCTCTGGCTGCGGCGACGGAGTTTCGAGTCTTTGTAAGACCCAATCGCCCGCATCGTCTAATTCCACTAGACCCGGATCGTGGTCATAGACTAGCGGAATCGGCTCATCCAAGTCGTCCCAACGTAGGACGTCAATTTCAAAATCCACCTCTTCGTCGTCGTCGAAGACTTGCAGGTCTCCAACGTTGTCGGCTACGGTGTCATCACTAAAGATGGATGAGCCTCTGCTGGCGGGTCTTTCTTCCTCCATGTTCATCGTATGAGGGTTGATGAATATATGACTGTGTAACTGACCCAGTCTCATATATATAGAACTACCCCCACCCCACCAACGGATTCTAAATGTTGTGTATTGGTGAGAGCTTATAGAATTATTGATTTTTTCAAAAACTTTAAATAAGGAATTAGATTTGTTTAGACAATAAGACTTATTCTTAATATTTTGTGAAGAATACATTACAAAAAAAATAATAGAAACCTTGTTTGGACTGTTAACATTTTCATAGGTTCTCAAGCATATAACTTGGCACTTAAGCTACGAGACAAATCGTCGTTAAACGAATATCTCGCCCCATAAGTGACGATTACTAAACTACGATCAAAATATAATGCGGTTCTGAAAAGGGCCGTTTTTGTGACCCTAAAAGGACCTGGGGGGAGGGTGGGGTGCCTACTGTGGAGTAATACCCAACGATATTAACACCGACCTTGGTGCAGCCCTTGGTCTTCTCATTGGCGGCACCGTCGCCGTCGCTGGTGGTGTCGGCGTTGCAGGCGGTGCCGAAGGTGTCGCTCCTGGTGCGGTACCCCCGCACTCCTCACACTTGCACATTTTGCCGGGCACGAATGGCCTGACAATGCGAATGATCCTTTTTGGTGTATCTTCCATCTTTCCGATCGAATGTGTAATGTTGAAATAATTCTAATACCGGCCTCTATATACATTCAAAAAGTTGGAGGGGGTAAGGTGGAGTGCATATATGCATTATATAAGTTTGAGAATAATATGATTTTATAACTCACCGTATCTCTGTTATGGACACAAACTACCCCCCTAAACTTTTCTAGCATATAGTACTAGACTTTCTCTACATTTTTTTCAAATAAATTTTTTTGATATTTCTAACCATTACCGTGCCGCAGGCACACTTATAAAAAAAAAAAAAAAAAAAACCTCCCCTACAACTTCCACATACTCCCGTTCGGCGCTCTAGCCCCCTAACTCGAGAATTTCAATTTTTTCGTCTAAATTTTTTTTCATTTTTAAGATTTTCAAATTTTTTTTTCACAATTGTATTCTACTCAAAATTCTAGGTAATTAAAGTGCTTTTTTTTCTCTATCTTGAACGGTTCCCGAGCTACAGCGCTTTAAAGAATTCAAATTAATAACTTTCTATAACCCATTTTTTCAAATTTCATTTTTTCGAATTTTCAAAAATACTACAATATGTAGAAAAAAATTCTCTCTTTAATTTCCCAATACCGTTTTTCTCTAAATCTTCAACTTTAGCGCGTATTCAGCATTTTCGAAAAAAAATATATATAATTTTTTTTTACACCATCGCATTCTCCTCAAAATTTTGGGCTATCGAAGTGCTTTTATTTTTTTTCTATCTTGAACAGTTCCCGAGCTACAGCGCTTAAAAAAATCCAAATTACTAACTTACTATAACCCTTTTCTTAAAATTTCATCTTTCCGAATTTTGAAAAGTACTACCATATGTAGAAAAAAATTCTCTTTCTAATTTCCTAATATCATTTTGCTCCAAAACTTCAACTTTAGCGCGCATTCACCATTTTTCAATTTTTTTTTTGAAAAATTTTTTTTTACGTTTTTACTATCGAGAAAAATACTTGCTTATAGTACTCGATTTCCTCTATAATTTTTTCTTATAACTTTTTTCCCTATTCCTAACCGTTACTTTCCTACAAATTTTCTAAATCGTTGTTTTCATATTTTGCCTTAAAAATTTTTTCTTGTGTTATTTAAGCTCTTTTTTCCACTTAATAAACCACCATTATCTAAACTCCCGTACTCCTTTCTTAAAGAGCGGGCTTTTCCGTCCGCATTTTTTTTTGCTGGGTTTCAAATAAATATAAAACTAATACTTCACTCATTACAAATTTATTGATTCAAATATCTTATTTTAACATTATTTTGTGTTACATATAATAGATACATTAAAATATAGATTTATTGGTCACCGAACCGTTTAATACATTATAATTAAAAAGGAGTCGTGAATAACCAATGCGTACACTTTAGTGTTTTTGGGGAATTTATTCTTTCTCCTTTGGAACTCCAATTTCACATCCACTGTCGATGAGTTAATCGCCTCTGGTTGATGACTGCAATTGATAATAAAAACGGGGTTTTTCATATATTCCGCGAACGTTATCATCGGATCGTTTATTTCGCGCCCGTAGTAGCTGCTTTGGAAGTTTTCGTAATTGTAATAGGCTGCTGCGTACAGTTTCTTGGCGAAATCTAAATTCCATCTTTCGTATGGATAAACGGTTGAATTCAGATACAGTCTAATGTCGCATACGTCGGCGTGGGTAAACTGGGTTGCGTTTTTTTCTTTCTTGTCGCAATTATTGCTGTCTTGAAACCCGACGATTATATAGCGCGGTCTTTCCAGACTTGTACTCGTTCTCAAGGCCCACACGTCGGAAGATGTTTGCCTTAAAGCTGGTAATTCGTACAGATCCCATTTACGATATGCCATTTGAATACTGGCATTGTTTCCTCCTTTATTAATGCGAGACAGTATTTTCAATTTTTGTTTGTCGTCTGGAATGATGTGACGAATTTTCCATTCGATTTTGTCGATACTAATTTCTGCTTCTACTTCGCCGACGTAACAATTGGTAAAAGTGCGAGCTATAATCATAATAAGCTCTTGTTTTACGTTGAAAACACCTTTTGCGTAATCTTCGGCGAATCCCATAAGATATTTTAAGGGTAATTTCCCGGAGAATACGTTACTTGCCGTGTCTACGATATCTTGGTTTGCTTCGTCGAGACCCCATCCGCACGTCATGAGAGATCTTTGTTGCAAACTTCCGAATGAAACCATGGTTTTTAATGTCGTCGTAACTCCAGGTTTACGAACCACGGCGACCTGCTCACCTCCCATCTCGTAGCGAATTTCATCGAACAAAAATGCGAGGGCATTATTTGATAAAAAACATCTTTTCGTTGCGTCTATGGGTTTAAATTTTCCTTCGATATATATGTAACTTTCGGCGATATCCAGTATAATATCTTGAAAATTAATGGGGATACGGACTTCATCCGAATTGTTGAATGATAGAGATCCGTATGGTTTATACGTATGCTCTTCTAGACTAATAATGGAATTGTCCAAGATGGGCTCGGAGAAAACCTCTATTTTATCGCTGGTGGTGGAAATCATTTTCGCACTTTAAGACCGATTGATTTTAAAAATTTATAGTCTTCGGCAGATAACTGTTGAGATGTTTGTGATCTAACGTCTGGACGACGAATAACCTTGACGTTAACTCTTCTTTTACTTTTATTATGTTTCGGCGGTTCCCCCATCTTAGTCGACAGCACACACAATTGACGATTGAAGCAAAAACCCATTTCTATGAAAGTTTCTTCAGTTCCAATTTCACGATTATTTTCTCGCCTTGAAAATTGATTAGATCACCGCTATCGTCCAAGATGCGAAGAGTAATGTTGTCGATAAACTGACGTCCTGCCGGCATTAACGGCATATAAATATTATTTTGTGGTTCTTTACTGATTTTGTAACCAGGCTCCACGTCGATATCGAATTCGAACAAGGTATGACCTTCCACCGAATTCATATATGCTCCGGAAATTATATTACAATCTACGCGTATGATGCGTACTTTCATTATTTCCACCATATCGGTTGATTCGTGCTTTTTGTCTCTTTTTAACACTGTATGATTAAATCCTAACATTTTACCGATACTCGCCTCTCCCCGGAAATCTATAGTATATTGGGATTTCAGTTCACATTTCAGCGTATTATTATTAGCGACCAAGTAAAAGATTCCATCGTTCTTTTCTTCAGTTGAAATCCTCAAAGCCTCCGACATAGCTTTACCTATCTCATCTATTTTATAGGCCCCAGGTGGAATCTGCAATTGTATCGGCTCGGTGGTGTAACCCTCCTTCATGTAGGCAAACTTATTGTTGCTTTCGTCCACATTAAAAATTGAATTGTATGTGTAAAATCCCAGCAATGCCAGACCATATTTGTTTTCTCTATTTAATTCGACTGGTGGATAAAAATCGGCGCTTAAGACGCTCGAGTGTCCTGTTAGTGTGAACGTATAAGACATGACTAACCATTAAAACATCACACATCTCGGTTTTATTCTTAGCGGCAACATTTAAAAAGATTCATCTTCACACCTTTTCTCACTGCATTAGATAGTGATGTTTTTATGCTATTTTCTGCTTTTATGCGCACATCGCTGATTTTGCAATAACAACAAAATATTTTTCTAGCCGTAAGATCCTCATCAGCCGTAACCTCGTTTAAATTGCTGCTGCTGAAATAATGTTTGCAACCGCACTGATATTTTAATATATCGATATCGTTTTTGAGGTGCTCGGGCAACTTTTCCCAAACGAATGGAATTTCATTTGGGGCTAATGCAATCATTACTTCCTTGGGCATGTTTTCTAACTGTTTCACGGTCATTTTCCTTAATCCACCGGCTAGATGAAATGCTTTCAGTGATTGCAACATTTTAGTATAGTTATTGCGATACATTTGCGGTGTTAATGGTGACGACGATGATGATGACATCTTTTACGCTGATGATTCGACAAGAAACTTTAAGCACAAATGTCCACACCAGACTGTTCCAAAATCCTGCTGACGATCGTATGTATAGTAAATAATTTTTTATGGTTCCGATCCCGTTTGTAGATATCGTACCAATTCGATCGGTGGGGGTAAATCGCCGAAGCTGTCATAATATGTTACTTTAGAATTATTTTTTCTATAAGCTACCCAATGAGTCCCTGCACCACGCGTACTATCCAAATTCACTATTGCTGCTTCGTAACATCGAGGACCTTGTCTAGGTAATGAATCCCTCATATAAACGACTCGAAAGTATCCTATTCTTTTCTTTTTGGCATATTTTTCTATATCGATGTTAGATAGTGGTCTTCGAGGTAGGGATTCAATTATTTTTTTGATCTACGATTTAAAAATAATCCCATACCTTTACGATATGGCTTTAGAAACAAACCATTTCCTTTCGATTTTAAATACAGGCCGGCACCGGTTTTATCTTCGCTGCTTTTTTTACAGCTTTTATGGCGCGCACAATTCCCGCTGCCCCACCAGCTAATGAACCCAAAGCTGATAACCCGGCAAAAATTGGTATTAATGGTAATATTCCACCAGTTTTAGGAATCGATATTATTCTCGGTGTACGAACCTTCCTTTTGCCACCTGCCGCTTTTACCGATCTACGTGCTGCCGACAGAGCTATTTTAGATGCATTCATGACATTTTTTTCCAACACATTTTTACTTCCGGCTTTTAATAATTCCCTTCGAACTGCTTGTCGAATAGCTGTTCCGAAACTGGCTTTCCGAACATGTCGATTTTTATTAACACCTTTCCTTTTTGTATGACGTGTGCCTTTACTAGATGTTTTTTTTATTGATAATGATGATGGTACACCCATACCAAAACGTTGTTTTCCTTTCATAATGTTTGTAACTAACCAAGCTGCTGTTTTTTCACCTAAACTGGAATCTTTCGATTTTACTCTATTCCAAGCACTTTGTTCGAGCTCGTAATCCGCTCGATGTCTCGCACTTATGTTGTCTTTATTATGTAAATAGGCTAAATCGTGTTTTTTGCATGCGGCATCCAAAGGATTAATGCCTGGATCACCTCTTGTTACACGTTTTATTACTTTTGTTCCGGGTCCGCAATATTAATAACCAGCAATGTGTACCTCGAATGGTAATTTATTTATTAACGAATTCACAATACCGTATCCAGTTTTGTTGGAAACGTGAGACCGTCCACTTCGTTTGACGCTCGGCATCTGAATGACAGTTTTTGTGAAAAATTGCCTATAAAATATCAAATTTTCCTAAGATGCGCGTTATCGATCTTAAACAAAAACTTCCTATTGACAATCTCGATGAAAAAGTCGGACTTGGATTTGAAAAGAAGATAATGAAGAGACACGGTCCTCTACTTCCTTCCTCTATTCGCGGCCTGTTAATTGGTCCATCCAATTGTGGAAAAACTAATGTCATGATTTCGCTGCTTACACACCCCCTTGGGCTACGTTTCGAAAATGTCTATATTTACTCGAAATCTCTGTATCAACCGAAATATGACTATTTAAGGAAAATTTTAGCGCCCATCAAAGGTTTAGGCTACTATGCCTTTAGTGATTCCAGTAATATTGTGGAACCGTCCGATGCAAAACCAAACTCTATATTTATCTTTGATGATGTTATATGTGAAAAACAAGATGTTATAAGATCGTACTTTAGCATGGGACGTCATAAAAATATCGACTCCTTTTACCTAGCGCAAACATATTCGCGAGTGCCTAAACAGCTTGTGCGAGACAACGCCAATTTTATTATTATGTTTAAACAAGATGAGTTGAATATGAAACACATATTTTCCGACCACGTTTCACCGGATCTAACTTTTACTCAATTTCAAGAAATGTGCTCGAAATGTTGGGATAATAAGTATGGATTTTTAGTAATTGATAAAGACAGTGATGTGAAATCGGGAAGATACCGCAAAGGATTTGATAGCTATATATTACTGTAATAATAAGAGAAAACGCTCATTTGATTGTTGAAACGTCCTTTGTTAACATCATGAATAACGCGATCGACTTAAAACGTAAACTAGTGGAAGCTACCAATGCCGTCAGAAAAAAATTTAAACAAATTAAAGCGGCTAAAGAGTTTAATGTTGTGGAATTGGAAAAGTTTTACGAACCCATTTCTAAGCCGTTGACAACTATATCTGATGTGGTTAAGCAACGTCAGCAGCAGCAGCAACAACAACAACAACAACAACAACAACAGCAACAACATTATCCAGCTACAAAGCCACATAGTCTCAGTACATCAGTGCAGTCGACTCAAATATCAGGTTTTCCCCAACCTACACATTCCTTTCAAACCTCCACACCTATTCAGCAGCAGCAGCAGCATCGCATTTCAAAAGAAGATATTAGCCAATCGGTGTTTGATACACCCTCGACATCAACTAATACATCTCTCGCATCCGCTGACACCACAACTTCCGATACTTTAAACGCACACCTGAAAGGATTACGTTCGAAACCATCTCTATACGATACTGTATATGGTGTACGTTTTGGTTCAAAAACAGATTATAACAAAAATTTTATTGGTAATTTAGAGGTGCGTTTTCGAAATGGAAATATTGTCTTATACAGAAAAGAGAAAAATATTGCAGAATATGGTGGATCACTAGCACTTTATGATTTGTTATTTCTTAAAACACCCCCAAGTGTAGGCAAGGAACAACAATTAAGTGATGATGTACTTTCAACGTACAAGGAAATTTTGGAATCAACGAGTGCTGTCTACAACAATTTTTAAAAAAGTGATGGTTTACGAGAGACCAGATGGAACAAATATTTACGAATTATTAAACCTCTGATAATGGGCACAAAATTAGGTGGTACTATTACAAGAAAAAATCTCTCGGAAAAACTACAGTTACCCACAAAAAAGAAATTATCTTCGAAAAAATTTCAATATGTCTACTGGAACAAAGCTAAAGAGTTGGTGGATCGTTTACGTTTGTTGTGGAGTTCCAAAATGGCCGGTCACACTGGACACGAAAATGAAATTATGTCAATCATAGAGGAATTACGAGAAGAAGATATAATATATTAAGCTCAATATTTAATGATATTATTCAGTTCTTCCTTCGATCTGAAACCTTTAATATTACTAATAATATGGAGCCCAGTCTAGAAAAAATCAAGATTGTTAATGAACTACATAGAACGGCTAGAAAAAATTTTGTAAGACGGCGCACGATAATAAAAGGTTACAGAGATTTGTGGCAAATTGATTTGGCTGAAATGCAACAGTATGCTGATGAAAACGATGGTTATCGTTATATTTTGGTCTGTATAAATTGTTACTCGAAATTTGTCTATACCAAAGCCATAAAAAACAAGACTGGTATAGAAGTTATTAATGCGATGAAAAGCATCATTGAAGAGGCATCATATACACCAACAAATCTGCAAAGTGATCAAGGAAAGGAGTTATATAATACAAACTTTCAAGCCCTGATGAAAAAATATAATATAAATCATTATTCCACTTACAGCACAAAGAAAGCTGCAATTGTTGAGCGAGTCATAAGGACTTTAAAAAATAATTTATATAAACAATTCTCGACAAGAGGATCTTACAAATGGATACATATATTATCGGCAGTAACAAAAACCTATAACCATTCGAAACATCGCACCATTGAAATGAAGCCTGCAGACGTGCAAGAAAAAACACAAATTAAAGCATACGATTATTTAAAAATTGTACCTAAAAAATTTAAGTTTTCCATGGGTGACATTGTGCGTATTAGCAAGTACAAAAGCTTATTCGAGAAAGGATATACGCCCTCTTTGTCAACCGAATTGTTTAAAGTTGTAAAAGTTAACGTTACAAATCCACCTACTTACTTGTTGGAATCGTTAGAAGGTCAGCCTATAAGAGGGTGTTTTTACGAATCAGAACTACAAATAACAAGCAGTCCTGGCGTTTATCTAGTAGAAAAGTTCCTTAGACAACGCAAGAAAAATCACACCGATCAATTATTTGTCAAATGGCTAGGATTTCCCAACCACTTCAACTCTTGGATAGATAAAGCTAATATTGTTTAAATAACATATTGTATGACTATATTTTTAATTTAAAATGTAAAATAAATAAACAATATATTGTAAAATAAAGTTTTTTATTTCAATCTTCATCATTAAAAACAATGACAATAAAACATCATACACATAAATAACATTTCAATATTCTTGGAGGGAAGGTCCAATTCACCGACGAGTACGACGTTATCCTCAAGGCTATGCCACTCGGAGTGCATTCTCCTATTCTTTAACCTGCTTTCCCTTTTTTTAGATTTTTTTTGAAGTCGAGCCGTACGACAGTGCGCTTAATGAGTCATTTAAAAGCTGATGATAGAGTATTTTCTGCATAACTTCAATTTTTGTTTTAAGCTCACTATTATTTTTGTATATCATGGGGAGGACATCCTTGTTAAATATGTCACATATTACAACTGCAAAATTGTAAAACTTTCTATTAACAAAGTGTTTTGTCACAGCATCGTCATCATCTTTAGGTTCGCCTAAGTTGGTTATGATTTCTCCACCCATATCATACTGCCCATCCGCTGTAAGTTTAAAACCAATCCCTTGTGGCCCAGATAATATATGATATTTTTCATTACATTTCTGACGACCAAATTTATCAATTGTGTTGTTTCCTCGACTCATTTTCAATCTTTACTAAACTATTTTATTTTTATTTGCCCTACTTATATTAAATATTTCAGCTGAGAAAAAGAAACACTGACTATGATCTACTGGGTTGGTATGTTTATAAAAGAAATAAAACAAATCTGTGATTGTAACAGATATTTATTTACAGTTATTTAATTGCACAAATACAAAAATTATAAAAAATTAATTTTCCATGTCTTCGTTTTCGTTGCTCAAAATTCTATCCCATCCGACACTATTTCGATCGTCAACGTCTTGGGCTGTTGCTGTTGCAGAAACCAATTCATATTTTGCAGCAAGCTCACCTGGTAAATGTGGAATATTGACGAGGTATTCTTTTAATTCTTCTCCAACCATTTCAGCACAAAATGTATCCATGTCTATGGAACCATATAAAAATTTGTCGTACAAGTGTGCCCCAGCCATAAAATTGATTGTATCCCTGATCTCGTTCTTATATTGATCTTTGGTTACATCAATATGCGACCAATCATTTACGCTATCTAACATATCGTGAGCCCTATTTCTTAATTCTCTCCCCAACCAAAATATGTATCTATCTACACATTCGTTGGCGGTCGTCGTTGTCGCATCAGCAGACATCTTTAACAGAAATAATGAACACGCGTAAGTATTCTGACATGTGCAACTATATTTTAAATTTAATTACATCCTTTTTTTCAAACAATTTACTCCAATGAGCCAAAACGTAATAATGTTCGAGTATTGTTTCCAAAAACTCTAGTGCCCTGCCCCAAATAAGTTAGAGTGTATTTACCTTTAGTTTTACTCATAATATCTACAATATCGTCAGATAGTGTTTCGGCCACACGTTTTGGCAAAAAAGTCTCAAATGTGCTATTATCACCGTCATCGTGTAAAGCCACTAAAAGAGTTTTACCAAATCGTGTAGTCATTGAAACCATCTTTACAATTTTATACACTTTGCCTACAATCATTTCGGTAACCTTTTTTCTCTCTAAAACCTCGAAATCTTTGCTGAACATTTCATTAATTTCATCTAGAGTTTCTTTTGCAATACTCATTATTGAAAAAATGGTATATAAATCCAAAAATTACCGTGAATATAAAAGCACTTTCAGAACACTACACGAACACAATATTTGATGTTTATGCCACTGATATCTGCGACTGTTTGAAGTCACTTCTTTTCTCACGAACCTTTATAGCGAGGTTTCAAGGTCGAATTGTAACAATGGTGGGGGTAGCTTAACGATAGAAATAGTGGGAGGAGTATTCAAGGTCAAATGACGTCACACATTTAAATTGGTATAAGGATAACTTCAAGGACAAAATATAATGAAACAAATAACTACATTTTATGTACTTTATTCATTGATTTTTTTCTGCCATTCTTCTATACGTGTAACATTATCACCTCAACTTAATTTTCTTAATTTGTTCAATAATAATTGTTTGTTTTTATTTCTTAGAAAATTCTTACAAACTATACTCGCTAAAAGACACACTTCGGCATGGTCCATATACTTAAAAAATACACTAAAATCCTGAGCCTCCGAATCTTGCATTTCATATGCGTAAAATTCCGAACAGGCTGCAGAAATTAGAAATTCTTCATACATTTCTCGCACTAAACTTTCCATATTAACTACTACTACGTTAAACTTAAGTCCTACACTCTAATTTCATCTAACACCACCGGATCTGCAATGAACCTAATCAGTTTTTCCAAACAGTCACTAAACCCCAACTTTTTTATTTCACGAACAAAGTCTTGTAAATTTATCGTTTTGCTGCAATATTTACGACATGCATTCGCAGCCTTTTCATATTCATAAGCCAAATCACAATAGCGCGACGCCCATTCTGCTCGACTTTTCATTGCATCATTGAAATAATTACTAGCCGTTTCAGTGAACTCATTGCCCAATTTTTTTACTGTCTCTTGCAAAGTACTATTCATATTATTCACTCATTTTTACATTCACGACACTTTTTTATTGCTGGTGGTGGCCCATCTATATAATGACGATATATTTGTTCATAGTGAATGTAACAGGGTAAGCTTAACTGTAGTTCCTTGTCACACCGATATGGCGCTGGCAGCTTATCCCAAATTTGCCGTAAACTTAGCGTATCAACGCAAGTTTTTAAATATTCGAGAGGAAAAAATGCTAGATCCTTCTCTTCAAAATCACACAAACTTTTTAAATTACTCTGATATAAACAAATTACTCTGCCGACTTGCTCTATAATTTTTTCTTTAGATAGTTCCGTATCTGACATTTCACACTGAATGAATGTAAATAGACTCACACAATTTATAGAACAATTTGCAAGGTCAAAATCATTTCAAGATCATCCCAAACTATTACAATGCACAAATAACTACTTCAAGGTCACACACCCAAGATGACCTCCAACAAAGTCAAGGTCGTCTCGACCACGGTCAAGGTCAAGGTCACACACAACCTTGAACACAAGGTCAAGGCCAAAGCACACGTGCACTTTCAAGGTCAATGACAAGGACATGTGGGCGGGGCCAAAGAGGGGTGGGGCAAGGTCAAGGTCGAGGAGTGGTGGGATGGAGAGGATCGGGTTATGTTCACTACTCATAAGGTATAAGGCTTTTTAAAGGAATACGAAGAATGGCCTTTTAAAGACATGAATGAAAGAGAAACATAATCTGCAGTATTAGACTAGCTCTTTCCAAATATCACTGAATAATTCTTAATAAACAAAAATATAATTTTATATGTTCGTCAATATAATTTACGGAAAACATTTCAATTGTTTACTAGATTGGACTTAATATTTTCTTAACTCTCCAATGTTATGATTATCCACTTGAGAATATTTAATTTTTATTTCACGTTTTACGAATATGAATGAACCACTCGAAAACGAAAATTATATGAGTCATGTTATTCTATTATTCATATATGATATCAAAGAAATAAGATAACATATTGAATAAAAATTTAAGTATACTCTCAATAACTCCTTAAACAGATGACGTTTTTTAGGATTTTTGAATATCATTCATAATAAAATTACAATGCTAGAAGTTTTCTACTAGGGGCGTATTAGAAGTAAATATGTTTCTTATAACACATTTTTTACCTTGTCATTTAACTAGTTTTATGACATCTAAAATAATTCCAAATCACAATATTTTCAACAAAATAAATGCCTATTATGTTGCTATTTCCACTTATATTAATTTAAATATGTATATAAATAATGTTGGAATTATATACCTAAGATACATACACAGAATTCTACAGAAGCATACATGGGAACAAGCTGACTGGGCGCTTCCCACAGAAACAGCTTACTAAGAAAACCTTCAGAGAAGTCTTTAAATCTAAGTTAATTACTAATGTAAATCATTCTTGTAATTTCAATAGTTGTATTAACATTGAATTGTAAATCTTGTAGTTGCTCTCATTGTACTATTCGAAATAAAGTAATTTTTTAAAAATACAAGTTGGTGTACCAAAAACTTAATAGGCGCGGTCGGTAAGATAGCGCAGTGGTGATCAAAAATCTAGATAGTGCAGTGGTGAAAATTTGGCATCCGTCGGAAACCACCACGTGAATCCAGTTCTTCAGTGTCCAGAGAATTCGCATCGGTCAAAGACCACCACCTGTGTATCCACTCTTCAATACTATCCGAAAAGAACCCTGAGAGAACATCCGAAACCACCCAAAGGGCATCACAATAAGCAGCAGAGACGCAAGGATCGGAAAAGGCAAGGAGAGACAGGACGCCAACCCTTGGATACTGTAAGTGCCTTAAATTTCTCTCCGCCCCTTTCAAACCCCTTTGTTTGAGGATTTTGTAGGGATAGTGTTAAGCCGTGTAGGCAGTACACAAGTAGTCTATTGGAGACAAAAATTTAGGTTAGGATCAAATTAAATTTAGAAAAAAAATAGAAATCACAGATTTCAAAAAGTCCAGAATTAAATTGAAAATAAAATCGGAAACCGCAGGTTGCAAAAGTAAAAGTAAAATAGATAGTTAAACAGTAAATTAAAAATAAAATTGGAAATCGCAGGTTTCAAAAAAGAAAGTAGAATTAAAATTAAATAAATAAACTTAAAGATTAAAATAAACCCAAAACTTGAATAAATAATTTACTATATATATATAAAAGTTAATTGGGACCTTTTTAAATCTCGTTTAGATAGTATTAAACAGTTCGATGGTGACAGTAATATGTTAAATAAATTTATTATTAGATGTGAGGATTTTATACAAAATTACGAAGTAGCTAATAATGCAGAATTATTATAAAAGAAAAACTATGCGGAAAAGTCGAAATAAGGGTAGGCAGGCGAGTTGAATTAAACACCTGGCAAAAATTAAAAGCCGCTATTTTACAATGTTTCGCCGACCGTAGGGATATTGATTGCTTAGTGCAAGAACTCACTAGAGCTAGACCTTTCAAAAATGAAAATCTAATAAACTTCGGTAATAGATTATTAATTATAAGTAGTAACGTTATCCAGCACATAAGCAATAATACTTTCTTGTCCAACGAACAAAGAAATTGTCAGATTGAATAATAAAACAGCTTTAAATACATTTATCGCAGAATGTGACGGTAACTTAAGAAATAACATGTACATTAAAAAACCGAAAAGCTTATGTTAACAAATACGAAAATTTCGAAAAGTTATTTGACAATTTTCATGAATCTAATGTAAATAAACCAAAGACAAATTAATTAAACCTAGTAAAAAATTATAACAACTCAAATCTTAACCCATATCAAAATGCACAAAATATGAACTTCCCAAATCAAAACTTTTCACGAAGACCAGTTTGGCCAAACCAGCCAATACATATTCGGCCTAAACAAATACCTCCAAAAAACGTTTTCAAACCAAACCAAATTCCTCGTAATCAATTATCGAAGCCAACCCCAATGTCGACAACTTCACGAAACCCGACAGTACAAACTAACAGACAATTTAACCAGCATAATTATCCAAATAGAGGTAATCAAAATTATCTTAGAAATCAAACCAATCTAAAAGCAAACTTTATAGCTGAAGAATTATTTAACTATGAATACGAGAAAAACGATGAATCTCCGCAGAAGAAATATACCGAAAATTATTAGTACGATCCAAATCCCTATGATAATCAAAATTATTTTTACGACAACGAGCCGGTTTTTGAAAATTCCGTAGAGATCCAAGAGATACACGATAACTCAAATAATCCCGATTTTGACCATAAAGCAAACCAAAATTTTCCCAAAAAAAAGCCGAGGAAAAGCAATCACCCTAACTGAAATAAATATCTCGTCTTATAACGCCTTAGCATACATACAAATAAATAACCCACCTTTAAAATTATTAGTTGATACAGGCAGCTCAAGGTCTATCTTA
This sequence comes from Diaprepes abbreviatus, assembly GCA_034092305.1. NCBI lineage: Eukaryota > Metazoa > Arthropoda > Insecta > Coleoptera > Curculionidae > Diaprepes > Diaprepes abbreviatus. The sequence continues at coordinate 2,040,955 of JASJET010000182.1, read as the reverse complement.
GACCCCAGTATTGCTGAAAAATATTTTCTAAATCGTATTTATCATACGAATAATGTTATTAAAACAGCCTTAGGCACTCAAAAAACTAAATTTCAAGTATCAGTACCTTTATTTGCAAAACTTGGTATAAAAAATAAAGCTGATTTCATATTATTTGATTTTCACGATTTTTTCAATGGAGTTTGAAGTTTACAAGACCTAATAAAACTAAATCTCAATATAGACCTAATAAACAAATAACTAATCGGTCCTAAGAATTTAAAAATTCCGTTTAAATATAGGGAACCAAGCAAAATAAACTTCTTTTTTTCGGTAAACCTTCAAGAAAAAATTATAAAAAAAAGTACTAGTTAGTGTTTACGAAGGCGATATACTAACGAAAGCTTGCCAAATTAATAATCTATATATTCCCCAAATTTTATCTTATGCGGAAAATGGCTTTGCCCCAATCGAAATTCAAAATTTAACGGATCAAACAATATCAGCAACTTTAGATAAACCATTATTCGTGGAATCATTCGATACAAATCAATGTGAAATATTTACGATGGAACATATAAAAAATAATAATAGTTCAAATAAAAACAAGCAAAACAATATAAATAGTGTTAAAGCTTTAATTCGCACAAATCACCTTAACCTTGAAGAAGAACAGCTGTTGCATAAATTATGTAATGAGTTTGCTGACATTTTCCTTAAACCCGTTGACGATCTCACATTTACCTCGAAAATAAAACACGAAATTAAAACCACTGATAATATTCCAGTTCATACAAAGTCATATCGCTATCCGTTTTTTCATAAAGACGAGGTACAACGACAAATAAATGAAATACTAGATAAGGGAATTATAAGATCATCTTGTAGTCCATGATCTTCACCCATTTGGATTGTTCCTAAGAAGCTTGATGCTTCAGGAAAAGTCAAATGGAGAGCAGTTTGTGATTAAAGGGCTGTTAACTCTAAAACGATAGATGATAGATATCCCATTCTCAATATCAATGACATTCTAGATCGTTTAGGGAGAGCACAATATTTTTCGACACGTGATTTAGCCAGCGGCTTTCATCAAATCGAAATTGAAGAAAAATCAATTGAAAAAACAGCTTTTAATGTAAATAATGGACACTATGAATTTCTACGTATGCCCTTCGGATTAAAAAAATGCCCCTTCGACATTTCAACGTGTTATGGACGAAGTCCTAAAACATCTTCAAAATAAAATCTGTATAGTATACATTATTATCTTTAGTACCGGTCTTCAGGAACATATTCAAAACTTAAAATTGGTATTTACAAAATTAAAACACCAGACGGAATTAAGCCAAACGAAAAAAAAAATTACGGCAATAAAAAAATTTCCAATACCCAAAACTCAACGAGAAATAAAATCATTCTTAGGTTTAATAGGATATTATAGGAAATTTATGAAAAACTTCGCGAAAATAACCAAACCAATGACCAAATGCTTAAAAAAGGACGAAAAAGTCGAGCATACTAAAGAATTTTTAGACTGTTTTGAAATATGTAAAAATATTTTAAATTCAGAACCCGTACTAGCATACACTGATTTTAACAAGCCTTTCGAATTAACTACTGATGCATCAAAATATACAATAGGTGCTATTTTATCACAAGATAACCACCCCATATGTTACGCATCGAGAACATTAAACCCTGAGGAAATAAACTACTCAACAATTGAAAAAGAATTACTCGCTATTGTATGGAGTTACACATACTTTCGGCCATATTTATTTGGGTACAAATTTACTATTTTTACCGATCACAAACCATTACAATGGTTGTTCTCTTCAAAAGAGCCAAATTCACGTTTAGTACGATGGCGACTAAAACTCGAAGAATTTGATTATACAATTCAATATAAAAAAGACAAACTAAACCAAGCTGCAGATGTACTTTCGCGTAATCCAGTAGATTTTAATCCATTAGAAGCGCAATCTGTCTGTAATAATCCTGGCAACGTAGATGACATCATAAAAGACTTTTTACAAGAAAACGAAACACTTCCTAACTTATATTCCGAAGATATAAACAAAATTCTTCAAAAAGATACAAGAAATGAAAGACCCAAAATTAATATAATTTCAGACATTATCATTAAACCAGCGAATAATACGAGTCGAATACAACCAATAAAAAATATCCGAGATAATCGAACCGATTCGGAAACCGTGCATACATCAATCGAAAATCCAATTTTAAACATACCAATCTCCGAAAGATCTCTAAATACCTTCAAAAATCAAATTCTTATGACTCTAGGAGACAACGAATAAATCCAATGGAAATTTGACAAAGTTTTCGAAAATTTACGATTACTAGTAACAATCCCTAAAAATAATATAACAACTCGCCTTATTAAGCTATTAAAAGAATATATTAATCCGAAACAAACGTATTCAATATTCTTTAAGAATTCTGAATTGGCCAAATATTTTATAGTTAAATTACAAAACATCTTTAAAAATTCAGCTTTTAAATTTATATAATGTTCCAAAATTCTAGAAGATAAACAAACGTTGAACGACGAAAAAGAAAAACGAATGATATATCATACTACCAAAACTTGCCACCGAGGCATTAATGAAATGAAATTGGTATTAACTTCAAAATTCTATTGGCCAAAAATGGCAAACGATTTTTGAAAATTACGTGAATAATTGCGAAAGTTGTCTAAAAAATAAATATGATAGAAATCCGACAATAATAAAATTTAATCTCACACCTACAAGTTCCAAACCATTCGAACATATTCATATGTAAAGGGTTTTCCAATAAGAGGTGTCATTTTGAAAAGCCCGCTATTTCGGTAGATGTCACTTTTGAAGCTGTAAGTTTTTGACGTTTGACAAGTAGAAACTACGCCATAAATAAAGATGGAACGATACACGCTTCAACAACGCATTGAAATTATTAAAATTCACTATAAAAATGGTGAAAATTTGGCAGAGACGGTTCGTAAAACTCGAACATTTTGGGGTCGTCATGAAGCACCTTGTCGGAGCGCAATAAAGAAATTGGTGAAAAAATTCGAGCTGTTGGGACAAGTTAGTTATGTGAAGAAGAAAACCCGTGCACGTCGCTCAAGAACAGCCGAGAATATTGCTGCTGTAGCCGAAAGTGTTGAAGAAAACCCAGGTTTGTCCATTCCTCGTCGTTCTTTGGAATTAGGGATTCCACAAACGTCATTACACCGTATTTTGCATAAAGATTTGGGTCTTAAGGCTTATAAAGTTCAGTTAACGCAAGAACTCAAGCCGGCCGATCATCAACAACGTCGTGCCTTTGCTGATTGGGTTCTTGAAATGCATGAAAATGATCCGGAATTCCATCGAAAAATCATCTTCAGTGATAAGGCCCATTTCCACCTCGGTGGCTTCGTCAACAAACAAAATTGTCGCATCTGGGGCTCGGAAAACCCAAGAGTTATTGTTGAAAAGCCTCTCTATCCTGAACGTGTGACTGTTTGGTGCGGTTTATGGTCCGACGGGGTCATTGGACCTTACTTTTTCGAAAATGAGGCTGGAGCAACAGTTACGGTGAATGGATTGCGCTATCGAGAGATGATTAATGATTTTTTATGGCTGGAATTGGATGGTATTTATCTGGACCACGTTTACTTTCAACAAGACGGCGCTACGTGCCACACAAGCAACGAAACCATTGATCTTTTACGGGAAAAGTTTCCGGGCCGTGTTATCTCTCGAAGAGGTGATCACAATTGGCCACCGAGATCTTGTGATGTGACACCTTGCGATTTCTTCCTTTGGGGCCACGTGAAAGACAAGGTCTACGCCAACAGCCCAGCGTCGATTCAAGACCTCAAAGATGGAATTCGTGAGGCTATCGAGGACATAGGGCAGCCACTTTGCGATTTGGTTATGGAAAATTTCATGAAAAAGATATGGTCCTGTAGGCATGGTCGTGGTGGTCATTTGGCTGATGTTATTTTCCATCATTAACGGCATACCTTCCTCTTTATAATGTAATAAATATCCGATCATTTATCTTAAAAAATGGCATTTTTCTTTGAATATCAAAATAACACCTCTTATTGGAAAACCCTATATATATTTAAAATTTCTAATGAAAGTTTTTTAACAATTATTGATTCTTTCTTACGTTACGGTCAAGCATATCCCATAAAAAGTTCAACAGGTATTTTAGTCATTGAGAATCTCCTTACTTTTATAACACACCATGGCTTTCCCCAAAAAATAACGGTAGACTCAGGAACTGAGTTCAAAAATAAAGAGATAGAAGACTTTTATAAAATATACAAAATTGTACTACATTATACCACACCTAAAAACAGCAATTCTAACTCCCCAGGGGAAAGATTCCACTCCACAATAATAGAACACTTTAGATGCTTAAAAAAAATAATAAACATTATTCCGCTGAACAACTAATGAAACGAGCAATATTAGGCTATAATAATTCAATATATAGTGTAACAAAATTCACCCCCTTTGAAGTAATAAAAGGTCATATTAATAATATAGATCCATTCGATCTGAACGACCACCTTATTGTATCAAACTACGTACAAACGCACAAAGAAAACGCGAAAGAATTATATAGACAAATTCAAAGCAAAAATGCCTAAACGAAAGAAAAAAATATAAGTAAAATAAATGATAAACGACTTCAATCTCCTGATTTCGAAAATCAAAATACAGTATATATAAAAACCAGAGCTCAAATTAAAAGCCAACCAAAATTCAAAAAAGCAAATTTAATATCACAAACATACATAAAATTGACAACTGACCAAGGTACTTATCATAAACACTTTGCAAGGAAACCAAAATTTAAACAAAAATCCCCTTTACTGGTAGAAGATGCAGTTGAGAATCCTGACAATGATCCTGGTCCTAGTACCTCCGACATTAAGCAATGACATTCAAATGTTAAAAATGAAAAATCCCATATTACCTATACACTTAGGAAAAGTTAAATTAGTTTATAGCAAACATACGTTTATCCACTACATAGATTTACTACCAATTATTAATCAATTAAAAGACTTAGGAGAATAATTTAAAATAATTAAAAATCATCTTGAAAATCAAAATTTTACCAATCCAATATCCTATCATGGCATATCCGAAAAGACTCTTCTTTGAACCGAATACTTAGTTAAAAGTACGAAAGATAAATTGGAAAATCTTTATCCTCATATACGCAATAAAAGAGGGTTAATTAATTTAATAGGCAATACACAAAAGTGGCTCTTTAGCACATTAGACGCTGACGAGGGAAAACGTTACGATGAAGCAATCAGTAACCTACAAAATAATCAAAGAAACATTATGAAAGAAATAAACTTACAGATATCACTATCGAAAAGTTTAATAATTAATTATAATAAAACCATCACTACTCTGTATAACAATCAACAAACATTACAAAAAAGTTTAAAAGTATTCGAGGGTACTATCGAAAAAGAAATCAATAATTTAAATAATTATATTGTCTTTCAAGGTATGTTAATGCAAATTAATTTCGATTGCGAAAGTTTCATAAATTTTATAGATAATTTAGAAGACACTATAACGTTTGCAAAATTAAATACCCTATATAATTCCATAATATCAAGTTCAGAATTAAAAGAAATGCTAAATTATTTAAGAGAAATTTATTACGAAAACGAAATACCCAATTTTAAAAATTTTCTAAATAATTATCAAATTTTGGGAGTACGAGTAACATTTATAAAAACAAAAGTAATTTTTGCTGTACACGTACCTATAGCAAAACCTCAAACGTACCTTTTCTATCATTTATATCCCGTTGTCCAAAAATCAAAAATTATATCCCAAAATACCCTTACATGGCACGTACAGAAAAAGAAATTCAATTCGAAGACAATACTTGCCCCCATTTGGAAGAAGTCTTCTACTGTAATGAAGCTTTCCACACACAAGACAAATGCATTTTGGCGCTATTAGATGATTTGCCCTCGACTGATTGCCCAATAATTGAAGCCAATATTGAAAAATCAATAATCCAACAAGTTACAGCCGACGAAATACTTATAATGCCATAGAAAAAGGAAAGAATCCATACTCAATGCAAAATGGACCAATACTTTTATATTGATGAACCAATCTAGTGAAAATACCTAACAACTGCCAAATACAACTACTAGGCCCTAGAAAATTTACTAGCACAATGGAAATCCAAATTTGAAAACCTTTATTATTACCTGAACTACAACTTGATAATTTCACCCCAACTAAATTGGTAAAAATACCAGATATAAATGAAGTGAATCTCAAGGAAATATACCAACTAAAGGACCTAACTAATCAACTTCAACCAATTGAAGGGATGAACCAATCAAATGGATATTCGTCAATAGTAATCGATACATTAATATTTCTGGTATTGATTGGTATCATTACATTCTTGGCACTAAAAAGAAAACCAGTGTTTTGGAGAAAATGGAAAAAAGAAAAGAAGAAAGAAGAAAATGAAGTCACCCTCGAAAATACACCCAGTATTTTCTCAGCTTAAGGAGGGAGGAGTTACATACATAGAATTCTACAGAAGCATACATGGAAACAAGCTGACTGGGCGCTTCCCACAGACGCAGCTTACTAAGAAAACCTTCAGAGAAGTCTAAAAATATAAATTAATTACTCATGTAAATCATTCTGTGATCTCAGGACTTGAATTAACATTCAATTGTAAATCTTGTAGTTAGTCTCATTGTATTTTTAGAAATAAAGTAATTTTTAAAAATACAAGTTGGTGTACCGAAAACTTAATTTGGTGTACCCAAACAAATAGGAGACTACGAGTTTAGTGGATTTTAAAAATTGAAAGTAGAGATCGATACATGGCTTGTTTGAGTTGTAAAAATGACCAATACCTTTTTATCTGAAAATTACATCATATGGGAACAACAGAACATAATATATTTTTTTTGGCGACAATATACACCCAAAACAACATAAGTTTTTAAACGAAGTAGCATTTTGGCTCTGAAGCATATAAACTACAGCCACTGAAAGTTAGATAAAAACGTTTATTCACAGAACAATTATTTTATCAGACAATTATATTCCAATAATTATTTTGATACGATCTTATAATTTAACTTAATATATGTGTTTGTTGGTCTCTTTACATTGGACAGAGCTAATAATCAGAAACTTGTCGCGTAAATTTATTCTACAATTTTTGAAATTCAAGCCCATCAAAAGCAACTAAGAATTGATCAGTAATCTTGTTTGAATATTCTGAAAACTTTTTTCTTTTTACGGAATTGTTGAATTTGATATTATCTTGTCCATAAATAGAAATTTCAATTTTCAGTCAATTTATTATTTAAATTTTTTAATGTTTGTTAAATATCTACTAGACAGTGTTTGTAGTATGATTATTGATATTTTGATTAGCTACACAGATTCGACTGTTATTTCTACAATTTTTTTCAAGATAATTAAAATCATTTTTCCGTATTTCCATCGTTACTAGTTCCAAATATTTTTAGACTTATCTGCATTTAAAACCAGCTCATTATTATATATTTATTTTAGCACCTACTTCTTTATTTTCTTTTTTACGAGGATGCAACTTTTGCATTAATAAGGATATAGAATCTCCTCTACAAAAGTCCAACCATGAAAAACAGTCGACTCATATTCGAATCGATCTTCATTAACTTGTGCGCTTAATAATGCGTCTTAAGAAGGACTGTATAAATGTAGTGTTGGGTAGCGATAGGTTTTGTTAATGCGTTACAAATTAACTTACCTCAAAGTGCCTCTATCTAGAAAATATTTAGTTAATACCAATTGTGAAATCTAGTATTCTATGTATTATTAACGAGCTTAAATTATTGTGTACTCGAAAGCAATGTCCACTATTAGATGTAAAGGTACCATTGAAACAACAAATTAATGTCATCAATTGCTTTTAACCGTTTTGAAAATTTCTTAAAACAAAAATTTTCAGTTATTTCTTGATTTAAAAATAAATCTTTACTTTGGAACTCTACTACCCGTTATTTTATATTCTTCAATAAACCTTATAGTTTTACTTCAGCGCAGTTCGGTAAAGATATACAGTAACATAGTGCTATGACCACAAGAACAACAAAGATGAATTAACGGATGCCCATACCTAGCTAAATACAGTGATATCGCTAAAGATTAACTAAGTATTATAGTAATTTTCGTATAACTTATCTAGTAGATTCACGACAGTAAGCCAGATGACTTTAGACTCATTTGTACTTTGAAGAATATTGGATTCGCAATAAGACGATTCAAAAAAAAATCTTATTTGTTGTTGTCTAAGAAACTTACTCTCAAAGGCTGAGAAAGTTTCTAACCTCGTTCTTAAAATATTCCAAAAATTTCGCTATGAAGATAGTTTTATAACTCATTTAAAAATGTTTCTATAAAAGCAACAACAATTCTAGAGCTATATGTTCCCAACTGTAAAGCGCCGTTAAGTGGAAATTCGAAGTATGCATTCAGCTGCAAATACTGAATTAAATATAAAAGTAAAAACGTTATGGACAAAATCTCAGAAATTGACATTAAAATATTTCATTTACAAAAGAAAGATTCATCAATGCGAAATTAAAGAACATTATTTAATTCATTTCGTCCTATCGTCAAGATGAAATTAATTTAATCATATCCCTCAAAATAATAAAGAAATAAATTTCGATTTTCAAATAAACTCTCCTCTGGTGATAAGTTAGTGAAATAGTTTGACCTATTGACAAAATAATTCATTATTTTTAGCTTTCAGATTTATAATAATAAATTTGCTGTAACTAGAAAAGCATCAAGATTTTGAATTTTTTTATTGCTCTATTACGTTTATTTTCCATATAAAATCACCTCCCTAACTTACTTGATTTTGTTAACAGACACCTTGAATATATCAATATATCAAATTTAATACTTCTTATGCCAGATGTAGTGAAGGCTGATAATGCGGAGATGCTCCGAAATATTTTTCACAAGTTTTCAAGTGTAATTTATCTTTCATTATCGACTCCTAGTATAGTTGCCGATATTTAATAAAAACTTGCTGACAATAATGTTTAACATTTGTTTAAAGATTGTAGACAATGTTGAAGACTGACTAAAATATGATTCTCGGAATTGCATTATCTTTGTGTTTGTTTGTACTTTTCGATTAGGTAGTACCTCTAAAAGTTATCAAACCCAAATTGGATGTTTTATCTTAAGGCTTAAATAAGGACTATGTCCACTGAAGCGCAAAGTTTCACTTCACTGTGATACCCCAGTGATTTGCTGTTACTAAGCTATCTCAACACTGGATAAACTACTTCTATAAATTACTTTCAATTATATATATATATATATATATATATATATATATATATATATATATATATATATATATGTTTATACGGCTTTCACGGATTCCTCCGTGCGAGTTGCAATAGCAGTGGATACATCCACATTATGCCGTTGTAGTGCTGAAATCACATTCAGCAAACGTACAACTATATGCAACTTCGTGTATAAGTGAAATAAAATGCAAATAGTAAATGCAAACTTCGTTCCATCATATCCTTTCCGTGTTAGAGGTTGCACAGTTTGAATAGATTGCTACAGAACACAATCCATCCAATTCCACCACCAGCGAGATGATGGCCTACCTGTACCACCATACCGAGAAGAAAGTCAAAACTTACCCTCCCCGCCACAGTGATACGGCAGAGGCACATGTTTCGTCTCTACTAGACTCATCAGGGTACCGACATGCACCTGGCTGTGCAAAGGACAGATCGGAAAGAAGCATACAAATACTGAACGCGGTTTCGCCGACCTCCCGTCGGATGGCGTATATATGTTTATACGGCTTTCACGGATTCCTCCGTGCGAGTTGCAATAGCAGTGGATACATCCACATTATGCCGTTGTAGTGCTGAAATCACATTCAGCAAACGTACAACTATATGCAACTTCGTGTATAAGTGAAATAAAATGCAAATAGTAAATGCAAACTTCGTTCCATCATATCCTTTCCGTGTTAGAGGTTGCACAGTTTGAATAGATTGCTACAGAACACAATCCATCCAATTCCACCACCAGCGAGATGATGGCCTACCTGTACCACCATACCGAGAAGAAAGTCAAAACTTACCATCTATTCAAACTGTGCAACCTCTAACACGGAAAGGATATGATGGAACGAAGTTTGCATTTACTATTTGCATTTTATTTCACTTATACACGAAGTTGCATATAGTTGTACGTTTGCTGAATGTGATTTCAGCACTACAACGGCATAATGTGGATGTATCCACTGCTATTGCAACTCGCACGGAGGAATCCGTGAAAGCCGTATAAACATATATACGCCATCCGACGGGAGGTCGGCGAAACCGCGTTCAGTATTTGCATGCTTCTTTCCGATCTGTCCTTTGCACAGCCAGGTGCATGTCGGTACCCTGATGAGTCTAGTAGAGACGAAACATGTGCCTCTGCCGTATCACTGTGGCGGGGAGGGTAAGTTTTGACTTTCTTCTCGGTATGGTGGTACAGGTAGGCCATCATCTCGCTGGTGGTGGAATTGGATGGATTGTGTTCTGTAGCAATCTATTCAAACTGTGCAACCTCTAACACGGAAAGGATATGATGGAACGAAGTTTGCATTTACTATTTGCATTTTATTTCATATATATATATATATATATATATATATATATATATATATATATATATATATATATATATATATATATATATATATATATATATATATACCATTTTATATGGTGTTGTTTATCCCAAGCGTGTAACAAATCTCGACGTTTCCCCTTTTTGTGGACACTGTTTATATTCCCTTTTAACGTCTTGGTTTCTCCAATATACATTTCACCACACTCACATGGAACTCTGTAAACACATTCTTTCTTATCGGTAGTTTTTAAATTTATTTTTAATAAATGAGCTCTGAGTGTATTTTCCGATATAAAAGCTGTTTTTATGTTGTAACTGCTGACCAGTGGTTGTTTGTCATTTTTGACATCATCTATTAATTTTAGTCCGATTTACAACAGAACGGTTACCCTTTGGAATCATGAAATATTCACTAAACCCAGTATTGAGATACCTAATCGTCTTCACGGTCCACTAAACATTTTAATACCGATGACATGGATTTTAAACTATCTTATGACATATTTTGATTTTTATTATGAAAATAAGTCAATTTGTCCAATATGATTACAAATTTAGTAAATAAATCTACAATAACACCACGTTTTAAGTATTTCGTGTTTTCAAACGCTCACCCTATATATTAAATATATTTATATATCAACACTAGCTGCCCTTCTTCAGCCCTTATACAATATTGCTTAGTGATTCATCATGAAACTGTCATACATTATATTGTTACCAAATCTTTTTTGCGAGTGGTGCGTAGCGGCTGTCATAAGAAGTTTATGCGAGCATGCATAACTGTTTCGAATTTAAATCATCTAAGGGATGCTGATAAAGATGTATAGAGGTATTATCTTTAATTTTAATAAATCGCTAAGCTAGTATAATGCTATACTGAAAATTTTTTTAGTTCTTGGTTTTCTAATATAAATTTTGTTTTTTAAAGTTATAGATTACTAAACTCAATAACTCTTGAAAACATTTTATTTACTAGAAATTTCATCTCACGTCAACATATTTGGTATTGTATTGTTCCTAATAAAGAACCTCACATTGAACACGAATTATTAATTCACCTTATGTTTGTGACAAATATTTTGAAGTATACAGTACATTTCTCTTGATGTGGAACATAGGACTTGACAGTTAAAAAGTATTTTTTTTATTTAAATCTTTATTGTAATTTATTTTTTAGATTTCAGATTACATCTATTCTAAGAATGAATACAACTGTTTTAGAAGAAAAAAATAGCTTAATACGGGTTTAAATATTTATCACGTAAAACCCTATGCTCCGTAGTGAAAGAAATATACTATTGATTTATTAAGAAATGATCATTCATCTTCATGTTTTTCTGGTATCTATTTTACTAATTTATAGTGAACGTCTATCTATATACACACTTATTTTTCTGTGACAGCGGGTCAAAGAATTAAAAAATACAAAAATGCGAACTAGCACGTTAACACTGCGAAGAAAATTCATATTTCTAACATCAAAAAGTAAAAAAAAAAACATAGCAAACGATAACTAAAATTTTTCCGTTTTCGTAAAAGTAAACCTAAAGGGAATGCACTAGCTTACATTGTTAAATGTATTAAAGGTAATTTAGATACCAAAGATATCGATAAAATCTATAAAATTCGTAACCATATGCAGCACAGTAAAAAAATATAATATAAAAAAAACAGTACAATACTCCATTTATATCTAGATTATCAAAATCTCAGGAAGATTATCCAAATTATAGTAGTTCATAACAAATATATTTTTAAACCACGAATAATTCAGCTAAACGAAAATTTCAAAGGTGATGATAAACGTCAAATTATTAAAATTTATTTTCTTTGTGAATTTGATCAACAAATTATATTATTCAGTTCGATTTTAAGCATGTTTCAAAATATTTAGGTTCTTGCATTTTGAATTCGAAACACCCAGTATAATTAATCAATAAAACGTATTTCACGAATTATCAAAAATTTTCCTTTACTACAAAAACGGATTTCCATTTGCACTAAAACATGAAAATCATTTTCTCTCGTTTCCGTCTAAACATGAATTATTACTTTACTTCTAATTACTGTTTCCTAATTTGAAAATTTGAAGACTCTAAATGGCAAATGAAAGCAAGAGAAACTTCCAAAATCAAATTCAACTACAGCCTGCGAAGAAAATATTCTTGCTCACTAAAATAGTAGTAAAACTCGTAAACATGCAAATTTATCCCAAAACTTAATCAATTTTTAGCTCTCATCTTATAAGGGCAAGAAAAATTTAAATTTATTACAAAACTCATATAAGCACAAAATAACAAACAGGAATATTTCTTTTATATAAAAATTATTGTAGAATACGTAGTTACATCTAACAAGGAACATTTAGGACTTATACCTCGTAAAGTAAAATCGGTCAAAAAACTATTCCTTTGTTGTACAGCAGCCCTCCTAGGCCTTCAACAGTTTAATTGTGTGGTAAGTGATTACATGGCTCTCTTGCTTTTCTAACTTTGAGCGAATTGTAAAAACTGACGGTCTTGTAAAGTGTGATCCATACCACTCACCACTACAACTAATATCACATTTAAGTCATTCAAAAGATGCTAACTACAATTCAAAATTTCAGTAAGAAATAAAAGAAATCTAACCGCCGTATTTTACATAGTTGTCTATATGTTATTCTTCTTTCACGCAGAGAAAAAGGAAAAAATATATGGAAATACCAAAACCAAAATTTTAGTGAGAGATAAAAGAAATCTCTCTGCCTTGTTTTAAGTAGTTGCCTATATATTATTCTCCTTTCAGGTGGAGAAAGAGGAAAAAATATATAGAAACAGTTTATTTCCTGCAAATACTACTCTGGTCCTCTCTCCATACGCGTATCGACCATCTCATGGTCTCATCAGTGGAGCTGTATCGAACCGAGACCAACATTCATAGGAAACAACTTGTATATAAAATATAAATTCCGAGGCATGTCAGCAAGATATTAAAAACCCGATATCAGCCTGAAAGATATCGCCAGTCGTAACGACATCTATGTATTCACCGGAGTAGTAACAAATTTTAAAAATCAAAATTTCAGTAAGAAATAAAATAAATCTCTCTGTCGTGTTATAAATAGTTGCCTATATGTTTTTCTCCTTTCAGGCAGACAACAAGTAAACTGTTTCTATATATTCTTTCCTCTTTCTCTGCCTGAAAGGAGAATAACACATAGGTAACTATTTAAAACACGACAGATAGATTTATTTATTTCTTACTGAAATTTTCATTCTTCAAAATTTCCCACTACTCCGGTGAATATATAGATGTCGTTTCGACTGGCGATATTTTTCAATCTGACATCGAAGTCGGCAGGTTTTTAATATCCTGCTGACATACCATGAAATTTATATTTTATATAGCAGTTGTATTCTGCGAATGTTGCTGTCGGTTCAATACAGCTCCACTGACGAGACGATGAGTTCGTCGAAACGCTTATGGAGAGAGGACCAGAGTTGTATTTGCAAGAAATAAACTGTTTGTATATATTCTTTCCTTTTTCTCTGCCTGAAAGAAGACTAACTTAAAGACAACTATTTGAAACACGAGAGATAGATTTCTTACTGAAATTTTGATTTTGAAAATTTCACATTACTCCGCTGAATGCATAGATGTCGTTTCGATTGGCGATATTTTTCAGTCTGACATCGAAGTCGGCAGGTTTTTGATATCCTACCGACATACCTCGGAATTTATATTTTATATAGCATTTATTATCGAATGTTCCTTTCGGTTCGATACAGCGCATGGAAAGGGAACCAGAGTTGCATTTGCAAGAAAAAAACTATTTCTATAGATTATTTCCCTTTTCTCTGCATGAAAGGAGAATAACATATAGGCAACTATGCTAACTACGACTTAATGAATAATTGTTTCTTGTCATTTAATTGGTTCTCAATTTTGAGTAAAGATATTAATGTAACCTTAAATCGTTTTTACTGTGTTCTTTGTAAATACTTTAATATGTCTGAGCCTCTCAAACAAATTCATTCAACAAAAGGATATTCAACCTGATTTTCTAAAAAGGCTGAGAAACCTGTTATTTCCAGAGAAAGTTGACTAAAAAAGTATAAACAATCAAGGAGCGTAGACGATTAAAATATTTTCTGTTTACTAAGATAGCAGTGTAGATCTGTAACTAATGAATGTTATCAGTAAAAAAGAAACACTGGTTATTAAAAGTTTTACTAGAATTTTGTATGTTCTAAATTTAATAAAGGTTATTTTCCACAAAAAATGCATCTGAACAATCACAGGACTGATAATTGTGCTAATATTGCTAAAATTTGTGCAGAATTTTTTTCATCAGTTTTTAATCCTAAAAATTCTTGGAATCGGCAATATTCCTTTCCAGGCAACCGTCCTGGTATTTCTAAAATATATATCAGTGCTATTGATATTCAGGAAGTTTTAGTTGGCCTTGTGTAACGAAGTTACTAATTTTTTGGACATGAGTGTGTTAACCGGGGAGTATCTGATTTAATATACACTGGAAAATTGTAATTCTTGTGGAAAGATAATATTTTGAAGGTTTGACATTACCATCTACTAATTAGTGTAAACGCGTCATACTGAAAAATAGGATTTTCTGATGTTTTTCAGAGCATCCGTATATAATAATATCAAGCCATAAACCGTAGTTTCAATTACCCGATCTGTCGAAATACCATTGAATTATATCGAATTTTGAGATTAGACAGTGAAGGGAGTTTTTGGAAAAAATGCTATCCTAAGATCGACTTTTTTATAAGAATACCCCGATGTATCGATGCAGAACATAAATATCAAATAAAATTAATTTAGGAAGTTGCTCACTCGCAATACAAACGTGTTTTAAAAGTTGCCTAATGGAAAGATAATAGTCTTCTGCTCTGCATCTGCTCTCTATGGACAAGCTAAAGACATATTTATTTCAATAATGGGAAACCCCAAAACATTTTTATGTGAAACTTCTTGGTGAATCTTCGAAATATATCAGTTATGAAACCCTTCAATGAATTCGCGATTTTAAAACAAAAACAAGCTTACTTTTTAAGATTTAGGACATGAAAATTAATTAAGTGATCATTCAGAAAAATCCTTGTGTCGTTCATACTTTGAGCATACACTATGGAGACTGCATGCAATGCTCCGCGAATATTACACGGCAAAGAGAAAAAGAGAGAGGGGGAGAACAAGCTATCCCTCTCGGTCCGAACATTTTGTTTAATTCACCACCCTCATCGAAGCTTTGCATGCTGGTAATTTATGTTCGAAGCATTCATAATGTCGAATGAATCCCTGGCTATAATTGATAATATGCCATTTTGAAAACTTACTGAAAATTATCGAAATCTACCGAATTTCCACCAAACATCTACCGAATTCTTTACATTCTATGGTGGCGACGTCCAAACAGACTTCCCGGAGCATCTGCCGAATCATGCCTTCCTAATCAAGCATTGTAGATAATGCGAGGCTTGTGTGTATACGATGTTTAACCATCTCACTGTTTTCCTCACATTCTACCGTTAATAGTCGACACTGTCGAGGATCCAATAAGAACGGGCAGTGATGTTCCATCCTACCTACACTGTCAGGTCCATTAAAGAACAGGCAGTGTCGTTCCTTTCCTTCTGTTCTACCGTTCGTGGTAAATATTGCCGAGGACCCGATAGGAATGGACAATGTTTTTCCACCTTACCGCCACTGTCACGAACCCGATAAAAATGGGCAGTAGCTCTCATTTCCTTATATCTTTCAGTCACCAACACACACGTGCATTAGATGCAGTCTGTTTTATTTAGTTCCGTAATGACCAGAAATATATTTATCGGCAGATGCTGACTGGTGTCGTCAGTAAGGGAGCATAACAATTATCGCCTCTCATCACGGCCAAGATTACCGCCTCGATGTTACCGCCGCCGTGTAGCAAACCACCGTGTACATGGACTGCCGCAGATCGACGCCGGAGTAT
The DNA here is from genome assembly GCA_034092305.1 of Diaprepes abbreviatus. NCBI lineage: Eukaryota > Metazoa > Arthropoda > Insecta > Coleoptera > Curculionidae > Diaprepes > Diaprepes abbreviatus. The sequence continues at coordinate 2,024,260 of JASJET010000182.1, read as the reverse complement.
ACCACCGATATATAACGTACCGCCGCTGGTCAAATAGTACGAGGCACTGTGAGTAGCGTCGCGAATTATTAGTACGAGGCACCATGGTACGCCGATTAACGCAGTGCAGCCTCATACAAGTGACGTACCGTTGTCAGTTTTAGTACGAGGTACCATGAAAAGCGTCGTGAATGATACCGCTGGGTTACCGCCTATATATATATATATATATATATATATATATATATATATATATATATATATATATATATATATATATATATCCTACCACTACCGATCGATTAGTATAAGAGGCCGTAAACTGCGTATAAATATACTTTTGCCCGCCATACCATCTATTTGATTTTGATTATTGTTTTATATCATAGATTGTTAAGCTAGATTTAGACCATATTGTAAAGTATTAAATACAGAATACAGCATGTCTAACACGCGCAAATGATCTCTGACTTGCCATTTCTCCGATGTAAGAGGGTCGCGCCCGAGACCGATAACCGGTAGATATTATTAACCACCGGACAGTCAAAACATTGAATAGTTCAGAGGAAAGTTAGCAGCGCCAATAGAGATATCTCGACGGTGGGTAGTGAGTGTAATTATGAGGTATCCTTACGACAGAGATCGTTTGGCCGCTGAATATGTGACCGATGGCACTTGATTTAACTAAAGGACTTAATGTACTAAATAAAGTAATGAAATTTAGTTTCCATTCCCTATATCCACATCTATTTTATATTTTTTCCCAGTCACAATTAGCATTCTACCAGCAATGCGGAAGCTCTTCGAGAATTGCGTTAAAGCTGTCTTAACTGAGGTCGTTAATAACATGATAGTTAATCGTCAACATGGACTTATATCTTATCGATCTGTAACGTTAATCTCTTTGTATATATTAATTATATCAATAAATTATTCGATAAGGGTGCAGAAACCCATGGCATCTATACAGATTTTAAATTGATTCCATGTTACATCTGGAGTCCCCCACGGGTCCCATATGAGTTTTCTTCTTTTCACTCCCTTCGTGAATGACTTAGGTAGTCAGTTGCCATCAAATTACCTTCTGTTTGCCGATACTCACACGTGTAACATTCCATTAAGACATATTATCTTTGCAATATGATATTAATACAGTGGTCATCCCATATTTGTCTAATGATGTATCATTAAATATTCGGACGTGTTAAGAGTTCTCTAGCTCATCAATATTTGATAGATAGTCTTGTGCTCAGGGAATTTCAGGTGATAAAGGAATTAGCAGTATATCTGGAACTAATTTGACATTCTCTGAGAATTTTAAAAAAATATCTTGTAAAGTTAATCAAATGCTAGGTTTCGTCAAAAGATCATGTAAAATTTTAGAAACTTCAATGGCATTAAGACTTTGTATGTCTCAATTATTTTTTATCTATTAAGAATGTTCTTGCGAAGTTTGGTCATCATACTACCTAATATACATAAATCACTTAGAAGACGTTCAGCATAAATTTATTAAATTTGCTTCATACCCACCTTCAAAAACCGGAAAAATTCTGAATGCTTAGATTTATTTCTTTATATTCCTCAACGTCAAACCGGCAGCCACATTCTTCTACATGTGCCCCATTATCGTACTTTACATACTGCATAATCCCCTTAATAGAATGGCAGCGAATGCAGATCTGTATTGCTATGAACGAAATTTTTAAAACTTTGCAGAGAATATGTTCAACGTTTCAGCCAGGAAGGCTATCTTAGATTAAGATTTAGTTATACTAACTGAACTGCTTTTTCTACATGGCCACTTTTAGTTAAAATATAATTTTACCTCTCTGCTTTCAAACAGAGGAAGAGTGTAGTAATAATATATATTGTTCCAGACGGCCGATCTATAAGCTTTTGGCTTATACCAGAAGATTCTGCATCTTTCAAGAAAGATTTTCATACTATATGGTATATAAAAAATAAGAAAAAGGAGTAATCTGGCGATTTCTAGAGCTTCTGCCATAGTCGTTCCATGTTAAAAATATGGTTATAGAATTTTCTAAAAAATTCTAGATCTTCTTTCATAGAGGTCACCTAAGGAAATTAACAAAGGTAAATTTAATTAAATAAATTATGAACTCGTAGATAATAAACCTAAAACCTTACAAACACAAACTAATATTATGAAATGTATAACGCTATAAAAATCGTTACATTGCCCTCTTCCAAGTCTTCCCGATCAACCTTCTTGATCTTGATAATGGGCCAATCTGTCAAGATGCACAACTCTACTCATGAGAGAATTTTCTGAATTCGGTACACCAAATCGTTGTACGGACCTTCCCATGACTTTTGAAGCTTTAGTGAACGTCTTTTGATTCTTTTCGGACTGTACAACCAAACTTTTTCACCAACCATGAATCCACCAGTATTGGCTTTACAGTCCGTCACTTTCTACTTGTAGTTTTTGACGGACCTGAAACTGTCTACTAGGTTGGTTAATGTAGTCTTCCCAAGTTGCTTCAGAATCAGGTGGACGTCCAGTAAGCAAGTCAACTAGAAGACATAATCCTTTTCCAAAAAGAATGCTAGCAGGTATTTTTCCAGTGGTTTAATAAATGGCTGAAAACTAGGCTAGTAAAAATGACTGAATGCATTTACCCGTTATTTTGTTTTTCATTTACTTGTATTCTGATGTAATTCTCCAGCGTTCTGTTAAATCTCTCAACCATTCGATCTGACTGTGGACGTAGGGGTGTTGTTTTAATTTTGTGGATTTTCAGAAGCTTGCCAAGGTTCATAAAAACTTCAGATTCAAAGTTTCTGCCTTGATCAGAGTGTATTTCTCCTGGCACGCCATATCTACAACTCCTGTTCAAACAGTAATTCAGCAACGGTGGTGGCTTCTTGATTTAGTATCGCATAGACTTCTGGCCATTTAGTGAAGTAATCCATAGCCACTAAAATATAGCGATTCTCGGATTTACTAATAGGAAATGGCCCTTCCAAGTCTATTGCAATTTTTTCACAAGGTACTCCTACATTGTACTCCTTCATTTTACCATGGCTACGGGTCCGTGGTCCTTTAGTAGCAGAACAATAGTTACAGGGTTTGTAAGAGTTTTCATAACAGTTAAATGGCCGCCACATACATCTTTTTGTAAAGTTTGCAATACTTCTGGAGCCTTCTTGCTAGGTAATATAATCTGGTATTTGTAGTCTTTACCATCAGAGCTCTCCCAAACTCTTTTTAATAGGCCATATTACATAATCAGGGAATCCTATAAGGCCCAGTAACCTTTCACTTTTTGAGATTTTTATGAGATTTCTTGAAAAGTGGGTCGATTTGAGTTATTATTCTTTAACATGATGATCATGTTAAGATCTGGATCTTCTTATTGTTCCTTGGAGATAATCTTGGAATCCCAATCCAAAGAGCATTTTAGTTGTGTTTTTCGGCAATTGAAATGGTCGGGATTTTCTCGCTCTTCCTGTCTGTTACAGTGATTGCATTCTTCTGGACATGGTCATCTTGACAAAACGTCTCCATTTTTGTTGTTTAAGCCTTTTCTATGTTCAATTTCAAAATCATGCTCTTGCAAGCGTTGAAACCATCGTGCCATTTGAGCTTCAGGATTTTTAAATTGTAAAAGCCACTTTAATGATGCGTGGTCTGTTCGAGAATACATTTTTGGCCATATAGTTATTTGTTAAAGTGTTCCAATGTTTCTATAATGGCGGGTAGTTTTTTTCTTGTTACACAATAATTTCGCTTTGCTTTGCAGAGTACTTTGCTAAAATAAGCAAGCACTTTCTCTTGGCCATTTTGTTTCTGGGAAAAAATTCTACCTATAGAGGAATTACTAGCGTCTGTATCCACAATAAACATCTGGTCAGCATCAGGATATGACAATATTGGAGGATTACAAAGTGCCTTCTTTAGTTACGTAAAAGCAGTTTCGCAGTCTAGGGACCATTCATAGTTATTGCTATTTTCAGTCAGTCGATGTTAGGGTCTTGCAATATCTGCGAATCATTTTATGAATCTTCTATAGTAAGTACAGATACCAGGAAACTGCTTGGTTCATACTTATTTTTCGGTATTGGCCACCAGCTTCAGTGATTATATGCCCTTGGTATTTCATTTTTTTCTGAAAAAATTGACATTTCTTCACACTGAGCTTCAATTGTGCACTTCTTAGTTTTGAATTACGTCCGGGACATTTTTCAAGTGATCGTCAAATGTTTTTCCCAGAATTATGATGTCATCTAGATAGATTAGGCATGTTTTCCAAGTTAGTCTATGTAAGATTCGTTCCATTAAACATTCAAATGTGGCTGCGGCATTGCGTAAACCAAATGTTATAATATTAAATTGTCATAGCCCTATTCCAGTAGAAAAGGCGGACTTTTCTTTATCCTCTGAATAAAACTGTACCTGCTAATAGCCACTTTTTAAGTCCAATGTGGAAAACATTTTAACCCTGTTAAAGTGTCTAGAGTATCATCAATACAAGATAAAGGAAAACTGTCTCTCTTTGTGACTCGATTAAGTCTTCTGAAATCAACACAGAATCTAGTTGAGCCATCTTTTTTCTTAACTAATACAACTCGGGATATCCATGGACTATGGGAAGGTTCTATAATGCCTTAATTCTGCATGTTTGTAAATATCTCTTCCACGTCGTCACGTTTTGCTAACGATATTTTTCTTGCAGCTTGTTAAATTGGAATTGCTTCACCAGTATTTATTCGATGCTCGATTATATTTGTCCTTCCCAAGTCGTTATCAGATAAAGAGACAACATCCTGATTTTTTTAAAAGATACTTTAGTTTAGCCACCTGAACTTGATTCAATAAAGGTGTTGATGTACTAACTAGGTCTTGAAGTATCTTAGGTAGATTAACAGGTAACTTTTGAGGTTATAAGGGGATACCAGTAACTAACATGTCGACAGATTAATAGGTAGCAATATTGTCACCTTTTCTGATCTGTTAAGAATAATCTTTCAAGTTCAGCATATTCACAAATATAGTGCTTTTTTTTATTCTGGATTAATCTTCTTGCAGGAAGAAATCCTTTTGCATACAGAGAGCAATTTTGAATTGGTTCAACCAAAACTACATAATTTTCTTCGGAATCATTTATTTTTATTATAAATTCTGAACTTGACGGTAACATCGCATCTTGAAGAAGTACAACTTCCCGAATCGACATATTACTATTTTTCGGTAGATTGAAAACAATTTCTTCTTTTATAGATCGCAGTACTCGTTGAGGAAGATCAAGGACAATCTTCTGGTGTTCCATGACATAAAGACCTATTATTACTTCGTCCGAAATGTCAGCAACAATAATTACATATCTGTAAGTGGTGCTTTCTATGGTTATTTCTGCTTCTTGTTTCCGTTTCAAAGGTATTACTTCGCCATTGGCGGTTTGCAGGACATAATGCTTTCCGGAAAGCCAATTTTACATTGAGCCACGATGTCCGGCTTTACAATAGTGTGAGTAGAACAAGTATCTAATACCATTTCACATACCCGACCGCATACATTTCGGGGTACTACCAAGCTGGAACCATTGTTTTGCAGCCGGAATACCTTAATTGTTATTGTTAGTGGGGCTTGGTAGCATTTAACCAGCAGAGTATTTCTGTAAAAAAGTATGGAAAATAAGAAAAACTGAAATATCTCAAAAACTATTATAAATAGGTATAGGATATATTGAACAAAACTTTTAGGGTTTTTATTACTCTATTAAATAACATGAAAATATACAGGGTGTACCATTTAAAAAAAAAAGGTATTTATTCATTTAAACTTGTTCAAATTTGAGCCGATGTGTTCAACACCCTGTAGCTTTTATTGCAAATATTAGGTAAAAATTATGTTAACTTGTCCTTGGCCTTGCTAAATTCCAAATTTGAATATATTTGTCATAAAATTGAAAACGTTATTTAGGATTGAATTGATGCTTGAAAATGTGACTTTTTTTCTTTAAACTTAATTATCTCAGAAACTATAAAGTTTTGTTATAGTAAACCCTTAATAAAAAATATTTAAAATTATAAGCTAAATCGAAAATACGATTCGTATATAGGGTGTTCTATTTAAAAAAATACAACTTTATGCTGTCCTAGTTTTTTGGCTCACCCTGTAGAGTCCTAAATATTTTTAAAATCTGCGTAAAAATAAACTGTATCAAACAATAAATATAGTTTCTTTGTTAATTTCACCGAAAAGGCACAAACCTACTTCATCCAATCGTTGACTCACCCTGTATGTACACCGATTACTCCGGTACGGTGGCACCGATTTTAATGAAATTTTTTATATTATGTTCAGGAAGCTGCTGTGGTGGTCCCATATTTTTTTGGACGAAATTGGTGCAGTAAATTCCAAGATAGCGATGACAATATGGCGGCAAAAAAATTAATTTTGCCCGATTTTCTCCAAAATTGGTAGGTGGAAATTTTTGAGGTCATACACAACGAATCTGAAATTATTTTTAGAAAATTTAATATGACGGTTCCAATATGGCGGACAAAAAAATTTAATTTTGTCCGATTTTCTCCAAAATTGGTGTGGGGGAGTTTTTGGGGTCGCACATAACGAATTCAAAATATTTTTTAAAAATTCAATATGACGGATCCAATATGGAGAACAAAAAATCAATTTTGTTCGATTTTCTCCAAAATTGGTACAGGGGAGTTTTTGGGGTCGAACATGACAAATCTAAAATTATTTTTAAGAAATTCAATATGGCGGATCCAACGTGGCGGACAAAAAATCAATTTTATCCGATTTTCTCCAAAATTGGTACGGGAGAGTGTTCGGGATCGCACATAACGAATCGGAAATTATTTTTAAAAAATTCAATATGGCGTATCCAATATGGCGCATAAAAAATTAATTTTGTCCATTTTTTTAAAAATTGATATGGGAGAGTTTTTGAGATCGCACATTATGAATCTGAAATTATTTTTTAAAAAATTAAATATGGCGGATCCAAGATGGCGAATTAAAAAGTCAACACCTCTCGATTTTGTCTAAAATCAGTATTGGGGGATTTTTGTTAGTGTTAATTATGAATTTTGAATATTTTTTGAAAAACTCAATCTGGCAGATTCAATATGGAGTCCTGAAAATTTTACTTTTTTTGATTTTCTCCAAAACTAATATAGGGGTTCTTGAGGGTGTAAATTATGAATTTAAAAGTATTTTCCAGGATTCAAAATGACGAATCTTCGGGACTAAAGATTTTACATTTCCCGATTTTGTTCAAAGGTGGGACTGAATCGTTTTAGGGGGTTTTTGGGGTATCGTATTACGAATATAAAGTTAACTTTTTACAACTATTAAGTTGATAAGATACAATATGAAGAACTGAAAATTTTACATTTTCCGATTTTATCTAAAATTGATATTGCGGGGTTCTTCGGGCGTATACAAACTCAACATGCAATATAAAATATATCGGGCTAAGAAATTTACATCTTAAGTACTGTAAATATCGATATTGAAAGGTTTTGGGGTCTATATTACCAATCTAAAATTAATTTGAAATTTAAGATAGTGGATTTACTATGACAGACTAATTGTTTGGCACAATTTCACTGGTATTTGGAGAACTCTAAGAATCAAAGAATTTTTAGTGGTTCATTTTAGGGTGATTTACAGTTTTGAATAAAATGGGTAATTTGGCCACCTTGGAGTTATTGCGAGATAAACTAATCTCGATTAGTACTTAGTTCAAATAATTTATGGATATCATAATGAATTCAAAACTAAAAATCGAAAAATAAAATTTTTATAAAAAAAATTATACCGAATTCTAAAAGTGCGCTAAAAAGTGAAAAAAAAACTATAAATTTTTATATGAAATTGAAATTTTTTAAGTCAGGGCCAAATTATTTCTAAATGAAACAAATAACTACTAATGTATACAAATTATGGTAAGAAAGTTCACATTTTATCAGATATTAGTTTGGCGCCGACTTCAAAAATTTTAATTTCATATAAAAATTTATAGTTATTTTTCACTTTTTAGCGCACTTTTAGAAGTCGGTTTAATTTTTTTTATAAAAATTTTATTTAATATAGTGTTTCCAACTTTCTTAGGTGTTAGAGCATTTGCAGATAATAAAGGAGAGTGGGACGAAGTCCTGGAGTACTTACTACTGCTGTGAACCTCTTTACAACTGTTTCCTTGCCATTAAAACACTGATATCCTTTTTAGATTAAGTTTTATTCAAATTGTATACGACAGACACTAGTTTGTAGTTCAGTACACAGTTTAAGTGAAATTTTAAAATGGGACAAACTAAATTTTAGGTTGCCCTGCGTAGCCTGACGTGTGGGTAATAGAAATGCGGACTATAAACTATAGTAACTAGTAGGAAAGTGAGCGTTGTATCAATTTTAATTTTGTTAAAGATAAAATAAAAGAAAATTTGCAGTTGCTCCCTAATTAAGTTGAATTACCGATGATTTCTTTTTGTAAACTAGTGCCGCTCGTTAGTAATTTTAATAAAACTTAATCCAGAAGGTCTATCAGTGTTTTAATGGTAAGAAAATAGTTGTAAAGAAGTCCAAAGAAGTAGTAAGTACTCTAGGACCTCGTCCCGCTCTGTTTTATTATCTGCAGCTGCTCCAGCCCCTATGAAAGTGGGAAAAATTATATGAAAAAGAGCTCAAAAAACGGCTAGGCGTTACAATGGTGTCAGGTGTATGCGGTCCAGTTTTTAACCCCCATTTGAGGCGCTACAATGGTGCTAGAGATGTAGGGTTTACAGGAGGTTAGAAGGCGTAAAAAGGGTTAACAGAATTAAGAAGAAATAGTAAAATAATTAATTTTAGGTCCTAGAACTGTAGACCATCAAAAACCAACCATCTAAAACTATACTTATCCACTAAAATGATATACGAGAAATTTTTTGCTCCCTCTACAGTGGCAGAATAATCAGTTATAGCAACCCCCATGGAATTTAACTCAAATCATAAAAAGAGAAAACTTTCCAAAGAAGTCGGTGATTCAAATATTAATACAAGAAATATGTAGCTGGATTTTAATGAAGGAAAAAGAAAAACATGCAAAAAAAAAGCGTTGCTACTATCTTAGAATTTGGCCAAGAAGGAGACAAGTTGTGCAGGGTAAGAATATTATATGATTAAAAAAAACTTATAATATCTTTAAAAAATATCGTAGAGATGAAAGAGACATTTGAGATAACTGACACGGTATATTCTGTTCAAGAAAGAAAATAAGAAAACTGGTCCTTCGCCAATATGTCCAGATTAATTTTGAGGCAATTATTAAAATTTTATATTGCTATACTTTTTCAGAATTAGTCAAAGAAGTAAGAAGTATTATTGAGAAATTGCTAAAAAGGAAAATAAAGTTAAAGTAAGGAAATAGAAAAGATAGTGATAAGGGCATGAAAACGTTTTGAAATGTCTGAAATTTGAAGTTTTATTTATATATTATGTAACGGATTTACGAAGGTTCGAAATTTCAACACTATCTAGAGCTAAGGTTCATTTCTACGGTTCCTAATGTTTAAGTTGTTGTTAAGATATAATATAAAATAGAAATTTGAAGCTTATCTGTGGGTCTAGGGGAGAAAATTGACTAGGTGTCAAAAGAAAAAATTGCCCAATAGGGTCAGGAAAAATAAGAAATATTAGGGAAAAAATAAGTGGATGAGAGAAAAATAAGCAAATTTTTTTGAGGAGGGAATTTTCAAGAAGAGCTATATATGGACATATTGGTTTATTAATGAAGATATATAAATTTAAATAAGTAAAATGTAATTTGGAGAGCACAACGTATATTTTGCATAAAAAAACGGTAGAAGGTTTTGAAAAAAAAGTGTCAAATATTTTGACAAGGAAATAAAAGGAAAATAGGAACAAAAACTATTTTGTACGTAGTGTATGGAAAATTAAAAATCACTGTAAAATTCAAGAAAAATATATTGTTACGAACTTTTACAGCGTTGTACATTTCATAGTATTAGTTATTGTTCGTAGTTTGTACGGTTTTAGGTATATTTTCTAATGTAACGAACTTTGTAGCGTTTTATATTTCTTAGTATTAGTTTGTGTTCGTAGTTTGTAGGGCTTCAGATCTATTTTCTAATGTAACGAACTTTGTAGCATTTTATATTTCATAGTATTAGTTTGTGTTTGTAGTTCGTAGGGTTTTAGGTATATTTTCTACGAGTTCAGAATTTATTTAAGTAATTTTACCTTTGTTAATTTCCTCATGAGACGACTACGAAAGAAGGTCTGGAACTTTTTAGAGAATTCGATTTCCTTATTTTTAACATGGAACGCCTTTGATGGAAAGTCTAGAAGAAATCGCCAGATTATTCCTATTTCTTATTTTGATTACCCCATGTAGAATGGAAATTCTTCTAGAGAATTAGAGAATCTTCCGGTATCGACCAAAAGGGTATATAAAGGGTCCAGATCGGCTTTCTTGGTCGGTATATTTTGAGAGTTCGTCGAAGCAACTTGAATTAATTTGACAAGTGTCACAATTAAGGTTGATAATAAAAAGCTATACAGTGTGTGTTCGAAGATCGGCCGTCCGGAACAAATTGGTGTCGGAAGTGGATCAAATCCAGAAGAGGTTAGTTTAGGTTAGAAAATTAGAAAAAGAAGGAAAAAAGTAAACTGAAATTGTATGCGAGTGGAAACTAGAAGCCAGAAAGCAAAAATGGAAGAACAACTTCAAACTAGTTTGAATCAAATGTTGATGATGATTCAAGACATGAAAATAAGCCAAGAAGATATGAAGAAAAGCCAAGAAGAGATGAAACAAGAATTGAAAGAAGATATGACGAAAAATCAAGATAATATGAAACAAGAATTAATGACACTAAAGACAGGTCAAGAAGGTATGACGAAAAATCTAGACGATATTCAACAAGAATTAAAAACAAGCCAAGAAGTTATGATGAAAAATCTAGACGATATGAAACAAGAATTAAAGACAAGCCAAGATGATATAAAACAAGAACTAAAAACAAGCCTGGAGGACATGAGACAGGACCATAAAAAAAATTAAGAAGACATGAAGCACATGGAACAAGAAATGCAACAGAAGATTAGCAAAATTAGAAAAGACGCACATGGCGAAGTGACGGGGATCCAGCAACAATTACATCTACAAATTAGAGAAGACGTACTTGGCGAAGTACAACATAAGATGACAAGATTCCACAAACAGGTGCAGCAATTACATTTACAAATCGATAAGGTAGCCAGTACAGGTGTAATAAAGATAAATGGTGTTCCTGCAACTAGTGTGATGAAGCCACCTACCTTCGACGGCAAGGTACCTTGGCTTACCTATGTCCGTCAGTTCGAAGCCGCCGCCACCGGCAATAACTGGAGTTTACCGGAAAAAGCACGTGCTCTTGTTCTAGCACTACGAGGTGAAGCTATGGAGGTGCTACGTAACATTCATAAAGAAAAACAGAGTGATTACGAGTTTATTGTTACTTTTCTGGAGATGCGCTATGGGGAAGCCCACTTCCAAGAAGTTTATAAAGTCAAACTCCAAGGAAGAAAACAAAAATACAATAAAAGTCTTCAAGAATATGAGGCTGATATAATGAGGTTAATAAATTTGACCTACCCAACATACCCAGAAGAAATAAAGTAAGAGTTAGCAGTGAATAGTTTTATTGAAGATTTATGCGACCCAGAAACAAGTCAGACACTAAGAATGGCCAGACTGAAGAGAATATCTGAGGCTCTTGCTTATGCCCTTCAGTTTGAGACAGCCAAACAGACCTCAAGAAACCAAGGAAGAGTCATAAGAAGAGTTAGTGTTTCCCAGGATGACCGCAATACCAATGAGGAATTCTTCATGAAGTTAATGAAGGAGATGCAGGAATTTTTAAACAGACAAAAGGCACACGACAACAAAAACACAACCTTCCATAGCAGAAAAAGAATTCGTTGTTGGAAATGTGGCCAAGAGGGGCATGTACAAAGCCGCTGTACTGGCAGTACTGCTCCTGACAGTGATCAGAATCAGGAAAACTTCCAGTAGCCAGCTTAGAGGGGCGAAAACTGGCTAGGTGCTACCAAGCCCCACCAACAATAACAATTAAGGTATCCCGGCTGCAAAACAATGGTTCCAGCTTGGTAGTACCCGGAAAGGTATGCGGTCGGGAATGTGAAATGGTATTAGACACTGGTTCTACTCACACCATTGTAAAGCCGAACATCTTGGCTCATTGTAAAATTTGTCTTCCGGAAAAGCATTATGTCCTGCAAACATACAATATTGAGATGCAAAGTATTAGAAGTTCTGGCGACAGAACCTTAACTTCTTAAACCGAGCCATGTTTTAGCATACTTGTAAATATTATCAAAAAATATTTACAACTATTGCTATTGCGTACTTTTAGTGGATTATTCACTCTTTTTTATTACCTAATATTATGTGGGAAAGGTCATATATGAAATAACACACAAAAAATATATTTTCAAGTCATTTTCATTCTCTTTATAAAATATAAAAATGTGATCAAAGACTTTTTTTTATTAATTACAAAATGTATATATATATACATATATATATATATATATATATATATATATATATATATATATATATTGTAATTATATATACAATATATATATATATATATATATATATATATATATATTTACAAACTTAATACTATAAATTAAAAGCTAATACCTACAACTACCTAACACCTACTACATAATTTATTAAAGTCCTCTAATTGTCTTTTATATCGCACACATTCCATCTTTTTTAACTCTAATTGTCTTTCCAGTTCTAAAATTTCACTCTTACACGCACTCACTTTTTTCACTAAGTTTTTTTTCATTCGATAAATATCCGATAGTTTCCTCTTCTGCGAGTTGGTGAAGTCCTAAACCCACTCCGGTTGCGATGTCTCGGAACATATTCAAGAAGAAGAAGCGGTTTCGTTTGGTGAAGATGACGACACGACGACGAAGCAGCGGAAACTTCATCGCCTTCAAAACACCGCTTAAACCGCTTCTTCATAGGTTTCCGGCATCCCAATATCGGCGACAGTGGCGCTGGGGAAGACTTTACCTACGACACTACTTCCTGCTCTACGCTGGCCGGTGTTGGTGGCGTTGGTGGTGTTGGTCCATCGGGGCCTTCGATCACTTTCACTTCTACGGACAACGGCTCTTGCGGTGCTGTTTTCAGGTAGTCGGGTAATGGAACAGGGGTGGAGGGATGCTTAAAGTTAAACTTCTTCTTTCCTTGCCCCACACCTTTAATCCCCGAATAAAAGGTTTTTTTATCGGCGATTTCCGACTTCCGCATAGTCAAAAGCTTTTTTAATTTGGAAGCTTTCGGAGAAGATTCCCTGTTAGGCCGCGATGGTTTTCGCACAACCACATCACTAATTACGTTGATCTTCGGCTCCTTTTCCTCCGTCCAACATTCCAGGAATTGCGCAGCCGACTGCACCAACTCTTCGTCGCGACCATCATTCAGGGCTTTGTCTTCGGCATCTTCTTGCTCCCTGCCGTTCCAATTTTCGAATACCCCCGGACTTAACACTTCCAAGCCACTCATGTTTTCCAACATGCCTTATTGCGAACCGCAGCTCACGTCAAGAGCATCCAAAAGAGACCTTACACTCGATGACATCTTCGATACTACAACTCACATTATAACTTTATCTTACTACTGCACTGTTTGGTGTTCTGACGAACTGTGAAGAGCTCGAGCCAGCAAGTCTGTTTTAATGCCCATTTCCCCAACTACACCACCTTTATTCCTTTTGTTCGATGCATTAAGTATAATATTTAAACTTGTCAGATGCAAGGCCAAGACCAAGGCCGACGTAACCGGCAATACCAGGGTCGTTTTCAAGGTTGTAATTTTCATGGATTTTCTTTTGTCCCTGTCAAGGTTATTTTAAAGAAACATATAAATATAGTACTAAACTTGTCAGATGCAAGACCAAGGCCAAGGTCAAAGTACCCGTCAATTTCGGGGTCGTTTTCGAGGTTGTAGTTTTCAAGGATTTTTTTTTTGGTCCTGTCAAGGTTATTTTAAAAAGTAATACATAAATAGAGTACAGCGATTGAAAAGTACAACATATTCAAACATCATGTTGCCAACTGATGAACAACCTAGTGAAGCAGCCAAAACATACAGTCATATACCAAAAGCTTTTTATTTAACTTGTCATCATTGTAAAAGACTAGATATCTGCTGGCGAAATGATCTTACGTACGACTTCAACTACATTGACCTTTTCAGGGTTAAATTTGTACAATGCGGCTTTTGTGGACTAGTTTACTACCAGTTCAAGGACATTAATGAACGTGCCATCCAGAGAAGAAATTGGATCATAGAAGAAGCTTACCTGTACAGAAGAAATTAACATGTATTTTATTTCTTTATTTTTTATTTTTTTTGTTTGTTATATTTTTTTATTTTTTAATAATAAAAAGTAAACTCAATCTTTTGTTATATTTTAATTTTTTTTTCAATAAAACAATAGTAAAATGAATGTGTATGTGTATTTATTAAACATCACCTAAAATACGTTTTGCAATCCATATTTTTCTGCAGAGTCCGTTTATTAATGAAATAGAACCATATATTAGGGTGAAATCTAATGGTTTCAAATCAGTCTCACATAACAATGTCAGAAGTAAACACTATTGATAAGTTCGGTCGCAAAAGAAAATTTAAGGATTTTAACTTTATGCGAGGTCCTTCAGGAATAGGTTTTAAACTTACACCTAATGGAGATTACGACATGGGAAGCAAAAGATTGTGCTATTTAGCAGAATCTCTTGAAGGAGACGATGCGACCACACGAAATTATGTTGATAATAACCTTGCTCAGTGTATGCAAAGATACGCAGAAAGTTTTACATGACTCAACAATTGTTATTAAAGATATCTTCAGAAACCAACTTGAAGGTTACGTACGCAATAAATTAATTGAAACCGGTCAAGAACTTAGAGGATACATTGACGATACTGTTATTGCAATATATGAACTTAGGCAAGACGAACTGCGTGATGAACTTAACTCTAGAATGCTGAAAATTGAAAAGACTATGGAGGATCTTGTCAGCAAAACTGTTTCACATTAAACATTTGCTCATAGACCTGTGCGTTTAATTTACTATTAGACAAATTTTTCAACAATAACTTTTACAGTTTGTTATTTGTCGACATTTCATTATATTTATAATTTTAAAATAAAGGTTCAATAAAAAGCAATCAAGTAATGAATACATGTTTTTTATTTAAAAAAAAAAATTACAATACTATCGTTACATATTAATGTTGTATGTTCAATAGAAATAATAAAAACAATACAAATAATGAAATATGGATTTTCCAGATTACGTGCTGTCCTGACGTAGAAATGATTTCAACACGGTGACTAAATTTGCTAAGTTTTCTTCCGGGTCTGTTTTGTAAAAATCTATGTCTGCATGCACCCAAGGTAGAGTTTTGGTTGAATTGGGAATTACATAACGTTTATCATCGCTATGTGACAATGCTACTTTATTTATTATGTTGGTATAAATGTTATGTAATTCACTTCTAAATGTCTTCATCTTTCTTAATATCAAACCACCCCGTTCAACAATTTTTTGGTGGTCTTCCTTATGAAGGTCTTTCTCGATAACACATTTTTTGATACCTTTGGCTTTTTTTAATTCATTATTAATGGACTTTACATAATAAGCCTTCGCGCCGGTACCATAAAAACTTATTATCGGATCACCAGGAAACTCATCTTTCATTCTACCAACTAAAGAATTACTTTTAATTATGTTGAAATTATTAATTTCGGGGTAATTTGATGTATCAAATTTTTCGGGGTTTTCTGATATAGTTTGATAAAAGTTTTCCGTATGCACTTTTAATATAAGCGAGTCAGTATCGGTGTAAAGTAACGAAGCATCATCGCCAAACTTGGATTTCATAAAATTATAATAAAAATCGTATATTACAGTCTTTGGTATATATAATATGGAAAATCCGATATATATTGGTTTATTGTACAATATTTTAACTTTATTCATATGTATAGCAACAAAGTTCTCGGTAAATATCGAGCTACTATTGAAATTGGGGCGGGATATTAGTGCTCTAGATCCATTTCTGCTTACACTGTTATCCCAATGTGTTACTAATTTTATATCCTTTCGATTTTCCACATTTTCCATAGTTTTACCAAATATCGCGTTAATTTTTAATTTAAAAGTGTCCTTCGCAAATTTTATGGTGGCCTTGATACGTAAATTGGTATTAAAATCAATATACGATTTTAGCCATTTTGATTGCTTAAACTGTAATACTCGATGGGTTTACATTACCACTAAGCCGTTGGCGATGGCTTGTTTTAAAGTTCTATAGTGTACAATGTATTTTTTTTATCTTGTAAATCAGGAATTAATTCCGGCAATTTAGCGTTTTCTGTTGGCGGTATGATATTTTCTACTAGAAATGGAAGATCAGAATGTGCATCATGCAACTCAGTCGGATGATGCACATCCACTTCCAAAACGTAGCCATGTAAACTATCATCACCAACAGCCATAATATTTAAATCCAGAATTTCGCGCTCGCTTAACCATCGAAAACCACCATATGGTAATGCTTGTGACATACTATGATCATATAGATTGGTAGCATCAAGGTATGTTATAAATGAAGAAGGTTTTGTTGGGTAATGGTCTGGTAAAAAAATATTATTAGCGATGTGCTTCCTTTCTGTACACTGGCTTATGCCGCCGCGTATACCTTTCTTAAAAAAATGTATCATGTCTATATCAGTTAAGAGCTCTAACTCTACCTTAGTCATACGCAGCATACAATCAAATGATAAACTTGGAAGGGTATAGTAATGTGCTGGATGAAGTTTATCGAATTTTAAACAATTATTCCGAAATTGCTCAAAAACATCACACAATAGCAACACATCTGATTTTAAATACACGTCCGAATAGTCCCCCAAAGTTTTACACCCAAACAAGCGCCATACTTCTTTTGCTCTTCTATAGCTTTCATCGCTAATATGTTCTTCCCGTAAATTATCATAAAATTCATCTTTACTTGGAAGACATGTATTTTCCATTTTTTCTATAGAGTCAATAAAGCTATAGGGAAAAACACCCTTTTGACGCATCAAATTAAATTGGTTGATATTTGAAAAATGTTTCCGCGTTTCAATAAAATCGTCGTCGTTTAAACCGTTGCCTAAATTTTCCAAAGACGTTGACAGAAATTTAAAACTGTCAATAAATCGCAACTTTAAATATTTCCTCTTGACTTTTCCACATTTACTATCAAAATAATCGTGCACATAAATGCTTTTGGTAAATGATATGTACTTTTCCTTACTTTGAGCCAAAACACCAATTTTATCCCCATATTTACATAACTCTTTTATAAATAAATGGCTGTCGTAGCCGCTTAAGTTATGAAATATGATAGGGATAAAAGAGGGTAATTTATAATTTAAATTACAAACGGAATGTGCAGCACCAAATCTTTTTGCACCAGTTATGTGACAGTGGTCTCGTACTTTAATCTCACCACATATTTTAGCATCATTAAACTCCCTTTTTTCTTCAGGCGTTAACGGTTTCATAGGCTTAATGTCTTTTAAATATGTGTTATATAGAGCCCTTAAATCACACTCGATACGATCCACAAAGACTTGAGCTGCATTATTCCCACGAAATAGCTCAAATTTCGAAAGTGATTCGTCAAAAGAGCATTTAATTAAATAAGCAAAAGAATATGGTTCATGATTAAAACTTTTTACAGTGTATGAATTTTGTGGGTTTGGTTGTACCGTTTCAACGGGTTTTAAAACAGATTCGAAATCTGCATAAACCACGAATGGAACGCGCATTTGCTTTTCTATACCCTCGAATTTTAAAATATTTTCCGGCACACTCTTTCCAAATTTATCGATTTTTAAATCCACTGAAGGTGTTTGTGTGAAAATGTGGTTACAATCGTAGCTTTGATGTAAAGTTAAAGCTGACGGTGTACTAAAATAAATGAGGCAACCATCACAGAAATATATTTTATGTTGTTGACAACTAATTTGACTTGAAACTAAACGTGATAAATCTCGAATCCAACAATAATGACTCTTTGAACAAGTCGTATCACAAAAATGTTCACCGCCATCTTTACTACTACAGTCTTTTGTAATTAACAATAAATTTACATGTCTATCCAACATTTTTGACGCATACCTCAGTGGGCGTTAATTGATATGTTGTTCATTTCCTCAAATTTTTTAATGTCACGTAATTTTACTGGAAAATCCATACCTGTTAAATTTAGCACTCTAGAAAAATGGGGGTAGGATGTCTTCTGGGAAGGCGCTGCTGTTGGAGGAAACAATGCTGATGTTACAGCCCACGAAAAGCAAAATTCGTCCTGGTTAATCACATTGACGACAGCTCCTTTCCTTTCAATAGAACACGGCAACTTGATGTATGATGAGCCACCCATAGGCATATACTTGTTGATACTAACTTCCAAGTATAAAATTCGCACAAGAGCCCATCCTATAACAAGAAAAATAATATATAAAAATCAGTTTAATATATCGGGTTTTGATTTTTCCATACCTGAATCTTTCTCCTGGAACTCTGTCGCCTGCGTTTTTATTAATTCGGTGAAAGAATGGTAAACGGCATCCAAATCACTTTCTACACTAATTATTTGATTAGCAGTGTTGAAGGATTTTTCACTGAATATTTCTTGTGATGGAACCATGTACTCGCCAACAGCTGTCATGTTAACTTTTAAAGCATGATGCACACGTAATAAATTATTAACAAGTTCCACCACCTTGGATTTAATGTCTGCAAAGAACATTACGTAATCGGAATGCTCCATATCACTGTTAACCCGATAGGTTGCAATTCTCCTTTTGAAGGCACATTCAACGAGTTGCACACCATGACATACCGGCAAACATGAATTATTTTAATGTTGTTGTGTTCGTTTATGCGCTGACATATGATTTATTGGAACATCTACATTACATGTAGCGCAATTAATTACCGGAATCGTCGATGTATGCTCTTCAATTCGGAGCCGTTTTCCTCCAGGCACTTCATTAAATCTCGCCGCACACGATTCTCTTTTATGACGTCTCATATTATAACTATTAGTAAACTTAGAACCGCAATTTTCACAAACATATGCCATGATTTGTCAAATATTAACACATGTACTACCTATACAAGTCAGAGCCAACTGATGAATGAAACTGCCCCATACCCTATATAAAACCATTCAAGGTCACCCTAAACCACGTAACATATCTTCAAGGTCACACACCCAAGATGACCTCCAACAAAGCCAAGGTCGTCTCGACCAAGGTCAAGGTCAAGGCCATACACACATCCTTGAACACAAGGTCAAGGCCAAGGACAAAGGACACGTGCACTTTCAAGGTCAATGACACGGACATGTGGGCGGGGTCAAAGATGGGTGGGGCACGGTCAAGGTCAAGGTCGAGGAGTGGGGGGATGAAGAGGATCGGGTTATGTTCACTACTTACGCACACAGGCCAACAAAGCGGCCATGTTATGAGGCCAACTAAGAGACATAATCTGGAACAATAAACATATGACGGTTGAGAGCAAAGCAAGAATTTACAAGGTCTGTGTATGACCGATACTGACCTACGGCGCAGAAACAAGAAATGAAACCACAAAGACAAAACAAATCATGAGAACCACAGAAATGAAAACGCTGAGAATGAGCACGGGAACAAGTTTAAGATAGCGGAGTGGGGGATGTTATGAAGTGGGTTCGAAACCGTCGTAGGCAGTGGAGAGATCACGAACGAATGGATGATGACAGGCTAGCAAAAACCGTGATGAGAGAGAAACCAAACACCAAACGGCCGCCTGGACGGCCCCCCAAAAGATGGAGAGACAGCTGGATTTCGACCTCAAATGAGGATCGATGAGGCATTGTATAGATAACAGAACTTGGTTCTATCTAGAAGAAGAAGAAGAAGCCAACTCGAAAATTAAGTATTCCGTATAGAATGGCTAACGACCTCTACATTTCATGGCTCAAATTGACGTTTGCAGGGTTTCATGGGGTGATGTGGGTACTAACGGGATCCGCGAGGTGCCGTAAGGGTACAAGTTTGGCCTTTTAAGAAATACTTAACTTTAGTTACAATCTGGAATTCGTTAAGATCAGTACTTTTTTAAGAACAGTGTCGTAGAAAATCACGTGACGTGTGTATTCGTCAGAAATTAAGGTTTTCTTTGTTCTGTTTTTGCATGTGTATTAGAAAGAGTTATAAAATTTAGCAGAATGAAGGTTTTCTTTGTTTTGTTTTGTTTTTCATTTAATTTGGGAAGTTAAGAAAATATCTTGTATTATTTTACTCGAGAATTTAGCGACCTTAATACTGTTTGTTTAAATAATATAAATAGCTGTTCTTTCGCGTTTTTATTCTTTTTCATGTTTAATATTTTATGAAAGCTATTTATACGTTATATCTTCTAAATTGGGTTTTACATTTACTAATAGAACAGCCATTAAGAGCAGTTATGTTAGTTACTTTGATATTTTAATTCATTTCTTATTTTAAGTTTCTCAGTGTAAATATTTTCGTTTCCTATTTATTTTTGTTAATAGATTTTAGTATGTTGAGAAACTTGTTTTATTTAATTTAATTAAAAACCTTCACGTGATTAAACTCGCAGACGCACGGCTGTGAGAGCTTCAAACAAGAGATATCATCTGACCAGATAGTTAGCAGTCTTGCCTGAATCCTGAAGACCTGAGTTATGGTTTGGTAGGCTTGAATAACCTGTAGTTGTTTGGAACTAAGGCCGCAAAAGAGAAGATGAACGTCCAGACTTCCAGCGTGCCAATGTATTTGTGATATTTTTTATAGGTTATTAGAAAAGATATTAATAGGGGACAACAGTTTGATTGTAGACAGAACGGCATTACGCTACTAAAATATATCATTTCCTGAAGTCTATGGTCAAATGTCACAGGTTAAACCTTGGCCGCTGGGGTTGTCCTAGGGGAAAAAAATTACCTATGTAAGTGCTTAGAGGACTTCATTATAAGATTAATTACCAAAAATCACCTAAAGATGTTGAAAAATGTGGAAATTGACAATTTTAAAATAACGATGGAACCTTGGCCTCTGGGGTTGTCTTAGAGGAACAAATTATATGACCCATATAGATCTTTAGAGGACTTTATTGTAACTAACAAACATCGCTGAAAAATTATGAAAATGGGGAAATTATGACAATTTTAGAATAAGGGTGGAACCTAACCGCTGGGGTTGTCTTAAGAGAACAAATTATGAGACCCATATAGGTGTTTAAAGGATATTAATATATGGACTTTATTGTAACTAACAAACATCGCCGAAAAATTTTGAAAAATGGGGAAATTATGACAATTGTAGAATAAGGGTGGAACCTTAGCCGCTGGGGTTGTTTTAGGAGAACAAATTATGAGACCCATATAGGTGTTTAAAGGATATTATTATAAGATTAATTATCAAAAATCACCGAAAAATTTTTAAAAATGTGGAAATTATGGCAATTTTCAAATAAGGGTTAACCTTGGCCGCTGGGGTTGTCTTAGGGGAATAAATTATGAGACCTATGTTGGTATTTAGAGGACTTTATTATCAGATTAATTGCCATAAATCACCCAAAAATGTTGAAAAATGTAGAAATTATGACAATTTTAAAATAAAAGTTAGACCTTGGCCGTTGTCTTGGGAAATAAATTATAAGACCTATGTAGGTGTTTAGAGGACTTTATTATTAGCTTAAATGCAAAAAATCATGAAAAATTTTGAAAAACCTGCAAATTATGACTCTTTCAAAATAAGTGCTCAGCCCTGATCACTGAGGTTGTCTTAGAAGAATCAATTATGTGACTCATATCGGTATTTAAAAGACTATTGTAAGCTTAATTACCAAATTTTTAAAAATCTGGAAATTATGACAATTTTAAAATAAGGGTAGAACTTTAGCCGCTGAGGTAGTCTTAGGGGAAGAAATTATGTAACCCATATAGGTATTTAAAGGATATTATTATATATTATATAATTACCAAAAATGGCCGAAAATTTTAAAAATTCTGCATTTTATGAGACTTTTAAAATCAGGACTGAACACTGGCCGCTGGGGTTCTCTTGCGGGAACAAATTAAGGAACCCTTATAGGTGTTTAGAGGACATGATTAGAAGAAAAATCGTTAAGGAATTTTAATAAATACGAATTAAATGATTACAATTAAATATAATTAATTAACCCTGATCAATGGTGTTGTTTTTGGCGAACAAATTATATAATCTTTTTAGGTACTTAGATAAAGTTGTAACAAACGTAAATATCAAAAATTACAGAAAAATATTAATAAATGTAGATTTTATGATGTTTTAAATATATAATATTAATATATAGAGCGATGTATCTAGATTTGGCCGCTGGTCGCTTCAGCCTCATGGGATGTGATGCCCCGGGACTAATTTGATTTTTCAAAGAAGTTGATGCCCCGAGACCAATTTTATTTTTAAAAGAAGTTGATAAATTAAAAGTATTAAAAATATTTCAAAAGCAAAATTTATCTAAGTTTGTAAAAGGAAAAGTCAAATTAAAAATCAATTTTATTTTAAAACAAATAAATAAATAAATAAATAGGAAATCTTCAAAACTAGTACAAGTATAAACATTAAAATTCAACAATGGAAAATTTATTAAATTTAAATTATTAAAATCAAATCATTTTTCTTTACTTAAGCCCAAATTTTTCTAAGTCTTATGTGTGCAAATTTTGTCACAGTCGCGCACTTCTTGCTTCACCTCTATACTTAATTCGAATAAAATATAAAATCTGAATCTAACCACACGATATATGACATATTTTGTTCAGGAAAGCTGAAAAATAAGTAGGTCAACAATGGAATGTCGGTCTCTTGACGTCGGGAATAACGAGATTTTGGTAAAGAACCAACATCAGGTGACTTTTTCTTGCGAAAGTAGGTCAAGAAGGGAGTGTCGGTCTACTGACATCAGGAATCACGAGATTTTGGTAAAGAACCAACATCACGCGAGAACGGTTAGTTGAAATGAGGAGTTAAAAGTTAAATCGGTAGTAAAAGAGTTAGTTCAAAGAGTATATAGACAGAGCAAGCAGTGTTTCGCGGTACGGTCAAAAATGTTTTCAATGCGGTTCTAAATATAGTTCTAACAGTAAAATTTTAGGTGTGTTTTGTAGTCCGGTAGACAGTTTTAAAAAGGGAGTAAACCAAACTCCAGGACCTCGTGCCGCTCTTCTTTATTATCTGCAGCTGCTTTAGCCCTACGAAGGTTGGAAAAACTATATGAAAAAAAGAGATAAAAAGGGGGCTAGGCGTTACAAAAAATTTAAACAAATTTTACGTTTAAAATATTTTTAATATTTTTAATTTACTACTTCTTTGAAAAATAAAATTAATTCCTGGGCATCACAAATGTAACTACCATGAGTGGGTTAGAAAAGTTTTATACGGTTTTCGAGAATATTTTTATACATAGCATATTGATCGGATATAATAATCAATTTTAATTTCTTTACCCATAATAGATTTTGGTAATATGGTGGGAAAACTTCATAATTCAACCAGAAATAGTAGTAAGTTAGGAAAATTTTTGAAGTTAGGGACGACTAGTGACTAGTTGGATGCAAAGGGATATCGGAATTCTAATCAGTGACCTCGAAGACATAAGAATAAATATTAATCTTCATTCTTAAATATAGAGACGTATAGTCAGCAACTCAGGATTTTTTGAAGTTAGGGACAAATCATTAATGACTGAAGTTACATTGATATCAGAGTTGGTTTCAGCGAAGACAGGAAGATATATTACCCATGGCAGAATAGTGTAAATTCAACGATTTGAAGTATATTTTTTGAGGTTAGGGCCAAATACTAACCTAATGGAGTTTAATAAACATTAGATTTGAATTCAGCTACCTCAAAAACAGAATTGATACGGTGTATGTGTTCTAGTTTTAGGCAGCCCCCTCTGCACTCTGATGCAAGGAGGTTCAAATCTTGACCCAATTTGAAGATGAAATGTCTCAAGAGAGTATAGTTGATTTACCCATACAGCAATGAAGTATATCAGAAAACAATACTTCAATTTCTATCAGTTAACCCGAGCCTTCAATTGTTTTTTCTCTACTTGGGTCCCCAAATGTCACAATTCTTAAACCTCCAACCCGATCCTGTTAAGGCTTCAGTTTCTATTCCTCAACCTAAACCTTCAAATGCCATACATTGACAAACATTGCTGTCAGACATTATAGCCTTACCTAAAATTAAAACCACGAGGGAATGTACTGGAAGTTTAAAACCTACTCATGTGACATCTAGACCAAACAAGAAATGACGTGAGAAACTGATGTAAAAAGAACCAGCGGTAAAAGAAAAAAGCAAAGTAGATAAAATTTATAATTACTGCACAAAATACTAACGAGGTTAAGAGAAAGTTGTCCGATGAGTCAAACCTTTCGTGTTTGTGAAATAACTGAAGCCGCCTTTTGCAGGAGAGTTACATCGTTATACTATAAGTGTAAGATTCGGTTAGTTAGTCGATCTTGTATTTTATATTTTTAATAAGTTCAATAAATATATTTCAGAATTTTTTTCCTTGAAGTTTTAATGCCCCATTTTATTGTAGGCTCGTTTAAAGGTACACAACTGTAAACTCTCAGTAATATTTAAAAAAAACTTAAACAATTTATCGAGTTCAACCCTTAATAAGATTGTTGAATAAATGGACGTCTAAGTTAATTTAAGTTTCCTTGAGGCGATCTAATAATAAAAATGCTTACTTTTGACTCCTACCTTCAAAAATGTCCCTATAGAATTAGCATAGCGTCACAACTAGGGCTTAAATTCCGAATAAAGTAATAATATTTATATTTATGTTTGGAAAACTTTTGATAAACAGCAGATGTTGTATTTCTTCATGCACACATACCGGTTCTATGATATCCTTTTATAATTGCATTATTTAAATGAGTATAATATGATCAGTACGTCCATTCTAGAATACATGAATGAATTTGTGGATGCCCAAATTATTATTATTATTACTTTCAATATGTAAATAATATCTTAACAATATTTATAATACATGAGTAGCTCAAAACTATACTGAGAATGTATAAGGTCGATAATCATTTTGTTTCCTTTTTAAAACGCATCATGTCAACATGGAGAACTAGGATTGAATTACAAGTGCCATCTAACGATACCATAGAAAATAATACAATCCCAATACGAAAGGGAATATTTCAAGGCAATTCATTAAGCCTATCGTGATTCTGCAATGAACCCACTGTCACGCCGTTTGAACTCCACCAGAAACGGCCTTAGTATTAGAAATATCAAAGAATAGGTAGTAAAATTGACTCATCTTCTATACATGGATGATCTTAAACTGATTGCTGCTACCAAAAACCAGCTGGAGCAAATGCTCAAAATTGTGGAGGAGTTCTCCGGGGATATCGGAATGCAGTTTGAACTTGACTAGTGCCGTATTTTGAACATCGTTAAAGAAAAGATACAACCGGAAGCATTTGAGATGCTGAACGGTGAAACTATAGCTGCAATGGAAGCAGAACAAGCATACAAATACCTAAGTATGAAGCAGGCTAAACGAATTGACAATCGTACTATGAAGGCCGAATTGACAACCGTATTTATCAGGAGGGTAATACGGGTATTACGAAATAGTCTAAATAATGGAAATTTATTTAAGGCGCTCAACACGTACGAATGCTCTGCGCTTAACTACTCTTTTGGAGCAGGACGGACATCGAAAACCTTCAAAGGGGAATAAGAACATTCTACACAAAAGTACACAAACACCACCCTCGGAGTGCTATTGAACGTACAATGCTTCCAAGACACCAAGGAGGAAGAGGATTGGTCGATATTGATAAGCAGCTCGATCAACAAATAATAAACTTTCGTTCTTATTTTCACAAGTTAGCGGACTCTTCCACACTATATCGAGCAGTATGCGTGGCAGACAATTAAACACCGCCAGAGCTCAGGGAACGGAATATTGCTTCTCACCATCGAACAGACCATGAGAAGTTACAAGCCTGGCTACAGAAACCACTTCATGGAAGACATCCAAATAAGTTCATCCAGGACAATGTCGACTAACTCAGCGTCGAACTACTGGTTGATTTCAGGACATATGTTTTCGGAAACGAAGGGTTTCTTGTAAGCTATCCAAGACCAGGTTATTCCGACGAAGAACTATCGGAAGTTCATCATCAGAGATCCCTCAATAGAAAATGATCAATGTAGATATGGCTGTAGAACATCACAGAAAATCTAGCACATAGTTAGAGGATTCCAAGCATTTGCAGCAACCGAGTATAAGGATAGACACGACTCAGCTGTTAAGATACTCCACCAAGAGTTAGCAGTTAAGTTAAAACTATTTCAGGTAGGAAAAGTGTTTTACTACAAATACAATCCGGAACCTATTCTTGAGAATAACGAGTTCAAGTTATATTGGGACCCAATGGTTCTAATAGGTCAAACAGTTTCCCAGAATAGGCCAGACATTATACCAACAGATAAAATTTCTAGGCGAACTACACTGATTGACATTGCTATACCTAATAATAACAACCTAAGACCAAAATACAATGAGTAGATCGTCAAATACAGAGATCTGGAGGTGCAAGTCCGTAGATAATGAGCCATGAACAGCGTCCACTCGATTTGCATAATACTATCAACAACTGGAGTGATACCAAAGAACCTTTTGCAGAACATCAAGGGACTGAGCCTTAGCGAGCATCTGTATAAACTGATTCAGAAATCAGTTCTCTTTACAACCGCGCAGACCGTCCGAAAGTTTGTAGGAAATACAGAAGACCACGCTATCTAGGACCCGATAACATGGAAAGGGTCCCCACAGAGCTTCATACTTTTGGTGTCTTTGTATACCTGATATGAGTCAATAATCCCTGGGGGAGTGCGAAGCCATTTGGCTTGTAGATGTTTATAATATATAATATTTAAAAATAAATTGTTAAACCTTCTTTTTATTGATATTAATTGCAAACTTTCCGTTCATAGTAATTTCTAACACTTAAAAACCCTGAACAGAGTCACGACAAGCAATAAAAATGAAAGCAAAAATAAGTAAACATATTTATGTCTGTAAAACATCAAAAAAGTCTCTCCCCCACTGACCATAAACAGCCTTCAAACAAATGTACTGTTGTAACTACCTACCTATCCCATATTTAAATTCTACATTCTTATAATAGATCAACAAGCAATCGAACATATATGTTTGCAAACGAAATTTTATTCAAGATAAATATAGTGTAAAAATGTGAACTCATGACTGAAGTGTTAACATTTACTTCGCCGCAGGGCAGCATATAATAATAATAATAGAAAACTCAAACATTAAATAGCTTGCGTAGATTACATGGGAAAAAAGGAGATATTTTACCATAAAATAGAAAATATTAAGGCATGTGAGTTCTACGGTGCAATAGGGAAAAAAGTTCAGCAGTTTATACAATACATCCACGATATAGGGAGGGTTAGAAAAGATTTTTTAAAGATCTAATATGATATAGATTACTTATATTAGCAGAACTTAATTCAATTAATCTCGATGAATGGTGATATAAAATAATATTTTTCGACTATTTTAAAATGCCACTCTTCCTTTTTTTGACTGTAACTTTACAATACTTTTCTTACATGTTCTTATGACTATTAAACTCATTTTTTCTTTTGATAATTTTATTGAAAATGTTCGTTAACGCTCCTTTTTTGTCAGAAAAATAAATGATTTTCAGCGGGATTCCTCTAAAGCATAATCTGCAAAATACCTTCATGTACAGATATTTCAAATCATGTAAGCCAATGTTATATTCATAAGTATATGACAAAATAATCAATGTCAAGCTTTCGGATACGGCAACCTTGTTACACGAATATTTTCCATAATCCAAATTAATGACATCCTGCATTTTACAAATTTTGTAATTGCCATTTTGGTATAGGCCATTGTTTGATCCCAGCGATGCTTTCCATAAATGACCTCTCAAACCACAGCTCAGTGTATAAATGATATTGGAAATTTTTACAAATATAGGTAATTGTGTTTGGCTATCTGGACATTACACCATTGTTTACGGCTAGTGCCTATGCCGCTTCTGAACGATAACAACGCTAGGGATACGAATAATAGATGAATATCCAATTTCCAGGCAAGTTATAATACTAGTTTATCATTAAATTCAGAGAGGGTGTGGGGTATACGTATGGTGTTTGTTTGAACCTGGAAAGCGTGGATGTGGGACTAAATTAAGATTTAATCATATGCAGACGTTCGTGCATGGTGTAATGAACAATTTACAGATTAAGCTATATTGTATAATATTGCCAAATAAATGGTCCTGTAGTTCATAAACCTCCATTTAGGGAATCAATTGATACACTATATGATATTAATAAAAATATACAAATGGCTGGATTTATTTAGGTACATAATTTTTAATTGAGAGAAAATTTCAACTTAGGTAAGAGAGGAAGGAATTATACCTCAGTTTAAAGTCTTATTTACAAATTCAGTGGGTAATGTGGAGGAATAATTTCTACCCGAAATTATTTATATTTTTCGAAATAGTATATTAAATCAAGTAAAGTCGATTTACAAAGTAATTATTGTCTGTGAGATCAATCGTAATTTTCTGCCACTGTTTGAATGGGAAATTCTTATTTTTTACCAAAATAATAATCTGTTTTTTATTTATTTTTTATGATGGACATGTATTAACTTAAATTAACATAGTAATTTTAAATGTTCTTATCGTTCATTGGCAAACTGTCATGGAAACACACAATTAAAAATTGCAGTTTGTACAAAAATATATCTTAAATATATCATCTTATATTTCTATTTTCTTTTTCATAATGCCTTGTCTCACGATTCATTTAAGCCCTTTAAGATGAGATCAGAAAATTACCGAGCAAGCTTTTTAATCTAAATCATTAGAAGAAGTAAATTTAAAAATAATTTTTAATCTGATGCATACTCCTTCACACTAACTATTTGAACTAGTAGGTTTTTATAACAGTGTTCTGTCTACCCAATTCTAGAAAAAAAAGGACACATGCCGTGTTATGTTTGATAATTGATATGATAGTTTCATTTTGAATACCAACTTACTGATAAATCTAATTTTACCGTATTTAGTACAATTTATCAAATGAGATTCGGTAAAAAAATGTCCAACGATTTTGTGTGCAAAATGAAACTGTCGAATTAAATGCTGGACATAACACAATACTCTCACTTCTTTTTTCATTGCAGAGTTAGAAAGACAGAGCACGATACTACCCGTTTGTATATTTAATATACATAAGTATGCAGTTGAATAAAAATCATTTTTATACCTTTTGGTGGTTTAAAGAAATTTTCAGTGTCCTCTTCGTATTGTAGTTTATATTTGGTTTACTCGAAGTACAGAAATAACTTCTCGATTTGTCAGACAAAAGCCGTGTAAATGACATCAATCGTCGATAGAGAGTTGTAAATTTCCTTAGATCGGCAAATTATTATTGTGTACCCTATTTTATTTTGGTGTTTTAAACTCGTTAATCATTTTGTGTGTAGATAAATAGAAAGAAAAGTTGGTTTCTCCTATATTTTAATCTTTTATGCTACATATTTAAAATTTTTAAAGGATATAAGTAGTGTGTAAATGGAAAAGGTGCACCCCCCCTCATTGACTTTGACCTTGAAAGTGTACGTGTGCTTTGCCCTTGGCCTTGACATTGGGAGAGAGATTATTTGTGCGTTATACGGCGCGACACTGACTTTGATCAAGGTCAGTTGGGTGCGTGATCTTGAAGTTATCATTTGTGAATTGCTGGGTGCAACCTTGACTTTAACCTTGACTTTGTCCTTAGTCTTGACCTTGGTATGGGTTAATATTATGGTGTGACCTTGTGGAATTTATGACCTTACAATTTCTTCGCCTATAAAGTCCAGATGGCGAAGTGTTGTTTTGTATTGTCATAGTCAGCAGAGTGTGAAGAGGTCATAACAATGATGTCAAATACATAATACGTGTGCGATAAGTGCGGCAAATCATTTACTCGTACTTATTCTTTATTACGACATGAAGAGAAATCTTGTGTGGCAAGATTTGAAAATGAATTTGGGGGAAAACATCAAAGAGTTGGGGATGATGCGTCAACGTCAACAATGCAGAATTGTGCCACGTGTAATGTAGCTGTATCAAAAAATCGAATGTCTGCCCATCAAAGAATATTAGAACATAAAAGTAAATGTTGTGTGCCGTTGTCCCGTGGCGTGGAGTTTATTCGGAGTGTTTTTAAAAACAGACTCGTATCATTCGTGTAAGTAGTGACAACTCAACATGTTTTGAAGAATTCAAATGGTTGGTGTTAAACCTAATAAGTATAATATTAAGGGTACAGCATACATTAAAAATCAAGATGGTTGCTGTTGGTCAGTATTGTCTACGAACGCAGGAGATCGTTATCGATGAAATCATTTAATACAGGCAATGAAATAGTCACCGTAGGAAGCGATTTAAATGAGGTGTATCAATCCTTTGTGGTGGTCATGAAAGTTCAAGCAAATGAACTTCAGGAGAAAGATTCAGGTATGTGAAAAAATGTAAAAAGAAACATATGGAATAAGTTTATTAAAAAAAGAGGACATCCGTTTTGTAAAATCTTTAATATTTTGTTTTTGTTTGCAGAATTGACTCTAGAGAAAATTTTGTATGTTGAAGTAAACATCAAATTGTATTCACCTCTAGGCGCTTCATCATATGTAGAACTACCGAAATTCGTCGAGTCGAAAAAGACAGATATTAACATCATAAACCAGGATAAATACTGTTTTGCCTGCGCTGTAACGTCAGCATTATTCCTTGCAGTCACGAAACCTAATCAAATTACATCCTACCCACATTTTTCAACAGTTTTAAATGTAACAGGTATGGATTTTGCAGTTAAATTGCGCAACATTACAAAATTCGAACAGTTAAATAATATCTCTATCAATGTTTACGGCTTAGAGTGTAGCTTTGAAAATAGAGAACTAAAATATGAGGTTGCCGATCCATTAAGATATGCTAAAAAAGAACCTATCAAGACATGTGAATTTGTTATTGATAACCAAAGAGTGTAATATTAAAGATTGCAACAGTGAAAATACTTGTGACACAAGCTACACAAAAAGCCATTACTGCTAGATGACCGATTTATCCCGCTTGGTTTCAAGTCAAGTCACTAGCCATCATGATAAAATATATTTTTGTGATGGTTGTCTAATACATTTGCAAGCATATCTTTTCGATGACACCCTAAATAGATACGAAAATAGATAAATTCGGAAAGAGTGTACCGGAAAATATTTTAAAATTCGAAAGAATAGAAAAACAAATGCGAGTACCATTTGTCGTTTATGTGGATTTTGAGTCAGTTTTAAAATCCGAAGATACAGTCGAACCAAATCCTAAAAATTCTTACATGTGAAAAAGTTTAAAACATGAGCTTTACTCTTTTGCGTATTTATTAAAATGCTCTTTTGTTGATCCTGTGTCCAAGTTTGAGCTATATCATGGAGATGATGGGGCAAAAGTCATTGTAGCCCGTATTCAAGACAATTTAAGGTATCTTTATAACACATATTTAAAAGAAATTAAACCTATGAATCGCTTAACACATGAAAAATCCACGATTTGTGGTATATGCGAGCGTCCTTTTGAAAGTAATGATATTAAAATAAAAGATCATATATATTCATATAGCAGGTAAAAAAAAATTTGGCGCCGCACATTCTATTTGTAATTTAAATCACAAATTACCCAACTTTGTCCCTATCATATTTCATAATTTAAGGGGTTACGGCAGTCATATATTTATAAGAGAGTTATGTAGATATGGGGATAATATTAGTGTTATAGCTCAAAGTAAGGAAAAATATATATCATTTACAAAGAGTATTTATATGTACGATTATATTCGATTAAAAAAAATAGGTCAAATAAAAAGAAATGTTTAAAATTAAGATTTGTTGACAGTTTTAAATTTTTGTCAACGTCATTGGGAAATTTGGGTAATGGATTAAATGCTGATAAATTTACGGAAACACGTAAATATTTTCATAATGATGATAAATTTGAGGTAATGCGAAAAAGGATGTTTTTCCTTATAGTTTTATCGACTCACCTGAAAAAAAATAATAACACAAATCATCCAACAAAAGACGGTGATGCAGTGGTGCATCAGTCTTCACTGGTGAAGACTTTACCTCCGACACTTCTTCTTCTACACTGGCCGGTGTTTTTGGAGTTGATCCATCCTCGCCTTCAATTATTTGTACTTCGACGGACAAAGGTTCTGTCGGTGTTGACAAAAAATCGGGTAATGGTGCGGGCGTCTTTGGTGTTTTGAATGTAAACTTCTTTTTTGCCTGTCCTACACCTTTAATTGCCGAATAAAATGTTTTTTTATCCGAATTTCCGATTTCGACATAGTCAGTAGTTTCTTTAATTTTGAGCCTTTTGGAGAAGATGCCCGATTTGGTCCCGACGCTTTCCCCACAACCACATCAGTCAGCACTTTTATTTTCGGCTCCTTCTCTTCACTCCAAATTTGAAGAAATTCCGCCTCCGACTGCACCAACTCTTTATCACGACCATCATTGAGGGCTTTGTCTTCAGCATCCTCTAGCTCCCGGTGCCAGTCCTCGAGTACCCCTGTAGTTAACACTTCGAGACCACTCATGTTCTCCAACATGTCTAACTGGGATTCACAACTCACATTAAGCGCGTCCAAGAGTAAACCTACACTTTGCGCTCTTACTGTAACTTCAACTTTCACTTAGTACTTCACTGTTTACTGTTCTAATGAACTGTGAAGAGCTCTAACCTGCAACTCTGCATTTATGTCTATTTATTTAAACTTGACAGACGCAAAACCAAGGCCAAGGCCAACGTAACCGACAATGCCAGAATCGTTGTCGAGGTTGTAATTTTCAAGGATTTTTTTTGTCCCGGACAAGGTTATTTTAAAAAGTAACATATAGATATAGTACAGCGTTTGAAAAATTACAACATATTCAAACACCATGTTGCCAACTGATGAACAACCTGGTGAAGCGGCCAAAATATACAGGCATATATCAAGATCTTCTCGTTTAACTTGTCATCGTTGTAAAAGACAAAGTATCTGCTGGCGAAAGACCTCATACACAATTTTAACTACGTTAACCTTCTCAGAGTCAAAATTGCACAATGTGCCTTCTGCGGACTACTTCACTAACAGAGTAAGAACATTAATAAACTCGTCATCCAGAGGAGATATTGGGTGATATAAGAAGCATACCTGTACAGAAGGAATTAATTTATGTATTTAATTTCTTTATTTTTTTTTTATTATATTTTCATTTCTTAATAATAAAACAATAGTAAAGTGAACCTATGTGTGTATTTATTAAAGATCGTCAAAATACGTTTTGCAATCCATGTTTTCTACATAGACTATTTATTAATAAAATAGAACCATATATTAGGATGAAATGTAATGGTTTCAAATCAGTCTCAAATAACAATGTCAGAGATAAACACAATTGATAAGTTCGGTCACAAAAGAAAATATAAGGGTTATAACTTTATGCTCGGAACTTCAGGAATAGAATTTAAACTTACACTTGATGGAAATTACGACATGGGGAGCAAAAGGTTATGCTATTTAGCGGAAACTCTTGAAGGAGACGATGCGGCAACAAGAAGTCATTTTGTTATTAATCTTGCTCAGTTTATGCATGCAGAAGCTGTGCATGACTCAATAATTGTCATTGAAGTTCTTAAAAACCAACTTAAAGGTTACGTACACAAGAAGTTAATTGAAAATTTTCAGAAGAGGATGTTATTGCAATATATGAGCTTAGACATGATGAACTGCGTGATGAACTTAATTCTAGACATGTCAACAAAGCACAGGTCAATTGGATGGAGATGTCTACAGACGCAAGTTTAATCAATATATCAATATATATATATATATATATATATATATATATATATATATATATATATATATATATATATATATATATATATATATATATATATGTAATCGAAGGTTTTCCGACATAATAACATATATATATATATATATATATATATATATATATATATATATATATATATATATATATATATATATATATATATATATATATATATATGTTTGATAAAACATGGATTAACTGATAAATGGTTTTTATTATAAATTTTCAATAAAAAAATGAAAAATATTTGGCCCTAATTAAATCTTAGCCATTTAAATGAAGAATATTCATTAAGTGAACAATAGGCGAAACAATAACTTTGGTTTTAAAATCTATACATTTTGATGAAAGAAAATATTCTTGTAGATGAATCACTATTAAGCTGGGAACTATTATCATTTGAGCCTTTCAATCCTACAAAACTTGGATTAAATGATAAAATTGGAATTGCTCTACAACAAACAGTAAAATATTCTTTACCTTGCTAAAGTGAATTATATTTAGAATTTCAAGTTACCAAAAAAGTTCTACTCCATTGGCTAATACGGTATTAATCAACAATACTCCAGCATTCTTGTTTAAAGAGTTACGTTATATTTTAAATAGTATTAAAACTGTCTCTCTTCGAAATGTTGGAATTACTTCAACCCTTAAAGGATACGTATTATTTAATCAAAACGAAAGTGATAAATTAAAAAACGCTTGGTGGTATCCAAAAACGAAACGCAAAGAAAAAATTATGACTGATGAAAAAGGAAACGTTTCCCTATGCTGCCCATAAAAAATGTATTTGGGATTTTTTGAAGATTATAACAAAATAATTTTAAATTCACAAAAAGAACTAATACTAATAAGAAGCAATGATGACACTATCGCTTTATAACAACAAGTGATGATGAAAAACCGAAAATTAAAATAACCAGACTTTGTTGGCTGGTTGCACATCTTACTGTAGCCATCCCCCAAGAATTAACGCTAACTAAAATTATTGATGAAAACAATGATATACTTCTTAGTTTCCGAAATTGGGAGTTAATTAGATATCCAGAGTTATTAAAAAACACAAGACATAATTGGCCTGTCAAAACTTCCACAAAAATTGAAACACCAAGACAAGTTCTAATTGCGTTTCAAAAGGATAGACGTGGTAATTTAAAATCAGATATGAGTAAATCTGAGCGTTGTGACCTAAGGAATATAATTGTGTTTTTAAGTTCAGAAAGATATATTTACCAAGATCTTCAACTTGATTTTGAAAATAATTGATTTGCTACCCTGTATGTTATGTCTTCTGAATTTCGTCAAGTATATTATAACTTTCCAATAGAACCAATATTTAATCCCAATGAATTTAAAGATAATGCTCCTATTGATTACATTAATTGCTCTGATCAGAGAGATTTATTACAATCCGGCCCAGTAACCATGAGAATTAAATTTGTGGCAAAAGAAAAAATATCGGGAAAAACAGCAGCGTATTTTGTTATAATACATTATAAAGAATTTAGCTATAATCCACTAACAAAAATTGTTAAACAACTTTAACTTCTCAAACCACACCAAATATTTGTTAAATGAAAAAAATATGAGAATAGTTTTGGTTTTTCAAGGATTTACGGATGAACACAACAAGTTTATCCCTAAAGAACTTGCGCTGTCTGATGGACATAAAATGAGTCATTATATTTTTAAACCACCATATCCACTACAAATGCTTCCACCAGAAACGTACAAGCAAGCAGAATGGTTAATGAAATTTCATCACTGCATAATTTTTCATCTATAGTCAAAAACTTAGCACAAAAAGGAGAATTTATTACAG
Source organism: Diaprepes abbreviatus (assembly GCA_034092305.1). NCBI lineage: Eukaryota > Metazoa > Arthropoda > Insecta > Coleoptera > Curculionidae > Diaprepes > Diaprepes abbreviatus. The sequence goes on along the minus strand of JASJET010000182.1, from coordinate 1,988,267 downwards.
GAGAAGAAAAAGCTAATTTTATTAGGAAATATTGTACTAAACCAATAACTGAATTGGATGAACAACCTGTTTTATTTAAATCACCTCCCAGATGTTTTTGTCATTCTCAATCACCTTCGATGTGTGCACTTTCTAATGTATTATTTATGTATGAAATTTTTTTTATGAATAAATAAATTAACAATAAATGTATTAATATATTTTTTATTTAACCACATCCTCACAGTACATACAGAAAATTATATTGTCTTAGCTTTACATAATAAAACATTTAAACATAACAATAGTTAAAGAAAATAATATTTTCTAATCTTCCCATAATAAAACCACTATAAAAATTTAAACATACACTAACTTTAATATTTGACCATGTTTTGTATTATCATAGAAGAAATATACCAAGAATTCCTATCCTGTGCTATAATTTTGACGCTCCTAAATGGTACGCCAAACTGGTACGCCGTCTCATTCATAAAAAGCAATTTATAATATTGTCAATGGTTAAATATCAGTATTTTAATGTGATATACATGCTTTTGTTAGAAACAAGTATAAAAGATTTAAATTTTCGGATTTATATTGAAAACGTGGCAATTCTGCATGTCCCTTCCTACCGACTAAGAGGGGTAAGCTCCACCTTTTTATCGATTTAAATGTAAGGTTGCCGCAGCCTAGCGAAATTTTACGGAAAGGTTTGATCATTACAACGTTCCCTTTGTAAACTTATATATTATAATAATTCAAGGAATAAAAAAACTTGTACCCGTAGTTTAAATCAACTATCCAATACGGCAACACTGCATATACATCGTTCCTTGCCGTTTTACTACTTATAGTAAAAACTACCTTTTATCAATGACCGAGTTTTAATACTTAGGGCTTCTAATTCTCCCATAAGAATGAGCCGTCTTAGTATAATTCATCAATGGTATTATTTACTAGCAAGCAGATATATATTTTTAGACGATGTATCATCCATTTAAGATAGTACGACTGCCTTCGACTGACCGATACAACCTTAAACAGGCGAGAGAAAGGGAATAGTTGAGAGAACGAAGACAGATGCTCAAGTGTCCATGTCAATTCGTTGGTATATATGAAAAAGAAAGGTAGAGAGAAAAAGAGGGGCAGGGAGCATAACGGTTTTATAGCGCACGCTTCAGTTACACGTTATGTTGTTGTGGACCATTTTTAAAACTAGAAGTCTACTACTATATAGTCGGGCCAGCAGAATAAAAAGAGATGAATCTGAATTGAAAAATTTATTTAAATTTTATAATGAGCATGATCCATTCCTCATTTCTGATAAAATTCATTCGATTATTTCTCGTCTTATCGGGAATAATTCTATCAATTGTCATATAACTTATGAAATTGGGCAAAATTTATTAAATTACAATTTTCACAAAACGTTTGGTACTATAAAATTCACAAGAAATAACATTACATTTTGCCCATAAGTGTTGTAAATAATAAATTAAAAATTAATAATAAAATTCTAATAGTACCACCGAAGTTTCAATATTCGAGAAAATTCGGACATAAAGTATTATCTAAGCAAAGAAATGACTCCACATCCTATCACTATCTTTGGTGACAATGCTATGACGAAAACTGATAAAAATTTGTTTGTAAATAGTTTTAATGTAACTGATGAATGTCCTGTGCAGCCATCTTTTATGAATGTTGTCGATGGATTTTTATTACATCAAATTACATGGCAAATGAATGAGTCTATGATAAACATTTTGTCAAACTACATAAATTATGTAAAAGGGCGTTTCGTCAAAAACAGCGTTATTGTATTCGACACTTACGTACAGAATGGCACAAATAAATTGGATGTCCTCGTAGGCAAAATGCTTGTGTGGGAGGTAAGATTAAATTTAATGAAAATACTAAAATCGCATTAAAACCTAAAGAATTTTTATGAAATGATAACGACAAAAAAAAATACCAAATTATTGATTAAAAATCTTCAAGTTGATTTCCGAACAAAGCAAGCCGGCGAAAACGCTGACATTTTGATGTGCAGACTGTAATTGATACCGTTATGAATACACTGTCGTCATGGTTGGCAACGATACCAACTGGTTGGTAAATTTAAAGCAATTGACAGAAAGCGATTTAAAAATAGTCATAAAATAACAACCGGTAAAAACGGAATCAATATTTTAAATGTAACAGTTTCAGATACCCTAATTTAAGATCAATAATTTCATTTTTATACATTTTTATTGGCTGCGACATCACATCTTCTTTTTTCGGTATGGTTAAAAATACTATTTTAAGTTGTTTGAATATAGACACTTTAATAGATCTCGCGAGATGTTTCAGTAACTCTTCTGCCAATTGAGAAACAATTATCAACAACGGTAAAAAAAAGCGTTATGTTCGACTAAAGTTGATAAAAATTTAGAAAAGAAAAGTAAAACGGAATATTCATTGAATGGTCTCAGATACAACTTATTTCAAAAATCGACAATAAAATAAAGAACGAAAGCTTTCACGGCTTTGGTCAAGTTGAAAATCATGGTTCTTGGGTTTAGACCGTGTCAAATTGGAATTATTATCCTATAATAATTCCAATTTGACACGGTCTAAACCCAAGAACCATGACTTTCAATATCGACAATAAAAGTTTCATTTAACCTTCACAAATTACCACCAACCGAAAGTGCATTGTCTGAAAACATTTTTGCATATTCAAGCCTGATTCGGAAATCGCTTGAATCCAATCAATTATGGTTGAAAAACGGGAGAGAGTGGTTTTGAACCAGTGCATTCAACCGATGCTATGATATCCCCAGAGTTTTTAAAAAATATTTTGTGCCATTGCGGTATTAAAACTGCTTGTCCGAAACAATGTGAGTGTCGTAAGTACGGCTTAAAAAGGTTCGAAAATGTGCAAAAATCGCAATGGCAATAGTTGCGAAAATGCCACCGACAACAAATGCGATGATAACTGTTGTGACAATATTTTAAGTAGTATTTTTTATGAAGAGTGTAATGATGAGGAAACATATGAATTGTCTAAAAGGAGAAAATTAACATAAATATCCAAGTGACTAAGTTCAATGAGAGAATTATTGTCACCGTTCATTACTTCAAACAAATACGTAAAATTAGTATTCCAAGATGTTATTTGAAACATATCCTATATAATTTATAATAAATATTATTATGTATCAAGTTAATATATATCAACGAACTAAATATTTAAAAAAAATTTAAACTAATAACGAATTTTTCAATTGAAACTGCGAAAAAAATGTGAAAAATCACATAAATACTTTCTATCATGCAAAACTAATAAAGCAGTTGTTAATAAATTTTCAAGCTACCACACCTAAAAAAACGTCGAAATTGAACTTTCGTGAAAATATGGTAATTTTTTCTTGCGCCGCCGATTTGTGTTTTGTGTTTTTGTCTAGCGCTCAAATCTATCGCTCTACTATTCCCACCACTACTCCCGCTGCATCACTCAAAATATGCTACACTTTATAAGCAATTTGTAATAAATAAATTAACCTGTTTTGAAAATTAAATCACGTCTTCATAAAATATAACTCTCTGTCTATCGAATACCGTTGGATTTATTTCTTAATCATTATAAACAAAGCGGCTGCGAATTAAAAAAAAAATCTAACTCGGAACCTAAGGGTCGTAGAGCCTTTTTTTAACAAAATCCTCGTTTCGAAACCATCTTTCGATTTATATGAGTTAGAAACTCATACAGTGTAAAAGCGATGCAGCAGCTTTAATTGTTTATAAAAAAAAGTTCTCACTTTTTCTAAGCAATAAATGAGATGTCAATAATTAATTTTTTCCTTAATTTTCATTACAAATTGAAAGTATAACTCTTCATAAAGAGAATCCACTTTTGACTGACTAACCTGAACTAACAATAGTCACAATCTACGTCTCGTTTACGCGACTCTCGTGATCGTTAAGCCACATGATGTAGGCAGATATTCAACAAATAAAAATAAGAACGGCACATATTAAAAACCCCAGAAACATTTAAAAAATCCCCCCGGGCATCCTTCAAATGAGGACAATGTACCATGAAGAGAGGACGGATGACAAGCCTACCCAGAATTTCCTTGATTTTTCCAAGCGCTTCCCTGAACAATCACTCAGTTCGAACGCTGTCCATATTGTAATGTATATAAGTGATACATATCCTGTGCTCAATAAATATACTGCTGTCTGTGGACGAAATTCGTGACGTTAATTTGCCCCAGGATGCGAAGTGTTTTAAATTGTAGACAGGATCAATATAAAAATGCCTATATAGTTTTGGATGCTGAAATAAACTGCATTAACAAATGACGGGTGTTTAAAATTGGCGAAAAAATGTTTTTCGTTTCTGCAAGCTACAATATTGTTTTTAGAGCGTAAGTTCCTGATACTTTTTTGAAGGTATTAATGAGACCTTTAATTTAAGCTATCGCTGATTTCATTTGGTCAATTAATTATTGCAGAAATACTGAAAACCCGTTAAAAAGGCTAATCTTTTGCAATGTTAACTTTTTTAATATTAAATTTACCATTAATCAAGAACAAAAAATGACACCCCCGTTCAAAAGGCACCTGCAAACATAGCATGGAATACACCACCAACGGTCAAAAAACTAGAAACAGTTATAAGAATTAATGACATAAATGATCCAAAAAAAACAATGGAATATCTTAAAAAAGAGACTGGAAGTTTTAAAACAATTAAGCAAACAAAAACTGGAACAATAATAATTGAAAGACGATAAGCATCAACAAGAACAATTAACAAGAGTAATACAAGACAAAAACAATTAAATTAAAGACTCTCAAAACATTAATCCAATGTTTATGGTAGCAGGGATAGAAAAAGGATTTTCAAATAAAGAATTTCTAGAGGAAACTGAAAGGCTGAATTATGAGATTGTAGATGAGCTTGGTTACAGAGTTTTTGATAAAATCCAAGTGGTAGCCAAGAGACAATGTCGCAACCCAACAAAAGAAAGTTGGATCCTACAAGCACCACCACAGAGTGCCAAATGGTTTTTAAAAAAAGGTGAAGTTAATTTGGATCTCGTTAAAGTGTATGTTGTGGAGCATTTTAATCTAGCCATATGTTTTAGATGTAGTGGTTTTGGGCATGTGTCAACATATTGTAATGAAAAAGCAATTTGCTATAAATGTGGTATGGAGCATGAGAGTAAAACTTGCAGTATCCAAGGATATAAATATCCAAACTGTTATAAGTTAAAACTAAATGACACAAATCACTCTGCTCGAGATATGAACTGTCCGGTATACGTCAGAAGACTACAGATATATAAAAACAACATTAATTGCAGTGATTTTTTATAGAAAATGAATGCACGTCCGAAGTTGTCAAAATGAAAAACAAACGCAAAGAAAATATAAACAAACAGAAAAATAGAATAGTAAATTTAGAGATAATCCAGCAAAATGTACAATCCTTGGACAACTCATTAGACAAAATTAATGATCTCCTTAATGATCATCCTAACTGTAAAGTACTCTGCTTAACAGAACACTGGAAGACACAAGAGGAGTTACTCTGCTTGGGTATAGACAATTTTAAAATGGGAGCTGCCTTTTGTCATGAACACAAAGAGCATGGAGGAAGTGCGGTGTATGTACATTCCGAGATAAATTGTCATTCAAGAAATAAAATCAATAAGTTATCGATAAAAAATTCAATCGAATGTGCCGCTATCAAATGTGATTTTAAAGGAAGTAAAATTATAATTATTGCTATTTATAGACCACCCTCTGGTAACCTAGATTTATCCTTTAAAACTTTAGATAAATTATTATTAGACATTCTTGGGGAAAATAAAACTAATAAATATTAGCTGTTGACTTTAACATAGAAATGTTAATGGACAATGTAAACAAAACAAATTTATTTTCACTTTTATCATCTTTTAATTTAAAGCCTAGAATTTTCCAAAATTCAAGAATAACAGCCAGCTCGGCCGAATGTATTGATAACCTATTTTTGAACTGTGAATACCTAGAAAGTTCTGTTTTAAATACTTTCATATCTGACCATAGTGCTCAAAAGGTACCATTACCAATGCAAATCAATATTGAAACTTGTCATACATATAAAAGATTTTTTCTAGAACACAATGTTAATGAATTCTTAAGTCATTTAAAAGAACAAAATTGGGCTCAGGTTTATAGCGTTGAACATCAGGATGTAAACAAACAATGGAATATTTTCATGAGAGACTTTTTAAATATCTATTATCAATATTTTCCACTAAAACTTACATGTGAAAAGTCTAAAAAACATATAGATAAAAATCATCCAAGAGAAAGAGAGTGTAAGGATAGATTTGATATTTTATTAGCTCTGTCTGGACGAAATTCTAATTTTAAACCAGAATATAACAAAGTAAATATAGAATATGATAATATCTTGAGGGCAGTTGGGTCAGAACAGTATGACAGGAAATCAGATAATAAATCAAAATGTATGTGGTCTATTTGTAAAGAAATAACAGGTCGACATCAAAAATATGGTGATATTGGAATGGAAGATGATCCGGACGACATTGCAAATGGTTACAATAACTTTTTACTATCTGTCGTGCCAAACTCGCTGAATAGTCTGGACAACCCTCAGTTCGAATGTCATATTGAAATAAACAATCAGTCCATGTTTTTAAAACCAGTATCCCCAGCTGAAGTATGTGAATTAGCAAATAAAATAAAAAATAAACATTGCAGTGGGATTGATGATATACCAGCAAAAATTGTTAAGGTTTTAATACCTGAAATTAATGATGTATTATGCTATTTATTAAACAATTATTTTTTTCCAGATCAACTCAAGGTGGCTTTGATTAAACCGTTGTATAAAAAGGGTGATCCTAAACAAATAGAAAATTATAGACCAATAAGTCTTCTGCCTAGTTTTTCAAAATTATTTGAATTAGCTATGTGTAGACGCTTGATGGATTTTTTCAATAAATGTAATATTTTTAATAAACACTAACATGGATACTTAGCAGGAAAATCCACACAAACGGCTATTTTTCAATTTACCAGAGCCATTTTGAAACATCTGGAAAATAATAACTTAGCTTTAGGAATATGCTTAGACTTGTCTAAAGCATATGACTGTATTAATAGAGATTTACTTGTTAAAAAGTTAGATATATATGGAGTAAGAGGGAATGTACGTAAATTATTTTAAAGCAATTTGTCAAATAGAAAACAAATGATTAGAATACAAAAAAATGGAAAAAATATTACCTCTGAAACATTAATTAATAAGATAGGCATAACACAGGGAAGTATAGCTGGACCTATACTGTTTATTGTCTTTGTAAATGACTTGTGTTCTATAGCAAACGGCTCAAATGAAAATATAACATGCTATGCGGATGATACAAATTTATTAGTTGGGGAAAAAAATATCTCGAAATTAGTAAATAAGGGTGAACAATTGTTCATGAAAGCAAACGAATGGTTTATGAAAAATAAGTTAATTTTAAATAAAGAAAAAACAAAGTGTATGCTTTTTCGAACAAAATTGTGTAGAGCGCAAAAACCTTCCAACATATCGATTGAAAATGAAAATTTGGATATGATAAACAACACAAAATTTTTGGGAACTCATGTAGATGAATTTTTAGATTGGTCGGAACATTTAAAAAATTTGTTAAATAAACTAAGTTCTGTTTGCTATGGAATCAGAGTCGTGGGGAATTATATGAGTGAAAAAAACCCAAAAAATTATGTATTTTGCAAATTTTGAATCACTAATATAATATGGCATAATCTTATGGGGCAGAAATGGCTTGATGGAAAATGTGTTTGTCATGCAAAAACGAGTACTTAGGTCCATGAAAAAAATCAACTATAATGAAAGTTGCCGAGGATTATTCAAAGCTGAAGGTATAATAACAGTGTATGCAATATATATTTACGAATGTTTGATTTTTTTTAAAATAGAAACAGTTTCGAATTGCAGACATTCCAGGAATTTATTATAAAAACATTTAAAGTAAACTATCCAATTCATAAGTTAACATTAACGGAAAAAAACCCAAGTTATATGTGTATTAGAATCTTTAATTGTCTTCCTGATTATTGTAAAGCAATCACATCTAAAAAATAAAAATAAAAAGTGTATTAAAAAATTGTTGATTGATATGGAACCCTATTCAATTAAGGATTTTGTAATTAACATGTAAAATTTTACATAGTATAACTGGTGTCACTATGTGACACTTTCTGGTGACGCCATTTCATTTGTGTGCAGTATGTTTTTGTGCTAAACTTATTGTATCTCAATTTGAAATAAAGATAATTATTATTATTATTATTATTACCTTAAACTGAAGCTTGTTAATTCTGAATCGAAAGAGCTGTGGTAAAAGTTGATCGTTTCATTTGTTACTGAGATATGTTAATTTGTTTATTCCAAGGCGATTAATGTTGAAGGCTATCAGATATTTGTTTATGAATATCTCAACTGATTTAAGCGCATATTTTCTTCCTTAAGACTTATATTTTAATATTGTGAGTCTAATAAAAAAATTAATATTTACTCTTTTGTTTATGCGACATAAGGGGGACGTTCCAGCTCAGTTTGTTTAGAAAAACAAAATACTCCTTTTTTAAAGCAATAAACAAAGGGGTGAACATTAATTTTTTTTATTGGATCCACTTATAATATAAAAATATAAGTCCAAAGGAAGAAAATAAACGCTTAAATGAGTTGAAATATTCATAAACAAATTCGTGATGAATCAATGAACCGATCAACTTTTACAAAAGCTCATTCGATTTAGAATTAAGAAAGCTTCAATTTAAAGCAGTAATAATATGAAAACAGTTATTTTTGCAATAATTATTAAGATTGCAAAAAACAATCATGACGGTTTTTACGGCAATAACTAATTAACCAAATGACACCGGCGACAGCTTAAATTAAAGGTCTAGTTAATACCTTCAAAAAAATATAACGAACTTACGCTCTAAAAATAATATTGTAACTTACAGAAACGAAAAACATGTTTTGGCCAACTTTGAACCTCCGCCATATATTTGTTAATGCAGATTATTTCAGGGTTCAAAATTATATAGCCATTCTTGTATTGACAATGCCTACAACCTAAAACACTTATCCTGTGGCAAATTAACGTCATAAAACGGCCTATTTCTCATCCATAGACTGAAGTAATAAATATCAAGTAACTAAAATAGTAGTTCAAATTAAAATATTGCCGAACATGCTCAGATCAAATTGTAAACCCTGGAACAAAAAAGGTTAGTTTGTAAACCAAAGAGAAACAGTGTAATCTAAGTCATTGTTAAAGATCCGATCTATATATGTTTATCCAGTCCTCGCCGGCCTTGGCACGGGAAACGTGTTTTTTAATTTTTCACTGTTTTTTTTTACTATTTTTTCAGAAATTTGTTAACAAATACTATTTTATATGACATTTAAAATCTATATTATCTTTTTTTATTTTTTTAAATATTGAAGATGTTTATAATTAATGTAATAGAAATAACGCAAAATATGTGGTAATGTTGATAACCTATTTGATCAAATTTGTGAACTTTATTGCATACTTATCTTGATATTTTAGTATTTTTATACAAATATTATTTTATAGAAGACGCATAGTCAGTTTTAATTAGTGAGTTCATTGTGACCATACTAATCAAAAAACATGGATACAAGAAACTCAATTTTAAGATTTTATAAACATCCTGGGTATACACCTGCAAAAAAAGCTGAAATATTATTAAAACTTCAAAAAGTTTATAATCTAGTTGAAGATATTGGAACCGAAATTTGTTATCATGTTGAAATTTCAAAGCCACTGACACCATTGGAAAACAAGACATTACGTTGGGTATTACAAGATCCATTCTATCCTAAAAATTTATCAGAGAAACAGCACCTTAAGACAGAAGGTAATCAAATACTTATTGAAGTAGGACCAAGGTTTAATTTCTCAACTGCAAACTCGACCAATGCCTCTTCAATTTGCCAAAATTTAGGATTAGCTCAAGTAGTGAGATTGGAGGTATCTCGAAGATATTTAATAATTTTTAAAACCAATGATTTAGTATCTAAACAAGTTGAAAATAGTCTCTCAGAATGCTTATATGATCGTATGACTGAGTGCTGTTATATTGCTGAGAATATCCCTAAAAACAGTTTTAATGAAAGGCTCGTCAAGAAAGAAAATATTAAAGAAGTAGATGTAATAAGTAAAGGCGAAGCAGCCTTAAAGGAAATTGATCAGGAATTGGGCTTGGCTTTTGATCAAGCCGATTTAGCTTATTATACAAACTTGTTTAAAAATGTATTAAAAAGAAATCCCACCAATATTGAATGTTTTGACTTAGCTCAGTCAAATAGTGAGCATAGTCGGCATTGGTTTTTTAAAGGAAAGATGATAATTGATGGCATAGAATACGAAGAATCTTTAATAGATATGATTATTAATACACAGAAATATACTAATCCAAACAATGTAATCAAATTTAGTGATAACAGCAGGTAATTGTTTTTGATAAACATACATAAATAATGTAAAAAATTAAATTATTCCTCTTTTTTATGGGTATAAGACACATAATCAATAGTTATAAATTTATTCACTAAATCAAATCATGGGTAACCAAAAGTTTGATATAATCTAAAAATATAAATGATGATGTAACAACATTGAGCTATTAGATTCAATTACGGCGGACAGGTCATGTACAAGGCTACAAAAAGACAATTTTCATGATTGATTTTTTCAAAGGAATTTAATATTTGACATATTTTTGTTATACATGTCTTAAAATACAACTTTTCAAGTAATAAAAAATTTTTGAAAACAAAGTGATAGAGATATTACTGTTACTCTGAAGCATGTTGAAACGGACATGTTAAGATTTTGTACATTCTGGCGACCTCTAAATTCAACCTACATTTTGAGACGAAAGAACAGTTTAGAATGTATATTTTAGCAACATAAACCTATTAAAATATGAACAAATTGAAAATTTATAATAAATTTAATGTTAAGAAAAAAAGTCTTAATTTTTTGATAAAAATTTTGGGCTTTGTACATTTGTTTTTCAAGTTTTTATGTTAACTTTTTTGAAATTTATAGATTCATGTTCTGGCAATTATTAATATATAGATATATAAGAAATTGGAACATGGTAGAATTGTTTTTTGAGTTATAGTGTACAAAAACTTGAAAAAAACGCGTTTAAAGATTGAATACACAAAATTAAACAATAATTATATCTTACCGATTATTATGTGATTCAAGCATCATTCTGCATTCCCAAACTGAACTCTAAGAGAAAGTGAGAAAACGGATCTTTACAGTTATTCTTTCAAAATAACAGCAAGCGTTCAACACAAGAGAAGTACGCCTCAAGAACATGTGCAACTGTCGTGACGAGGCGACTTGTCTCATGCTATATCTTGAGAAGCACATTAAATATCGACTTGAAACCTTTTCAGGCGTATTCTACATCATATTTAGATCATTTTTAAAAAATCAAAAATTTCATCGTTCTACATGACCTGCCCCCTTTAACACCTCAGTAAACAGCAGTCATTTTAGCTAGTTGGCTAAATAACCAAAGTTGATGCATGAAACATTTCCTTATGTAGTATGTTTTAAAAATTTTAATTAGAATATGTGATAAATGTAACAAACTTAAACAAAAATTCTGATGTTATTAGTAGCCACTTCAGTAAATTACATAGTAAATTTTACATATACTACATCACATCCTTATTCATGAGACATTTACAGAGTTGTTAGATTTTTGTTTTTTGAAATATTAAGGAAAATGAAAAAACTAGGAAAAATTATTTCCTAAATATTTCCAGAAAATGTATTTTACTTATATGTCCCAAACAACATTTTCAAAAGAAATAAATGTTTGAAATTCATGTCATTAAATTTATACCAAGAATATGATTAATGGTGTCAAATTTAATAGGACTTTGAAAATATTTATTTTGCTGATTGGATGTTTTAATAATCTTAATATGTCAATATCTGCCTACAAATTTTTGCCACCCTGTATTTTCTTTTCTAATAATTATTTTTGTTAGTATAGGGTAAAAAAATTGTAAATTTTAATTTTCGAAATTTTAAAGATCAGCAATTAAAAGCTTAGCAAGTTCATTTTATTTAATTTTGCAAGTTCCTAACATCTCAGAATTGGTTAAACATAAATTTTGTTTCTATGCACTATGTTTTTAATGATTTTAGTTTAACCCAGCTACTATAATGAATTTTTTTACCATAATTTAATATGTATATTACAGAACCTGTTTTTCATGATGTCTAAAAAATGTATATCATATTTTTAGTTTACCACAATTTGACATACATTTTTGTCTGTGACCTTTCTTTTCTAGAACTTTTTTAAACCTTGTAATATTGGTAAATACTTACGGAATAGTATAAAATCTTTAAGAATAAATTTAATTTAGTAGTTTATTTTTGTAAATTTGACTAATTGTTATTTACATATAAGGTTAAATATTATTTTCATGTAGTCTTTTTCTAAGCGCAAATATTTTTATCAGGCTTAAAATATAGAGATATAAGTTTACAGTGGTATTAAAAGATAAATGACATATTTTAAATTTATGAGCCTTAGCAAATAATACTGGATAATTACAAAAATTCAACAGAAATTAGGAAAAAACTAGATAAGAATGCATTGAATGGATTAACTTATTTGAGTGACATGTGGTTTATTTCCTATAATTTTAGTTTTGACCCCCCACAAATAAAATATTTAACATATTGGGCAATTGAAATCTCATATAGATAAAAGTACTTAAATTGTTTATGCAATATGATTATTTTAATATTAATATCTGACCACCAGCAAATTTATAATTTGTAACTGATTAAGCAATACCTCAATTTATATTAAAATTTTCTACTCAGATTAATACATTAATAAAAGTTAGATTAAACAAGGAATACAACTACTGTAGAAGCCATTAATATAGCTAGGAGAGGGGCATAGAAAGAAGCGCCCCTAGGTGTTACTGTTCTTTTATAATTGACGTTTTTAATTAGTTATTAATGTTGAACTAATTTTAATCATTTTATTTTATACCGTCCTTTTGTAGAGTAATACCTACCCCAATTTGTAGAGACTGGCAGTATTTTTATGAACCTGAACTTTTAATCGATTAATATAGTCGAAAAAGGATATTCGCCAGTGGTCAATTTTATTAGCGAGGTTAGCAAATTAATAATTTAACAAATAATTGCTCATAATTTTTTTTCTTAAATTGTTTATTTCGGTGACAGTTGATGGTGAAAAAAGTATGGCAGAGATTTACTCTCCAAAACCTACCCTTAGCGACAAAAATAGGGTTGAGAATAGAATTATATTTTTTATTTCCGACCCTGTAGGTTACAATGAGAATTTTATTTTCTTAAATTAATTAGTTCGAGGACAGTTCATTGTAAAAAAAGTTTGGCCGCGATTTACTTTATGGAACCTACCCTTAGCGACAAAAATAGGGTTGAGAATAGAATTATATTTTTTATTTCCGACCCTGTAGGTTACAATGAGCATTTTATTTTCTTAAATTATTTAGTTCGAGGACAGTTCATTGTAAAAAAAGTTTGGCCGCGATTTACTCTATGGAACCTACCCTTAGCGACAAAAATAGGGTTGAGAATGAATTATATTTTTTATTTCCGACCCTGTAGGTTACAATGAGAATTTTATTTTCTTAAATTAATTAGTTCGAGGACAGTTCATTGTAAAAAAAGTTTGGCCGCGATTTACTCTATGGAACCTACCCTTAGCGACAAAAATAGGGTTGAGAATAGAATTATATTTTTTATTTCCGACCCTGTAGGTTACAATGAGCATTTTATTTTCTTAAATTATTTAGTTCGAGGGCAGTTCATTGTAAAAAAAGTTTGGCCGCGATTTACTCTATGGAACCTACCCTTAGCGACAAAAATAGGGTTGAGAATGAATTATATTTTTTATTTCCGACCCTGTAGGTTACAATGAGAATTTTATTTTCTTAAATTAATTAGTTCGAGGACAGTTGATTGTAAAAAAAGTTTGGCCGCGATTTACTCTATGGAACCTACCCTTAGCGACAAAAATAGGGTTGAGAATAGAATTATATTTTTTATTTCCGACCCTGTAGGTTACAATGAGCATTTTATTTTCTTAAATTATTTAGTTCGAGGACAGTTCATTGTAAAAAAAGTTTGGCCGCGATTTACTCTATGGAACCTACCCTTAGCGACAAAAATAGGGTTGAGAATGAATTATATTTTTTATTTCCGACCCTGTAGGTTATAATGAGAATTTTATTTTCTTAAATTAATTAGTTCGAGGACAGTTCATTGTAAAAAAAGTTTGGCCGCGATTTACTCTATGGAACCTACCCTTAGCGACAAAAATAGGGTTGAGAATAGAATTATATTTTTTATTTCCGACCCTGTAGGTTACAATGAGCATTTTATTTTCTTAAATTATTTAGTTCGAGGACAGTTCATTGTAAAAAAAGTTTGGCCGCGATTTACTCTATAGAACCTACCCTTAGCGACAAAAATAGGGTTGAGAATAGAATTATATTTTTTATTTCCGACCCTGTAGGTTACAATGAGCATTTTATTTTCTTAAATTATTTAGTTCGAGGACACTTCATTGTAAAAAAAGTTTGGCCGCGATTTACTCTATGGAACCTACCCTTGGCGACAAAAATAGGGTTGAGAATAGAATTATATTTTTTATTTCCGACCCTGTAGGTTACAATGAGCATTTTATTTTCTTAAATTATTTAGTTCGAGGACAGTTCATTGTAAAAAAAGTTTGGCCGCGATTTACTCTATGGAACCTACCCTTAGCGACAAAAATAGGGTTGAGAATAGAATTATATTTTTTATTTCCGACCCTGTAGGTTACAATGAGAATTTTATTTTCTTAAATTATTTAGTTCGAGGACAGTTCATTGTAAAAAAAGTTTGGCCGCGATTTACTCTATGGAACCTACCCTTAGCGACAAAAATAGGGTTGAGAATAGAATTATATTTTTTATTTCCGACCCTGTAGGTTACAATGAGAATTTTATTTTCTTAAATTATTTAGTTCGAGGACAGTTCATTGTAAAAAAAGTTTGGCCGCGATTTACTCTATGGAACCTACCTTTGGCGACAAAAATAGGGTTGAGAATAGAATTATATTTTTTATTTCCGACCCTGTAGGTTACAATGAGAATTTTATTTTCTTAAATTATTTAGTTCGAGGACAGTTCATTGTAAAAAAAGTTTGGCCGCGATTTACTCTATGGAACCTACCCTTAGCGACAAAAATAGGGTTGAGAATAGAATTATATTTTTTATTTCCGACCCTGTAGGTTACAATGAGCATTTTATTTTCTTAAATTATTTAGTTCGAGGACAGTTCATTGTAAAAAAAGTTTGGCGGCGATTTACTCTATGGAACCTACCCTTAGCGACAAAAATAGGGTTGAGAATAGAATTATATTTTTTATTTCCGACCCTGTAGGTTACAATGAGAATTTTATTTTCTTAAATTATTTAGTTCGAGGACAGTTCATTGTAAAAAAAGTTTGGCCGCGATTTACTCTATGGAACCTACCCTTAGCGACAAAAATAGGGTTGAGAATAGAATTATATTTTTTATTTCCGACCCTGTAGGTTACAATGAGAATTTTATTTTCTTAAATTATTTAGTTCGAGGACAGTTCATTGTAAAAAAAGTTTGGCCGCGATTTACTCTATGGAACCTACCTTTGGCGACAAAAATAGGGTTGAGAATAGAATTATATTTTTTATTTCCGACCCTGTAGGTTACAATGAGAATTTTATTTTCTTAAATTATTTAGTTCGAGGACAGTTCATTGTAAAAAAAGTTTGGCCGGGATTTACTCTATGGAACCTACCCTTAGCGACAAAAATAGGGTTGAGAATAGAATTATATTTTTTATTTCCGACCCTGTAGGTTACAATGAGAATTTTATTTTCTTAAATTAATTAGTTCGAGGACAGTTCATTGTAAAAAAAGTTTGGCCGCGATTTACTCTATGGAACCTACCCTTAGCGACAAAAATAGGGTTGAGAATAGAATTATATTTTTTATTTCCGACCCTGTAGGTTACAATGAGCATTTTATTTTCTTAAATTATTTAGTTCGAGGACAGTTCATTGTAAAAAAAGTTTGGCCGCGATTTACTCTATGGAACCTACCCTTAGCGACAAAAATAGGGTTGAGAATGAATTATATTTTTTATTTCCGACCCTGTAGGTTACAATGAGAATTTTATTTTCTTAAATTAATTAGTTCGAGGACAGTTCATTGTAAAAAAAGTTTGGCCGCGATTTACTCTATGGAATCTACCCTTAGCGACAAAAATAGGGTTGAGAATAGAATTATATTTTTTATTTCCGACCCTGTAGGTTACAATGAGAATTTTATTTTCTTAAATTATTTAGTTCGAGGACAGTTCATTGTAAAAAAAGTTTGGCCGCGATTTACTCTATGGAACCTACCCTTAGCGACAAAAATAGGGTTGAGAATGAATTATATATTTTATTTCCGACCCTGTAGGTTACAATGAGAATTTTATTTTCTTAAATTAATTAGTTCGAGAACAGTTCATTGTAAAAAAAGTTTGACCGCGATTTACTCTATGGAACCTACCCTTAGCGACAAAAATAGGGTTGAGAATAGAATTATATTTTTTATTTCCGACCCTGTAGGTTACAATGAGCATTTTATTTTCTTAAATTATTTAGTTCGAGAACAGTTCATTGTAAAAAAAGTTTGGCCGCGATTTACTCTATGGAACCTACCCTTAGCGACAAAAATAGGGTTGAGAATAGAATTATATTTTTTTTTTCCGACCCTGTAGGTTACAATGAGCATTTTATTGTCTTAAATTATTTAGTTCGAGGACAGTTCATTGTAAAAAAAGTTTGACCGCGATTTACTCTATGGAACCTACCCTTAGCGACAAAAATAGGGTTGAGAATAGAATTATATTTTTTATTTCCGACCCTGTAGGTTACAATGAGAATTTTATTTTCTTAAATTAATTAGTTCGAGGACAGTTCATTGTAAAAAAAGTTTGGCCGCGATTTACTCTATGGAACCTACCCTTAGCGACAAAAATAGGGTTGAGAATAGAATTATATTTTTTATTTCCGACCCTGTAGGTTACAATGAGCATTTTATTTTCTTAAATTATTTAGTTCGAGGACAGTTCATTGTAAAAAAAGTTTGGCCGCGATTTACTCTATGGAACCTACCCTTAGCGACAAAAATAGGGTTGAGAATGAATTATATTTTTTATTTCCGACCCTGTAGGTTACAATGAGAATTTTATTTTCTTAAATTAATTAGTTCGAGGACAGTTCATTGTAAAAAAAGTTTGGCCGCGATTTACTCTATGGAACCTACCCTTAGCGACAAAAATAGGGTTGAGAATAGAATTATATTTTTTATTTCCGACCCTGTAGGTTACAATGAGCATTTTATTTTCTTAAATTATTTAGTTCGAGGGCAGTTCATTGTAAAAAAAGTTTGGCCGCGATTTACTCTATGGAACCTACCCTTAGCGACAAAAATAGGGTTGAGAATGAATTATATTTTTTATTTCCGACCCTGTAGGTTACAATGAGAATTTTATTTTCTTAAATTAATTAGTTCGAGGACAGTTGATTGTAAAAAAAGTTTGGCCGCGATTTACTCTATGGAACCTACCCTTAGCGACAAAAATAGGGTTGAGAATAGAATTATATTTTTTATTTCCGACCCTGTAGGTTACAATGAGCATTTTATTTTCTTAAATTATTTAGTTCGAGGACAGTTCATTGTAAAAAAAGTTTGGCCGCGATTTACTCTATGGAACCTACCCTTAGCGACAAAAATAGGGTTGAGAATGAATTATATTTTTTATTTCCGACCCTGTAGGTTATAATGAGAATTTTATTTTCTTAAATTAATTAGTTCGAGGACAGTTCATTGTAAAAAAAGTTTGGCCGCGATTTACTCTATGGAACCTACCCTTAGCGACAAAAATAGGGTTGAGAATAGAATTATATTTTTTATTTCCGACCCTGTAGGTTACAATGAGCATTTTATTTTCTTAAATTATTTAGTTCGAGGACAGTTCATTGTAAAAAAAGTTTGGCCGCGATTTACTCTATAGAACCTACCCTTAGCGACAAAAATAGGGTTGAGAATAGAATTATATTTTTTATTTCCGACCCTGTAGGTTACAATGAGCATTTTATTTTCTTAAATTATTTAGTTCGAGGACACTTCATTGTAAAAAAAGTTTGGCCGCGATTTACTCTATGGAACCTACCCTTGGCGACAAAAATAGGGTTGAGAATAGAATTATATTTTTTATTTCCGACCCTGTAGGTTACAATGAGCATTTTATTTTCTTAAATTATTTAGTTCGAGGACAGTTCATTGTAAAAAAAGTTTGGCCGCGATTTACTCTATGGAACCTACCCTTAGCGACAAAAATAGGGTTGAGAATAGAATTATATTTTTTATTTCCGACCCTGTAGGTTACAATGAGAATTTTATTTTCTTAAATTATTTAGTTCGAGGACAGTTCATTGTAAAAAAAGTTTGGCCGCGATTTACTCTATGGAACCTACCCTTAGCGACAAAAATAGGGTTGAGAATAGAATTATATTTTTTATTTCCGACCCTGTAGGTTACAATGAGAATTTTATTTTCTTAAATTATTTAGTTCGAGGACAGTTCATTGTAAAAAAAGTTTGGCCGCGATTTACTCTATGGAACCTACCTTTGGCGACAAAAATAGGGTTGAGAATAGAATTATATTTTTTATTTCCGACCCTGTAGGTTACAATGAGAATTTTATTTTCTTAAATTATTTAGTTCGAGGACAGTTCATTGTAAAAAAAGTTTGGCCGCGATTTACTCTATGGAACCTACCCTTAGCGACAAAAATAGGGTTGAGAATAGAATTATATTTTTTATTTCCGACCCTGTAGGTTACAATGAGCATTTTATTTTCTTAAATTATTTAGTTCGAGGACAGTTCATTGTAAAAAAAGTTTGGCGGCGATTTACTCTATGGAACCTACCCTTAGCGACAAAAATAGGGTTGAGAATAGAATTATATTTTTTATTTCCGACCCTGTAGGTTACAATGAGAATTTTATTTTCTTAAATTATTTAGTTCGAGGACAGTTCATTGTAAAAAAAGTTTGGCCGCGATTTACTCTATGGAACCTACCCTTAGCGACAAAAATAGGGTTGAGAATAGAATTATATTTTTTATTTCCGACCCTGTAGGTTACAATGAGAATTTTATTTTCTTAAATTATTTAGTTCGAGGACAGTTCATTGTAAAAAAAGTTTGGCCGCGATTTACTCTATGGAACCTACCTTTGGCGACAAAAATAGGGTTGAGAATAGAATTATATTTTTTATTTCCGACCCTGTAGGTTACAATGAGAATTTTATTTTCTTAAATTATTTAGTTCGAGGACAGTTCATTGTAAAAAAAGTTTGGCCGGGATTTACTCTATGGAACCTACCCTTAGCGACAAAAATAGGGTTGAGAATAGAATTATATTTTTTATTTCCGACCCTGTAGGTTACAATGAGAATTTTATTTTCTTAAATTAATTAGTTCGAGGACAGTTCATTGTAAAAAAAGTTTGGCCGCGATTTACTCTATGGAACCTACCCTTAGCGACAAAAATAGGGTTGAGAATAGAATTATATTTTTTATTTCCGACCCTGTAGGTTACAATGAGCATTTTATTTTCTTAAATTATTTAGTTCGAGGACAGTTCATTGTAAAAAAAGTTTGGCCGCGATTTACTCTATGGAACCTACCCTTAGCGACAAAAATAGGGTTGAGAATGAATTATATTTTTTATTTCCGACCCTGTAGGTTACAATGAGAATTTTATTTTCTTAAATTAATTAGTTCGAGGACAGTTCATTGTAAAAAAAGTTTGGCCGCGATTTACTCTATGGAATCTACCCTTAGCGACAAAAATAGGGTTGAGAATAGAATTATATTTTTTATTTCCGACCCTGTAGGTTACAATGAGAATTTTATTTTCTTAAATTATTTAGTTCGAGGACAGTTCATTGTAAAAAAAGTTTGGCCGCGATTTACTCTATGGAACCTACCCTTAGCGACAAAAATAGGGTTGAGAATGAATTATATATTTTATTTCCGACCCTGTAGGTTACAATGAGAATTTTATTTTCTTAAATTAATTAGTTCGAGGACAGTTCATTGTAAAAAAAGTTTGACCGCGATTTACTCTATGGAACCTACCCTTAGCGACAAAAATAGGGTTGAGAATAGAATTATATTTTTTATTTCCGACCCTGTAGGTTACAATGAGCATTTTATTTTCTTAAATTATTTAGTTCGAGAACAGTTCATTGTAAAAAAAGTTTGGCCGCGATTTACTCTATGGAACCTACCCTTAGCGACAAAAATAGGGTTGAGAATAGAATTATATTTTTTTTTTCCGACCCTGTAGGTTACAATGAGCATTTTATTGTCTTAAATTATTTAGTTCGAGGACAGTTCATTGTAAAAAAAGTTTGACCGCGATTTACTCTATGGAACCTACCCTTAGCGACAAAAATAGGGTTGAGAATAGAATTATATTTTTTATTTCCGACCCTGTAGGTTACAATGAGAATTTTATTTTCTTAAATTAATTAGTTCGAGGACAGTTCATTGTAAAAAAAGTTTGGCCGCGATTTACTCTATGGAACCTACCCTTAGCGACAAAAATAGGGTTGAGAATAGAATTATATTTTTTTTTTCCGACCCTGTAGGTTACAATGAGCATTTTATTTTCTTAAATTATTTAGTTCGAGGACAGTTCATTGTAAAAAAAGTTTGGCCGCGATTTACTCTATGGAACCTACCCTTAGCGACAAAAATAGGGTTGAGAATGAATTATATTTTTTATTTCCGACCCTGTAGGTTACAATGAGAATTTTATTTTCTTAAATTAATTAGTTCGAGGACAGTTCATTGTAAAAAAAGTTTGGCCGCGATTTACTCTATGGAACCTACCCTTAGCGACAAAAATAGGGTTGAGAATAGAATTATATTTTTTATTTCCGACCCTGTAGGTTACAATGAGCATTTTATTTTCTTAAATTATTTAGTTCGAGGGCAGTTCATTGTAAAAAAAGTTTGGCCGCGATTTACTCTATGGAACCTACCCTTAGCGACAAAAATAGGGTTGAGAATGAATTATATTTTTTATTTCCGACCCTGTAGGTTACAATGAGAATTTTATTTTCTTAAATTATTTAGTTCAAGGACAGTTCATTGTAAAAAAAGTATGTCCACGATTTACTATCCGGAACCTACCCTTAGCGATAAAAATAGGGTTGAAAATAGAATAAATTTTTTTTCCGACCCTGCAACTTTCAATGAGAATTTTATTTTCTTAAATTATTTCGTTCGAGGACACTTCACTGTAAAAAAAGTATGGCCGCGATTTACTATCCGGAACCTACCCTTAGCGACAAAAGTAGGGTTGAGAATAGATTTTTTTTTTTCGGACCCTGTAAGTTTCAATGAGAATTTAATTTTCTAAAATTATTTAGTTCGACGATAGTTCTTTGTAAAAAAATATGGCCGCGATTTACTCTCTGGGACCCACCCTTAGCGAAAGAAATAGGGCTGAGAATAGAATTATTTTTGTTATTTCCGACCCTATAAGTTTCAATGAGAGTTTTATTTTCTTAAATTATTTATTTCGATGACAGTTGATATTGAGGAAAGTATGTTTTCGATTTACTCTTTGGAACGTACCCATAGCAGGGAAAATAATGGTGAGAATAGATTTGCATTTTTTATTTTCGACCCTGTGAGTTTCAATGAGAGTTTTGTTTTTGAAATTATTTATTTCGATGACAGTTGATTGTGAAAGAAGTTTGGCTCCAATTTACTCTCATAAACCTATCCTTATCGGAAAAGAATTGATAATAATTGAATTATATTTTATATTTCCGAGCCTATGAGTTTCACTGAAAGGTGAAAAATTATTTATTTCAATGACATTTCACTTTGAAAAACTTTCCTCGCCATTTTGCAACGGGGACCTACCGTTATGAAAATAAAAGAAATAAAATCAATTGAAAATACTTTATTGAAAATCTATAAACCATTGTACAATATTTCAACAGGAATATATAAGAATAAAAAGTAATTAAAAAACTAATAATATTAAAGAAGTAGTATATGGGTCACATTATAATTAAAAATAATGAAAACCAGTGGCGGCGTGTGGGATGTTCAAGGGTGTGTTCTGCATTGAAAATACGCGAAATACGCAAAGCAAAAAAAGAATTATTAGACCTACCTGTATTCCTTCTAAGCTCTGGTACAAGGTACAAACATGCAACATGCAATCCTTTTGTCGCAGGTGGTAACCTGGTAGCACATTGAATATAAGGGGCAATAAATGTCAAAAAACGAAAAACAACAACAAAAATTTAAACGTTTAAAAAAATCTAAAGTTCACTTTTTATATATCAAATCAATACGTCTTTGTTTAGCTCTTGCAAACTTCTCAATTACTTTCTCATTAAAATTGGGGTCTTTTCTAATAAAGGCATTTTCTATTGACAGCATAGAAAGTGCGGATAATCTACTTTCACCCATGGTATTGCGTAGGAAAGTTTTAACTCTTTTTAAAGTAGAAAAACATCTTTCTGCCTCTGCCGTTGTCATAGGAATAGTTATAATTATTTGTAATAACTTGACAGTTTCTTTGAAAGACTCATCCAAATTGTTAGATGTAAGTAAATTTAAAAATGCTACTGCCCCTTTAAGATTCCTAAAATCTGGCCTTATGTAAATTATGGACAGTTCAGTCTTTAGGCGTTCTAGTTCAAATAAAGGGTACATAGTTAGCACAGAGTTTAATATCCCATCTGGAAATTTTTTTGAAAACTTCTCGAACAATTCAGATGTAAATAACGTCGCGACTGCTAAATGATCTACATAATCAAATCTAGTTTTGGCAGTATGAATTATTGTGTCGCAAACTTCTAATGCTGCCGCACGAAGGTTCTCTTTTGAAAGACAAATTCGTTTAACAGTGGGCTCCAAATCCTGTCTGAGAAGATTTCCTCTGTCTATTACCCCGTCAATATTATCTCTCAACTCTTGGATACACTTTTCAAAAGTATCGACGCAGTTTTTAATTTCTACCGAATCGGCTTTCCTTGTTTGTAGTTGGTTATATAAAATGTCAACATGCGGCATAACATGATGAAAAATATTTAGCCAAAACAGAAATGATTCATCATTAAGCGAACGTTCTATAGCAACTGCCTGACTTACGACTATTCTATTAGCAAACCTCCGTTGAATTTCTTGCATACATTCTATTAAAGAATTTCTGTGCTCATAAATAACGTTTATTGCTCTGCTTTTAAAATTCCACCGAGTCTGAACGGCGCGTGGTAATCTTCTCCCTACTACTTCGTTTAACACATCCATTCTTTGAGGAGAATTCGAAAAGAAATTTACAACGTCATCTACATTTGAAAAGAATACCCGCACTTTTGTATCTTGAGACACTGCCTGGGCCATTATTAAGTTGAGTTGATGAGCGTAACAGTGAACAAAATGTGCCTGGGGATATTTTTCCTTGATTACTGTGTGTACTCCTCTATGTCTGCCACTCATAACAGCAGCGCCATCGTAGGTTTGTGCAATCAGCTTGTTGAAATCTTTCGTTAAGAATGGATCTATAACGGATTTAATACAGGCTGCTAAAGATTGAGCGTCATGTTGCTCAGGATTTATAAAACCCCAAAATCTTTCAACTGGGCTTCCTTGATGTACATATCGTAAAACGACCACCATTTGAAATTTTGAGGCAACATCACTAGTTTCATCTGCCAGAACTGCTAAATAATTTGATTCATTTATTTCATCAGAGATTTTTTCTCTATATACCTCCAGCATGCATTGTAATAGTTCATTCTGCATGTCCTTTGATGTACCTTTAAATAACGTAGCAGATTCTAAATGTTTTTGGAAAACGTTGTCAAGATCTGCACTAAAATTCACCAATCCACGAAAGATTCCGGGATTATCAGACTCGTCACTTTCATCGTGGCCACGGAGGGCTAACTCAAACGTTCCACAAAATTTTATACAATCAATAATACGCGATAGCACATAACGATTTTTATCAACTTGTTCGTTGTGCCGTTTTACATTAATCCAGTAGGCATTATCCAATTGCTTTTGGATGTTTATGTTTCCTAATAATGCCAGGCTTACCGTATTGGAAATATGCTTCTGTGTTCCTTCGTGCCGTTTAATGTTTTGGCTTAAATGTCCCAAATCTCTAAAACCCGTAACTGTCCACGATTTGTCACCTCCAAACAAAATACAAGGGAAACAAAAAAGCGCGTGTTTTTTGTCACAACCGCACAACCACTTTGTATTGTTATAAACCGTGTCATTAAACTGGCGTTTGTATGTTTTGCTTCGACTTGAACCGCTAATTTCAATGTTTAATTGTGGTGTCGATCGACCAAGTTCTTTAATTTTAATTTTGTCCTCGTATGCCAAAGAGCTAAAACTATGACTCTGCAAAAACTCGATCGAATTCATTATAATTAAACTAAATAAAACAACAGGACAAAACAAATAGCCGGCCGCGCGCATATAAAATTACAAAACCACTGCTGGGTGCTGCCGTCCTGCAGCCGCAAATTTTCCATAAATCGCCGTATTAAGCCACGTGCAGCGTTAAACCAATCACTCGCTTTGTTTTCAGAAATCATTAGCTGTGAACCCAAATCCGCGGCGGGCTCGTAAGCGGCGGCCCTACGCTCGAGTGTTCAGGCCGGAAAACTTGCGGTGTTTTGTTTGCCATTTTGCCAATGCTATTAGAGAAATAATTTAATATTTTTATTGTTTAGTTTAGGGATACACTACATTAAAAAATATATAATTTGTCGAAATTATGTGTGTTCTGCAGCTCCGCAGCACTTATGAACGCGCCGCCACTGATGAAAACCTTAACGAAACAATTAAACAAATAGGTATCATAGTATTCCTTTAGTGAATATTTAGTAATTTAATATTTTTGAAACAACTTTATTTATTTACTCACAGCCTAAACCTATTAATTACAGATACACCATAGTAATTATCACATAGAAGCATAAAAGAAACAATTAATTATAATAAAAATCCTTCACATAAAATCACAGCTCTTAAGGGATTTAAGAAATATTAAGTAGGTAATGATTTTCATGTTGCATGCATATTACCCTCAAATTGTAGAGACTGAAGACAGTCACCCAAGTCCCTTCTATTTAACATTACATATCCTAATATGTAGTCAACACATAGAATTTGCTCAACGTGAAAATATCATTGTGAACATTTAGTTACCTTAAGTTTCATGCCATTCTTTGATACCACCCCATTAGTGTAACCAAATTGAATTGAAGTTTTAAACAGTCACTTACTTACTTAGTAAATCGCGGCCATACTTTTTTTACAGTGAAGTGTCCTCGAACTAAATAATTTTAGAAAATAACATTCTCATTGAAACTTACAGGGTCGGAAAAAAAATTATTCTATTCTCAACCCAATTTTTGTCGCTAAGGGTAGATTCCTGATAGTAAGTCGCGGCCATACTTTTTTTACAGTGAAGTGTCCTAGAAGTAAATAATTTAAGAAAATAAAATGCTCATTGTAACCTACAGGGTCGGAAATAAAAAATATAATTCTATTCTCAACCCTATTTTTGTCGCTAAGGGTAGGTTCCATAGAGTAAATCGCGGCCAAACTTTTTTTACAATGAACTGTCCTCGAACTAAATAATTTAAGAAAATAAAATGCTCATTGTAACCTACAGGGTCGGAAATAAAAAATATAATTCTATTCTCAACCCTATTTTTGTCGCTAAGGGTAGGTTCCATAGAGTAAATCGCGGCCAAACTTTTTTTACAATGAACTGTCCTCGAACTAATTAATTTAAGAAAATAAAATTCTCATTGTAACCTACAGGGTCGGAAATAAAAAATATAATTCTATTCTCAACCCTATTTTTGTCGCTAAGGGTAGGTTCCATAGAGTAAATCGCGGCCAAACTTTTTTTACAATGAACTGTCCTCGAACTAAATAATTTAAGAAAATAAAATGCTCATTGTAACCTACAGGGTCGGAAATAAAAAATATAATTCTATTCTCAACCCTATTTTTGTCGCTAAGGGTAGGTTCCATAGAGTAAATCGCGGCCAAACTTTTTTTACAATGAACTGTCCTCGAACTAAATAATTTAAGAAAATAAAATTCTCATTGTAACCTACAGGGTCGGAAATAAAAAATATAATTCTATTCTCAACCCTATTTTTGTCGCTAAGGGTAGGTTCCATAGAGTAAATCGCGGCCAAACTTTTTTTACAATGAACTGTCCTCGAACTAAATAATTTAAGAAAATAAAATGCTCATTGTAACCTACAGGGTCGGAAATAAAAAATATAATTCTATTCTCAACCCTATTTTTGTCGCTAAGGGTAGGTTCCATAGAGTAAATCGCGGCCAAACTTTTTTTACAATGAACTGTCCTCGAACTAATTAATTTAAGAAAATAAAATTCTCATTGTAACCTACAGGGTCGGAAATAAAAAATATAATTCTATTCTCAACCCTATTTTTGTCGCTAAGGGTAGGTTCCATAGAGTAAATCGCGGCCAAACTTTTTTTACAATGAACTGTCCTCGAACTAATTAATTTAAGAAAATAAAATGCTCATTGTAACCCACAGGGTCGGAAATAAAAAATATAATTCTATTCTCAACCCTATTTTTGTCGCTAAGGGTAGGTTCCATAGAGTAAATCGCGGCCAAACTTTTTTTTACAATGAACTGTCCTCGAACTAATTAATTTAAGAAAATAAAATTCTCATTGTAACCTACAGGGTCGGAAATAAAAAATATAATTCATTCTCAACCCTATTTTTGTCGCTAAGGGTAGGTTCCATAGAGTAAATCGCCGCCAAACTTTTTTTACAATGAACTGTCCTCGAACTAAATAATTTAAGAAAATAAAATTCTCATTGTAACCTACAGGGTCGGAAATAAAAAATATAATTCTATTCTCAACCCTATTTTTGTCGCTAAGGGTAGGTTCCATAGAGTAAATCGCGGCCAAACTTTTTTTACAATGAACTGTCCTCGAACTAAATAATTTAAGAAAATAAAATTCTCATTGTAACCTACAGGGTCGGAAATAAAAAATATAATTCTATTCTCAACCCTATTTTTGTCGCCAAGGGTAGGTTCCATAGAGTAAATCGCGGCCAAACTTTTTTTACAATGAACTGTCCTCGAACTAAATAATTTAAGAAAATAAAATTCTCATTGTAACCTACAGGGTCGGAAATAAAAAATATAATTCTATTCTCAACCCTATTTTTGTCGCCAAGGGTAGGTTCCATAGAGTAAATCGCGGCCAAACTTTTTTTACAATGAACTGTCCTCGAACTAAATAATTTAAGAAAATAAAATGCTCATTGTAACCTACAGGGTCGGAAATAAAAAATATAATTCTATTCTTAACCCTATTTTTGTCGCTAAGGGTAGGTTCCATAGAGTAAATCGCGGCCAAAGTTTTTTTACAATGAACTGTCCTCGAACTAAATAATTTAAAAAAATAAAATTCTCATTCAAACCTACAGGATCGGAAATAAAAAATATAATTCTATTCTCAACCCTATTTTTGTCGCTAAGGGTAGGTTCCATAGAGTAAATCGCGGCCAAACTTTTTTTACAATGAATTGTCCTCGAACTAAATAATTTAAGAAAATAAAATGCTCATTGTAACCTACAGGGTCGGAAATAAAAAATATAATTCTATTCTCAACCCTATTTTTGTCGCTAAGGGTAGGTTCCATAGAGTAAATCGCGGCCAAACTTTTTTTACAATGAACTGTCCTCGAACTAATTAATTTAAGAAAATAAAATTCTCATTGTAACCTACAGGGTCGGAAATAAAAAATATAATTCTATTCTCAACCCTATTTTTGTCGCTAAGGGTAGGTTCCATAGAGTAAATCGCGGCCAAACTTTTTTTACAATGAACTGTCCTCGAACTAAATAATTTAAGAAAATAAAATGCTCATTGTAACCTACAGGGTCGGAAATAAAAAATATAATTCTATTCTCAACCCTATTTTTGTCGCTAAGGGTAGGTTCCATAGAGTAAATCGCGGCCAAACTTTTTTTACAATGAACTGTCCTCGAACTAAATAATTTAAGAAAATAAAATGCTCATTGTAACCTACAGGGTCAGAAATAAAAAATATAATTCTATTCTCAACCCTATTTTTGTCGCTAAGGGTAGGTTCCATAGAGTAAATCGCGGCCAAACTTTTTTTTACAATGAACTGTCCTCGAACTAATTAATTTAAGAAAATAAAATTCTCATTGTAACCTACAGGGTCGGAAATAAAAAATATAATTCATTCTCAACCCTATTTTTGTCGCTAAGGGTAGGTTCCATAGAGTAAATCGCGGCCAAACTTTTTTTACAATGAACTGTCCTTGAACTAAATAATTTAAGAAAATAAAATGCTCATTGTAACCTACAGGGTCGGAAATAAAAAATATAATTCTATTCTCAACCCTATTTTTGTCGCTAAGGGTAGGTTCCATAGAGTAAATCGCGGCCAAACTTTTTTTACAATGAACTGTCCTCGAACTAATTAATTTAAGAAAATAAAATTCTCATTGTAACCTACAGGGTCGGAAATAAAAAATATAATTCTATTCTCAACCCTATTTTTGTCGCTAAGGGTAGGTTTCGGGGAGTAAATCTCTGCCATACTTTTTTCACCATCAACTGTCACCGAAATAAACAATTTAAGAAAAAAAATTATGAGCAATTATTTGTTAAATTATTAATTTGCTAACCTCGCTAATAAAATTGACCACTGGCGAATATCCTTTTTCGACTATATTAATCGATTAAAAGTTCAGGTTCATGTATTTTTACATACAACATGGTAACACATCGAACCCTAAATATTTTAATCTGTTTTTTTTTACTTTTCAATCACATAAGTATTAATAATAATAGTTTTAAAAGAATTATAAAAGACTTTATAGAGTTTTTAAAAATGTAGAACTCTTCAAGCAGCAAAAAGGAAAAAGACTACTAACTTTTGTTTATTGACCTTAACTACGATGTAAATATTATTCACCGACTTATTCTTTTTTTCAAAGAAGATAACTGGTAAATCGAGTTTGGATGCAGATAGAATTAATAATTTTTATTTGTCAATAGGTGAGAAGCTGCATGCGAACATTCCAGACGCACAGGAAACTAGTTTATCCTTCATTAGAGCTAATAAAAATTCTTTTATTACACTCCTATAGATTCAAGACAATTGAAGATTAGTTCTTGTATCAAAAACGAAAGTAGTTTGGGCTGGGATGATATTTCAATTAGAATTTTTGCAAACCTTGATATTACTGCAATCAATACCTTGGCACATGCTATAAACCATTCATTTATAACTGGAAAGTTCCCCCAGCTTCTAAATTATGATCAAGTGATAAAAGTGTAGATGAAAAAATTCATAGAAAAATATAATATTTTCTCTTTACATCAATTTAGTTTCTAAAAGGCAAAGAGTAAGCAGGATGCAATATTTCATTGTTTGAATGGATTATACAAAAGCCTCAATGACAAAGAAGCTGCAGCAGCTATATTTTGCGCCATAACTAAGGCCTTTGACTGCGTTTGCCACAGAATATTGCTGAATAAGTTGGAATATTATGGATTTGGAAATCAGATTTTGTGTTGATTGAGAGAGAGAAGTCAGGTAGTATTTTTTCCAGTTTCCAGGGAGAAACTTCTGCGTCATTTAATATCTCATCTAGGGTTTCTCAGGGGTCAGTTTTGGGTCCTCTTTTGTTCCTTTTGAATGTCGCTCCTTACATAAAACATGAACAATGCACTTTTTGTGCTGATGATACGTCAATTTTGTGGCACCATAAAGACCCCATTATACTAAATAGGATAATGAATGAGGATATAGTTTCAATTAAAAATTATTAAATTCAGATCTTTTGGTTTTCAACATTTCCAAGCCTAACATTCTTGATTTCAGGTGTGAACCAAATGGTGTTTTTATAAGTAGACAAATAAGTTTGAGAGTCACATAAATAAATTACGCTTAAAATTTGCCTCATCTTGTTTTCCTCTTCGTAATGTATTAGACCACAAAATAACAAGAAAGGTTTATTTCCCACTTATTGAATCACACTTGAGATATGGTATATGTTTCTAAGGTTCTTGTAGCATGGATCTTTTTCATTCGGTGTTTGTTCTAGAGAAACGTGTAATTAAATATATTTGCAAACTTCGGCCACGAAATTCATGCAAATAGTACTTTCAAATTGAAAAAATTATGACATTGACCAGTCTCTTTATCTTCGAAATGGTAAGCCTCATGCACGAGAAGTATTTTGTTAAAATATAATCTCACTAGGCAAGTAATACCCGCAGTTTCTTTATTATTAGTTTACCGATCCACACCATGAGCTTAAAGCAAAAATCAATTTATTATAACAATAAAAAACTATTTAATAATATTCCTCTCCAAATTCGGCAAGTTTAGGGCTCTAAAATCTTCAGATGTCTCGTCAAAACTTAATGGTAGAAAAGGTTTACTATACTGTTGGAGTTTTTAAATGACATGTTCAACTGAAAATTAATTATCCTTCCTTTTTTTTGACTTTATATTGCATTGTTTGTTTTTTTGAATTCAGTTTGTTTTTTGTGACTAGGTTTTTTATCTGACTTTGTAAATAGTTTTATTTGACTCAACTTTTATATTTCACTTTTATTCTTTTAGTGTTATTTGATTCTATTATAGATTGTTTTCTTTTCTTTTTCGTGCTTTGAATAATGCTTGTTATTATTATTATGATTTACAAGCCAAACGGCTTCGCACTCCCTCCAGGGATTATTCACTCATACCAGGTATACAAAGACACCAAAAGTATGAAGCTCTGTGGGGACCCTTTCCATGTTATCGGGTCCTAGGTGGCGTGATCTTCTGCACTTCCTACAAACTTTCGGACGGTTCGAGCGGTTGCAAGGAGAACCGCTTTCTGAATCGGCTTATACAGATGTTCACTAAGGCCCAGTCCCTTGATATTCTGCAGGAGGTTCTTTGGTATCACTCCAGTTGTTGACAGTATTATAGGAATCGTGTGGACGCTGTTCATTGCCCACTGTCTGCGGATTTGCACCTCCAGATCTCTGTATTTGACGATCTTCTCGTTGTATTTTGACCTTGGGTTGTTGTTGTTCGGTACAGCGATGTCGATTAGTGTAGTTCGCCTAGAAATTTTATCTGTTAGTATAATGTCTGGCCTGTTATGAGCAACTTTTTGATCTGTTAGGACCGTTCGATCCCAGTATAACTTGAACTCGTTGTTTTTAAGAATAGGCTCTGGATTATATTTGTAGTAAGGTACCTTTCCTACTTCCAATAGTCTCAACTTATCTGCTAACTCTTGATGGAGTATCTTAGTATTATTATTATTATTATAGTACTTTATTAATAATTTTATATCTAATATTATTAATTGTATATACATTTTATGCGCTTCGTCAACAGAACTGTTATTTTGAATATGAATTTAAGAGGTCATTACAGCAATAGAGGGATAACTTAGATGTCGAGTAATTGTGACTTTAAGGAAAGCTTAACGTGTTTCTTACAATAACAGGCAAAACATATACATATGCTGTACAAAAATTATCCTGTTTAGTTACCAAAAAAAGCTAGTAAAATAACTTTATCTGACCTTATCTGGATTATCTCTGATCGGCTTAACGAAGATGTTTTCAAAATTGTCTTTAAAAATTTTATTTTAAGTGTCACCTTCAACTCTTTGTAAAGTTGGACGGAGAGTGTAGGTAGTCTTTATAAACTTTTATTATGGATAATAGTTTCCTTATTATTTGTTTTTTTGTTGCTTTAGATATGTTTTTATCCTTTTTAGCTTTCCTCCTAATAATTATTAATAAAAAAAATATTCTCAGGGATGACAACGCTCTCTTATTTCTGAATTTTCTTTCTGTTTAATCAATAATTGATTTCTTTACATGGACTTACAAACCTAAAGTTCACAGATTTCTCAAAAGAGATATCTTTCAACAAAATCCTGTTCGATATAAAACAGAAAGTTTTCTGTCAATAATTGTCCCTTTAACTCTTGTATTGCCACCTACTTTTTTTTTCACCTCGACTATTCATTTTTCTCTTGTATGTTTTTACCGTTTTTTTTTTAATCTTTCGATAATTAGATTTGTAGAACATTCGTCCCCATCCCACTTTACTTGGTTTTCAGATATCGCTAGAAATGATGATAAATAACTTTCCATTTTTTGAGTTTTCCATACTTTTTTCTGGAAATTTCTTATAATTATAGTATCTTTTGGAATTGTCCTAAACTGCTCATAAAAAACTGCTAAAATTTTCAAATATTATCTTCCTCGATGGCTGCTCGGAAAAAAACCAGTGCACATTCTACCATCCGGGAAAACCTACGTTACAACATATATATATATATATATATATATATATATATATATATATATATATATATATATATATATATAAATAAATTTAACACCTTATCTTCATCTAGAAATAAATGATACCTTTGGAAAGGTAATCCGTTGTCTTGTACACGTCATCATTTTTTACAAGTGTGTGTTTAAATTTTAGGTTTTCTGTAAATTATACAAACTGTTGTTTGTTACTACTCTCCAGACAGCAATTTCGTATTAAAGGTTCGACAGAATTGTCGAGGTCAAGGATCCGTTTGAGAAATTGAAACTTATGTAGTAGAGACTTAAATTTTTTAACAGTGTGATTCTATGTTCACTTTTCAATTTAAGGATGAATCTATTTACATTTCAAGATACTTTACACTCAAAGAATTACATACACTCTCATCCATACATTCATTTTTAATATTAACCGAGTCCTGCGGTAACAGCTTAGAGTATATTGAAAGTGAGACGTAGTAGGTTGATGTTATACTTTCACAAACTATTCTTCATATTAATTTAAAAATTACTACAAATCGCGGCACAATAAAAAAAAATCATTCTTTTTAGTTTTAAAGTTGCCTTTAAAGTTGGTGAGCCTAATAATGATTGAATGTGTGACAAAGATTTAAAAAGAAATGAAATGAAAAAAAAATTCATAGAGATAAGATGAAAATGGCTAGGGCCCAAAAAATGACCCAAAAGAAGGAAGTTCACCAAAAACAATTTTTTCCGTCATTTCATTTACAATCGACTTATGGTTGAAATATTTTTACTGAATCCCTTTGCGAGTACCTCCTACAATATGCTAAAAACCGATTCAAAATATCTTAATCCTACCAAAAATTATTCGCAAAAAAGTTTCCTCATGACATTTTTTTTTCGTTTTTAATCTTGCATAAACCTGTTCTAAAAATATTTTGACTGAATGCACTTGAATATGCCCTCCACAATTTGCTAAACACCGCATCAATATATCTCAATCATATCAAAAATACCTAAAAAAAATTCGGTAATCAACAGATTCTTGTAATTTTTAACCCTCTGACAATAAACCTACGTTGGGAATATTTTTACATCACCTCGGAGAGTCCCTTATAACATACTGAAAATATCTTACTCCTATCAAAAGTTATGCGTTAATAAACACTGAAACAGAAATATGCTTGTCGATAACATCTTTTTTTTTTTTAATCTTTTAAAAAATTTAAACGAGTCTTCAGCCCTATACTTGAAGCAAAGTAGTCAACAAGCATTGATTTTAGCATGTGTCTTAATTAACTCTTTTACAAGATGCAATGGTTTCCTACTTTCTCTAGCTTACGATGTCCTATATCTGAGCTATTATCTATGCATTAATTTTCACCTACCTTAAATAACATAACGTGGATTCTGCTAGTGATAATTTAAGTCCAGTATATAATAAATCCAGATTTGGCATTAAACTGGCCCTAGATAAGAAGATCCCTTGGAATCTTATTGTTCTATTATAAAGTAAAAATAATTTGTAGCCTAAAGATTTGATGATATTCTTTTCCTCATGACCAAATATTCACAAACTTTTCCTATTCTTCCGAGTTCCATTTTTTCATGAAACTGGTTTAGGTAATTGGACTTCACAGGTTATCTTGCAATATTTTGACTATGGTATGTCGATTCCGGATAAATATAGCGTTTTGAAAATATTTTTAAAATATTTCCATAAGGATTTTATCTAAAATTATATGGAGCACTATTTACTTGTGGAATACATCACCTCAATGAGAGGTAAAACATATTTTAAAAAATATTTTACGCAAGTAATATCGCGGGTAGTTATGCCTTTTTTCTTGACCATTTCTTTATTTCATAATTATTTATTAAATACATATATATATATATATATATATATATATATATATATATATATATATATATAAATTGATTTGTTCACACTGAGCACTTAGCTAAATAGGGAAATTCAGCCCATTTAAAAAATCCAGCCATCTGAAGCTGGTGATTTTTTTTTTCAATTTCACGTCGCCAACAGCGATTTGGATGAAAGTAACTGAAACTGAACATGTTTTGGATTGAAACTTTAATACCCCAATATTCCACTTAAACAGAATAATGTTATGTTTAATGTTACCTGAAATATTTGTTTGCAAAAATACTGATTAAGTTTTGAGTTGGAACGCAAAATTTACTAAGATATTCAAAGAAACCAAATTCATAAAATCGGGCCATGGTCAGATTTTTTTTGTTATGCAGAACTCTCTTAAGTGACGAAAAAATATCTGGACTCATGTCTAACTTTGAAAGAAGTGGTTTGACAAAAAAAAGCTGTAATTACAAGTTGAGGGGCTTGAAAAAAGTAACCTTGAAGATCAGGTTCAAGGTCAACTAAAATTTTAGATTGATTTCCTAATTTTTTATTTCAAAATTAAAGTGAACAGAAAATGTTACGTTCAGATGCGTATTTAGTTAGGTTTTTGGGTAATTGCATGTCTTTGATAGTTCAACGGCAAATATCGTGACAATTCCCTCCTTAAACATTTTGTTCAGCTTAAAAGATAATTTGGTTAAATTTTTTGTAGTGCTATAAGAGGCTATATTCATCGCAGCTTAAGGCCAGCAACGTCTGGTTCTGTCAGTGAACTAAGACAAGTACCATCAGAATCACATCTTATTTTTACCGCCGAAACACATAATTTTCCAACAGGAGTTGCTCCTTTTAGTGGAGCTACTACTGGAACTGGTGGCAGAATTAGAGACGTGCAATGTGTCGGAAGAGGTGGATATTGCATAGCTGGAACGGCTGGATATTCAGTGGGTAAGGATGATGCTAATCACCAATTGATTTGCAATATGCACTTTATTGCAGGAAGGTCGTAAATATATGATCATGTTGTTTTTAAATTATATTTCACAATTAGCAGTAAATTCTGCACCGTTAACATATAAAGCAATTGAAGGGAGAGTAAATTGTGAGAAATATATCGGGCTTGTTGTTCAGTTGTTTAAGTGTCTAACTATCTTTAGATGAACAAGTTTGTTGGCTATGAATCTATACTAAAACTAAATGCAGGTATGCCAAAAGTAAATGCATTCATAAATATGATAGATACATTAAGGTGGAGCAGCATACTCATTCCTAATATAAAAGGCAGAATGAGTTCTCTTTTCCTGAACTCAAAGCTTTTGGGAAGGGGGGGGGGCGATCGCAAGCATACAGACTCCTATAGTCTATTCAAGAACTAGAGAGAGTAATAAAACTGTTACCGAAACCTCTAACGTACCTGCTCCAGTGCCGCAGGTAACTGAGAACTGCCGTAAATCTAATTATATTTCATTATATTTAAATATATTTTATAAATTTACTGCAACATAGAATTTCTGAGAGTTTAATTTAATTTCCGTCAGTGAGCAAAGTACAACTTACAGTTTTTTCTTAGTGATTTATCTTGTTTGCGCTTGTTTTTATATATTATTTGAGATACCCAAAAGATATGACTTTCACCTCTATATTTATTCCAAAATCGTTAAACCAGGGCATTTTTTCCTCAACGAAAAACTTATTACGATGAATGTTTATGATGCCTTAAGATATTAATATCTAGATAATAATGTTAAAAGCTTTGTTGAGATATGTTCCAACATGACAGAAGTTGGAAAATCTACTACGTACCGAATACTGAAGGAGAAAAAACGACTGGAATTGTTAATACTCCCAAGCCACATTCGATCATAGGCAAACGAAAAACTTCGTTGGAAGAAGAGATGAAAACTGCAATTAAAGGGGTTGTATATATATTTTATTATGAGAAGCAGATCCCAACCATCTACACAATTCTAACTAAAATCATTGAAGATCGCGATTTACCTGAAATTAAAAAACTGATCTCTGGAAATTGCTCAGAGAACTTAATTTTTGCTGGGAAAAACCAGACAGAAAATCTGTTCTTATAAATCGTCCGGAAACTGTCCGTTGGAGACGTAAATATCTCTCTCAAGTAAAAGGTAGAGTTGCTAGAAATAACACAATTAAGAAAATTAGTAATTTAACTAAACTTTTCAAAGATTTTTTTGAATAGAGTTACTGCGGAAAATTGGGAAAAATCCATATAATAAAAGAATAAAACAAAATGTGAGAACTCGATCTCATGATCGGTGAGATAGAGGAACCAATTATAATTAATTTTAGCGAAGATAGTTTCACTGACTTTGATTAGGAATTAGATACGTAATGTTTACTAGTGTAAACACAATTTATTATTTAAATTTTTGTTTTTGTTGTATTTTATTGTTTAATAATGTTTATATGTTTTTTCATTTTTTTATATATTTTTATTTTAGTGTGTCCCACTCTTTAATTTTATATATATTTAATTCTAATTAGCCGTAAGTTTTTTATTATTGTGTTTGTGTCTTTTTCTTAAGCGTGTAGAATTAACATGTTTATCTTATTTTTTGGGGCTATCGTATTTCCATATACCGGGTGTCAACGAATCTATTAGACAAGTCATAATTTCCAGAGTATTATGTGTATCAAAATGAGAATTGGTACAGGTAAATGGTATGTGAAGGGGAGAGTTTTCGCATATTTTCCACTTTCCGGCCACTTCCGGTTTCGCCGGAAATGGCCCCGGTTTTGAATTATTAAATGGAACACCCTGTATATTTTAACATTTTTGGATTTCTGAGACAATTCTAGATCAGAATGTGACATTTTAAAAACTTTTTACGTCTACTTCATTTTTTTAGAGCCACTTTTAAAATTGCATCTAGGTGGCCATGATCGGACGCAAACTAATCCAACGGCCTTAGGTGATGTCAAAAAAATACAATCGCACAGTTTTAGTTACTAGTATGAAAGACAGGAATAAGACAAGTTGACAAAATTACGTTTTCATGTCTAACTATTAATTTTCAAATGGCGACCCCTTTTTGACAACTACTTTTCGAAAAAAGCATTCTTTGAAGAATCAACGGTACTAATTTATTTGCGATTGGATTAGACATAAGAACAGAAATTAAATATTATTAAGCAAAATACTGGATAATTTATTTACTTATGACAAGTGCGCCATGGACAGCCATGATGCATAATAATTTGCAACTGTTTTTATCAAGTCTTCTTTGGAAAACAAAGCACTCACTTAAGTAGATAATGACAGTAACATACGCTCTAAGAACAGACAAATCAAATATTAATAACATATCCACTTTTTCACTTTGAGTATACATTATTTTAACGAAAATTTAAACTAAACTTAACGAAAATTAAGAAACTTTTACGTCTGTTCTTAGAGCGTATGTCACTGTCATTATCTACTTAAGTGAGTGCTTTGTTTTCCAAAGAAGACTTGATAAAAACAGTTGCAAATTATTATGCATCATGGCTGTCCATGGCGCACTTGTCATAAGTAAATAAATTATCCAGTATTTTGCTTAATAATATTTAATTTCTGTTCTTATGTCTAATCCAATCGCAAATGAATTAGTACCGTTAGATTCGTCAAAGAATGCTTTTTTCGAAAAGTAGTTGTCAAAAAGGGGTCGCCATTTGAAAATTAATAGTTAGAAATGAAAACGTAATTTTTTCAACTTGTCTTATTCCTGTCTTTCATACTAGTAACTAAAACTTTGCGATTGTATTTTTTTGACATCACTTAAGGCCCTTAGATTAGTTTGCGTCCGATCATGGCCACCTAGATGCAATTTTAAAACTGGCTCTAAAAAAATGAAGTAGACGTAAAAAGTTTTTAAAATGTCACATTCTGATCTAGAATTGTCTCAGAAATCCAAAAATGTTAAAATATAAAGGGTGTTCCATTTAAAAATTCAAAACCGGGGCCATTTCCGGTGAAACCGGAAGTGACCGGAAAGTGGAAAATATGCGAAAACTCTCCCCTTCATATACCATTTACTTGTACCAATTCTCATTTTGATACACATAATACTCTAGAAATTATGACTTGTCTAATAGATTCGTTGACACCCGGTATAAAAGTAAATTAAATTAAGATATCAGTACAATAGAAATAAAAATAAGTAGGTCTAATTTTAATTACAACATAAGAAAAAGTAATTACATTTGAATCCCTTTTTAGTGTTTAATTGTAATTCTGAGATGGTTTAAGAAATAAATAAACTGAAACGTCAAATACCCTAAAAATGTTTTTAATTAATAATAAAATGACCGATAGCCCCAAAAATATTTTATTATTATATGGACGAATTTATTTTTTTATATATGTTTAACTTTTTGTATTTTTGACAATGGATATTTTGTAAGTATTTAAATTATAACTTGGAATTTTTTGAGAGAATAATCCTACGTTTTAGTCTATTATTACAGACCGGTATTTTTGATTATAAAATTTCTAACCCATTCCTATCAAAAATATATGTGTCTAACAAATTTTGCTAAAAACACCGGACTAAAGAACACAGGTAGTTTGCGAAGAGAAAAATGGTAAAAAAATGATTTATTACTCTCTCTAGTTCTTGAATAAACTATAGTATAAGAGGAAAAATCGTGTCCATTTTCCTAAACCCAAAGCTCTTGGGGGGGCGATCGCCCCCCCCCCCCCTTGGATCCGCGCCTGGATCGAACTCAGACTGTTAATTCTGATTGTTATTGCGATATGACCCGGATTTTTTTGGTCCCAGAAATGCAAAACCAGATTGGTTACAACCGGAATATACTTTTCCAACAAGATCGAGCAACTTCCCACGTCACGAATGATTCTTTGGCAGGTATTCATGATTTATTCCCTAAAAGAGTAATACGTCGCCGTCGCCAAGTCCAAATTTAACATCTGCTAATTTTTTTTTGGGTTTACTTAAAAAGTAAGGTTTTTAACCCATTACCACCCAACTTAAATGTTCTAAAGCAAAAAAATCACAGACGAAATCCACGCGATTCCGCGAGCGATGCTCCAGCGAGTAATTCAAAATTTCAGTTCGAGTCTAAATGATTGTGAAGAAATAGATGGTGGTCATTGCATAATGGTTATTTTTCATAAATGAAATATCAAAAACTACTCTAAAATTTAACAGCAATTAAACAAGTCTGAATTAATTCTGTTTTTTTAAGAATCAAAAACGAACAACATTCTGTTGTTTAGTTACTTTTGAGGTGAGAACTTATAGATGGCTGGTTATGTTTTACTTGTGACACCTAAATATCATGGAAAATGTTTTTTATATATTGTATTTATGAGTATAGAGCCATATCAAGTTTTAAAGCACCACTGTTTGTCTCCAATTTTTATAGAAGATAAATTTAGAATTCTTTTTTATAATAGAGGTTATATTTAATTAAAAGAAGTTACTGGTGCTGATTTTTTTTGTCATTTATTCATCATAACAAATTTTTTTAAAAACTAAAAGAATTAAGAATTAGAAATCTTTGTAAAATCAGTATCCATCCAATAAAAGTAGTAGAAGTAGTCGCGGGCTTAACATTATAATTATGAATAATGTTAATTTATTCTCTATAAAATAATACTAAATACCTAAACTACTACACCTAAAAATATTCGAGTCTTATCTATGAGGATTTTGGTGACCATAAGAAGTCAGTTAAATTTTCGCAAATTTGCCCAATTTGATGATAAATTAAATGTCCACTATTAAAAAATTGAGAAAATTGCGATTACTTCCAAAGGTATCTATCAGAAAAAAATCTGGTATTTCACTTTTATTTTTTATGATTTAATTGAAGAGATATTTTGAAATAAATCCACATTTTTAATGTTACTTTTTCTCTATAGGATAATATCCGTTTTTAAATCTCACGTGCCCCTAAGGTGGATACATCTGGCCATTTCTATGAACACCTCGCATATTGCAGAGAAAAATAACATGAAAACATTTAATTCAAATCTGTACCCGTATACACCCATACCCGCGTATTTGTCAGTAACTCTGTGTAACAAAAAAAAATATAATAATTTTAAAATGTTACGATTATCCTGTACGTACTCCAATATTTATTATTTTTTATTTCCTTTCATTTTTCTGCAACTTTTTTTTTTAATATATGATTAAAAATGTCTTGGAATTGTACCCTGTTTAAAAATGTAGCCATTTATTATCGTTCTAAAAAAGCATTAATTTAAGAATTATTCTCAAATAACACAAGTGCCCTTTAAGTACTGCAAAACCGTTTTTATAAATCGTCCACTCATTGCAGATTTATGTTTGTCCCAATTCTATTCCATTTAAAATGTATTTGTAATATTTTTCTTTTGACCTAGACTGCAACCAAACTGTACAAAGTAGGATAATTATGCCTTGACGAGACGAAACATTGTATATGGTTTTTAATCTATATTTTCTGACAGGTAACCTTAACATTCCCGATTACAAATTTTCTTGGGAAGATGAAACATTTCAATATCCATCAAATTTTGCTCCACCTCTGGAGGTCCTTGTAGAAGCTAGTAATGGGGCGTCCGATTATGGAAATAAATTTGGAGAACCTCTTATAAGTGGTTTTGTTAGATCATTCGGAATTAATAATGGAAATGAAAGAAGGTAAGGTTCTGAGTAACACGCGTTGAAAAAAATGCGTTACAAATATTTTTAAACACTAAATACTTGACGTAATCATAAAGGATTTAAATCCTTGCAATATACCTATTTTGATCAAAACGTTTTGTGGGAAAACCCTTT
This sequence comes from Diaprepes abbreviatus, assembly GCA_034092305.1. Taxonomy (NCBI): domain Eukaryota; kingdom Metazoa; phylum Arthropoda; class Insecta; order Coleoptera; family Curculionidae; genus Diaprepes; species Diaprepes abbreviatus. Next base: position 1,946,926 of record JASJET010000182.1, on the reverse strand, counting down.
TATTAATAAAAGTAGATATTTAAAAGATTAAGTAAGATATAAATAATGGCCGTTATTTTCTGTTAATTTTGCTGGTGCAAGGTAATCGCTTGACACAACGTATCAATGCACATTGCGAGCAAAACATTATTGCAATTTAGCAAAAAGGGTGTGCTAGAGACGCAATGGATTACAAAGAGCACCTCATGTCAACTTTGAGAACTAGACTCCAAATGCATATACCTTTGAGCAACAACATTGAGACAATCCCAATACAAAGGGGAATATTTCAAGGAGATTCATTAAGCCCATTATGGCTCTGTCTTGCCATGAACCCACTATCGCGCCGTCTAAATTCCACCAAATGGCGCTTCAATATTAAAGACTATCATGAAAAAGTGGTGAGACTAAATCATCTTCTGTATATGGATGACCCAATTAATAGCTGCCACCAAGAATTAACTGGAACAAACGCTTAAAATTGTAGAGGAGTTCTCTAGGGATATATGAATGCAGTTCGGCCTTGATTAATACCACATTTTAAACACAACCGGGGCCATTGAAACTCAAAACGACCAAACCATTGCAGCAATGGAGGCAGAACAGTTTTCTAAATACTTGGGCATAAAACAAGCACTAAGATTTGACCAATGAACTATGAAAACCAACTTAACCAAAGAGTAACTCTTTTTGAACTGTGAAATATAGCCGATCGGACAAGGTCTACAGAGGAAAGTCAGACCATTCCTGACAAAGGCACATAAACATCACCCTCGTAGTGCTATTGAACGGATAATACTAACAACATATCACGGAGAAAGAGGATTGGTGGATATTAGTAAGCAATTGGGTCAGCAATTAAACCTTCATATTTTCACAGGCTGACAGAGTCTTCTGTCCTGCTCCGGGCAATATGCAAAGCAAATGATTCAAACCACTGCGGTTGAGGGAGCGTAAACTAACTTCCCATCACCAACCAGACCAAAATAAGCTTCAAACCTGGCCACAGAAGCCCCTTCGTAGACGACGCCCAAAAGAAGTTAACCAGGAAAATATCGACAAATTAGCATCGAACTACTGGGGTTTCTAGAAGTACACATACACAGACAGTGGGAAATAAATGGCATCCGGATGATCCCCATAATTCTATCAACAACCTCCGTAGTACCGAAGAGTTTTCTGCTTAATATCAAGGAATTCGGCTTTAGCGAACACCTGTATAAAGCTGTGCATATGGGAAATACAGAAGACGATAACATCACCTAGGGCCCGACAACATGGAGAGGGCCGCCACAGAACTCCACCCTTTTGATATCCGAATATATCTGAAAGGAGTCTGAGTCTATAGGATAATAATATTAATATTCTTTATTGCCATAACATAATATAAATCATTGATAGTTAGTTTTTAGTAGTAAATAATATATTCAGTAAAAATAAAAATAACTAAACACGTTAAAATTCTCATATAAACACACTAAAATCGACATATAAAACTACAGTTACATAAAATAAGTTACAAAACATTTTAAAACAATTAAAAATAATTTTTACGAGCTTATAATATAAAAAATACAAATTAAAATTCAAAAGAATAAAAACATTTTTCTCTTAAGAAGGGCTGCTATTCTAATTTTATGTTTGTTGTGCAAGTTGATAATGTCGTATCAATCACACTTATCATATTAGTTCTCAACTCAACTCGGACTTGTTTTTAAAATTATCCCATTAATTGCGTAGTTTCAAAACATTTACCACTTCACTGAAGCCAATTTTAATCATTTGTAACTTCACAATCAATTACTTTATTTCAAAACCAAGTCGATATTAGATAAGGAATTAAAATAGTATTACATGACCCCAGTGGCGTAGCGAAGGCTCCGCAGGGCCCGCGGCACGGGGGGCCCCGCTCACCCAAAAAATTTTTAGAATTCAATCTTATCAATCTCCAATAAACTTGCTACTTTACAATCCATTTAACTCAAGGTGTCAGTAATTATTTATTATAAATGGACACATGCAACGCAGGACGTTTAGATTTATATTAAATGTACATATATTAAGAAATCATTTTAAGACTCATTAATTAAACCCATTGAATGGAAGGACTCTGTGATAGTCTGTATTAGTATCTATTCTCACGGCGTACAGGAGGCAACATTAATTCAAAGTAAAATGTCGACAAAATCAGTCTCAACAGAGACTTGGGCAATAATTTGTAGTGCTCAAAACTTTCTTGTTTGAAATTGTAGCTGATCGTTTACCCAAGATATATATGTTTGAAGTCTTCTCCATTTAAAATGCAAGAAGCTTGGAAAAAGTCCCTGGAAAACCTCTGCCGGAGATAATAAGAAATAATGGATAAATGGAAGAAATATTAATATAAAAGTTGCTATACTTGGTCAAAATAAAAGCATTTAATACTTGTAGATTTAACGTCATATATTGTCAAAAAAATATGGCAATTATGAAAATACAGTTTTAATATTAATTATTGAAAATAATAGCTTCCCGTCGACGAGTCGTAGAGTTTACTAGAACCTGAAGGTTCATACCATTGGTAAGCCAAACTCTTCTTCATCCTTAGATTTTTCAGGTGTTACCGCATCATTAATGTCACTATGGATTTCTTAAGAGATTCAGGTCAGAGCTTTGAACTGACCACTTCATAAAATCGATTTTCTGTTATGCTAGAAATTACTCATTTTTGACTCGTTTATCGTACATAAACACCCATTTCAAGGCATCCGAGAATATTCATAAAGCAAAATATCCACAAAAATATCAATCGCATTGTTTTTAATTCAGAATATTACATTTACTCAATGGTTATTCCAGATGTTCCATGACAAACTATAAAAACCAACATATTTGTCTGATTTAATATAGAGGTCTTACGGAAACTTCTAGCGTACAGTTTGACTTCAACTATTCTGAAAGAAACATGTACTCCTAAAGCATCGTGAATTTGTTGGCCTAACCCAAAAAGCCTTAAAAAAGTGTCCTATCTCACGGTGGTTTTTCGTTTGCGACCGCGGGTTTTTGGGGGTGTATCATCTTATAGCATTTGCAAAGATTTTAACAGAACATCCAACTATATTTTGAAGTTTAGACGTCGAATCCAATCTGTTCTGTATAAGGCTAGGAATACGAGTATTTTTGAGAGGGACCCTTAGACCAAACTTCGACAGTAGATGCGGACAGTCTAATACCATTTATGATTTTAAATAAGTTGTAAATCTTTACCCATTCTTCTATTAAGAAAGGAGAGTAAATTCAGCCCAGAGCTCAAATCAATATAAATAAAATCAGCAGACTCATTGAACTTCAAGTTTATATATCTGAGAAACCTTCTTTGCGCTTGTTCGAGCTCATATATATATGTGATTCATAGGGTGCTCTAAACACAAAAGTAATGTGTTGAAAGTTGAACAGTAGTAGACCAATTTGAGATCCCTTAGAGACTCCTAAAGGGACTGATATATCTGAATATAAAGGATCAAATCCATTCGCTAAGGCCTCACACATTAACATGCATGTTAATATTTTGTTTTGATTATTTTGACAAGTTTGAAAATCTTCTTTTGCCTTTATATGTTTTATGTAACCTATAGCTTTTAATTTTTTTTATGTTATTTTTTTTTGATTGTTAAGATTTATTTTAAAATAAGTTGTGTTTTTGAATTTAAATAAGATATTATTCACAATATTTAAAGATAAAAGTAAAAAATCGGTGCCTTGAGACTGTTGTAATGAGAATGAGAAGCCGGTATTAAAGGCATGTTCATCGTCCATGCGAACTAGTGGTAGAACAGAGTCGACAGCAAGTTTCACATGACTCGGAACTATATATAAAATAATATTTGTTAACGTTAACTATAACATTGAACTAAAAAAGGTGCTAAAAAGTACAAAAATTCAAATAGTGTAGTAACAACATCATCAATTGATCAATTAAAATCGCACACAAAGTTCAGCATCAAAATAATGATTTTTAATAAAATTCCAAACCTTCACTGAGTTTGGAGACATATATATATACAGATCAAAACAAGTAAGTGTGATGCGCCAAGTACAATAAAGACCCGTTGTTAAGCTGGAAAAAAACGTATATTTGTTTTTTAAATATTGTATTTTTTTTCTTGCCACCAATATTAACAAAACCTGTTTCGGAAACCTTAAGTTGGATGTTTGAGACTTAAAAACTAACAGAAAAGAGCGTAACTTGTGTTACACATAAAACTAGAAATAATCCTTCGATTATATTGTTTTCTACACTTCACATTAGAATTATTATTTAAATATTTATTTTCATCATAAACTGTTGCACTTAGAATTTGGTATTCCTCTATCGAAATTAAGATATGTAGGTTATTGAAGTATAATTATGTTATAAAATATTTTGCCAAATTAATTACAGTAGCATAATTGTTGAAAATGTAGACCTATTTTTGTTATCTACGATACACAGAAGACCTTAAAATTTTATATTTTTATTTGTCGGATCTCTGAAAAAGTTGAAAATTCTTATTTTTAAACAAAACGAAAAAATATTAAGGTTTCTCATTTCACAGCAGTTATATTTTCTGTTATTAAAGTGTTCAGTGTATTATTCTATTTAGAGTTTTTTTATAATATATGTTTAAATATTTTTATTAGAGAATGGATTAAACCAATAATGTTCAGTGGTGGAATAGGCAGTATGGAGGCTGATATGACTGAAAAATTGCAACCAGAAGTTGGACATCAGATTGTTAAAATTGGTGGTCCAGTTTACAGAATCGGTGTAGGAGGAGGTGCAGCCAGTTCAGTTGAAGTTCAGGGTGACAACAAGGAGGAACTTGACTTCAATGCTGTTCAAAGAGGTACCTTTATACTATTTTGTTGCATCTCTGAACTTCGTATTTCTATTATTCTACTAGATTGAGCTTAAGGAATTCACTATTGGAACAGCTTTTGTTCCTTTGAAATGAAAAAAATATATAACCTTGTCATCCCTAGCCATTAATGAAATATCACAATATTTTGGTAAGCTTTATACAAAAATTAAGTTATTAAATATTTATAAAAAGTAAAACGACAAAAATTCTTTTCAATACTATTACATCAAAAAAACATTAAACCCATTTAAGATATACAGCAGCTTTAAGTATGATGTTAATAGAATATTCATTATTATTTATTACTTGACGACAACGTTGCGGCATTAAAGCAATCAAATTTTGAACAATATTTACCGAAAAATTTGTCCAAACTTCATTGATTATTTTTACAAATGCTTGTTTATTTGGAAATATTGGTGTACAAATACCACAATCTATTTCCCATAAATTTTTAATGGTTAAAGGTCTGAAATTTGCCCGGCCTCTGTGAGTAATTTGGATCGCTATCCTGTTGAAAAATAAGACGCAGTGGCATTTCCCTCTCTGGAAACGGTCCCATTACAGTTTACATGATATCCAATGGTTCCCAACCTATTTTAATCACGACCCTTTTTCGATTTAAAAAAATTTCCGTCATTCTCTTTTCTTATCCGCCATATTTGATCAGTAAAACAAAAAAATAAAAAGTTTGAAAAATATATTTTGGAACTTAACAAAAGTGATGATATTTTTTTTTTACGTATAAACTATAAATAAACAAGTGTTTAACGGACCACACATTTATAAAACAGGAAAAAATTAGTGCATGAGTATAATATAAGCATCCTTAATAGTACAGGTATAAATAATAACATTAAACGAAATTTTGAACAAATAATAAGATAATCAGACAAATATAAAAATACATGAAGTTAAAGATGTACTGTGATGATAAAATCGGATAAAATATAATCGCACAAACACAAAAGTTAAAAGTGTGAAAAGGTATATAGTATTTAGGCACATATGAAATACACTAAAAAGAGTTACTTTCTATAGATAATATGAATCACACAAACATTAAAAAGTATACTTGTCCAAAAATAAAACCTATATATCCATATCACAGTGCATTCTTTATTTTTCAGCTAAATGGTCATGTGTCATTAAGGAAATCTCTATCACTTTCAAATTTATTCACTGTTATTGAAAAACGAACTAAAGATAACGAAAGACCATAGTGTGTTTTAAGATAAGGAACACTAAACAGATTGAATTATCTCAAAACTCTCTGTAGAACATTCAGGTCTATCATGGTTGATAATTCGGGACATTCTATTAATCCATGCAGTATTTTATAAAACGTGCGCATATCAATATATGTTCTCCTTTCCTTAAGAGGTATCAAATTAATGCATTTAAATATTTCTTCGTATACAATGTCTTCACTTGGTACCCCCATTTTATAACCCACAAATCCAATGAACACATAGTAAGGAGACCATACCTGGCAAGCATATTCCACGATTAACCTAATATAATAACAAAATAGTTTTAAAACTGTCAAAATATACTCCTAGGTCTCTGAGCTCTTCTTTAATTTCAAATGATATATTATAAGTGGAATAATCATATTGAATGCTTAATGCGATAGAATCTCAAGACAAAACTGTTACTTACATTCTATTGCATGTCATTTAAGTTGCACCATTCATTCATAGCATTCAAATAATACAATTTTTCACGTCCCTGGCTACTCGGTAAAATCGAACTTTGGTCATTCCAAGGCGATGAACCTTAAATTACTTATGAGTGTTACTGTTCGTGTGCGATACTCATCAGCACATAAAATACACTTAGAATATTTCACACGTTCTGTCCCATCGTTGAGGTATGACAGATGAGACTAGAATCTCACTAGAAACAAAAATGATTAACCTTGCATCTGCTTATCAAGTGTTTTAATTCTTGGTTGAATTTTTATTAAAGCCAATATTATGTCATCTGGATCATCCAGATTATTCTTGGCATTTGTCTTGCAGAAGATTTGAAAATCCACTGTTGCATAGATAAGTAGAAGCAAATAGCGAAAAGAAAGCAGAGAAACTATAAGATAGAATGACACATAGCACAACAAAATTGATGTAAAGATTTTTCCTTCACTTCATTAGGAATAGCGGCAACATTCAAAGATACATGAAGTGAGTTTCGTATTAACGTAGCGTCTTGTTCAGAAAACTAACGTTGAATTTCCGATTCAACAGCTTGAAGGTGGTTATTAATTTTCTCCAAGATTATTTACCATTTCCATATCTTTTCGTCTCCAATTCTTCAGTTTTGGTGCAAAGGTGTTCAAACATAGTTTCCAAGATTTACTTTACAGTGCGAGTTTTGCAGCTTTAATGTGAACGCCTGGATATTAAGTAAATAATTGGCTTTTGTTTACCACTACAGTTTCATATTTAGCTTGTTTAGCTGATCTGAGATATTAGATAAATCAGCTACTCTTTGGATCCAGCCCTGTTTTATTTCGTTTTTCAATTCAGTGACTAGAACAACAACATTTTCTTTCGATAACCAACGATCTTTAATGTAGCAAAGGAGAACTTTTCAATCAGAGTTCATGTTATTGCATAATTCTTTAAACGCACAAGTATTAAGAGCACTAGATTTTATATAATTGATAATTGTCACCATAGAATTGAACACTTTTTGCACCGGCTTTGAAAGAGTCTTGGCAACAAGGGTAAATCGGTAATCATGCAGTGCAATCCCTTTGCTTGGGAAGCAAGCTCTTTTGACTTTTAACAGAAAGCTCGACCTTGATCCAATCATTGCTGATACTCCACCGTACACACTTCATACTTTTTCCATTGTAACTTATTACTTTCAAAGAATGAACCTATCATCTCTATGGCGTATTCACCTTTCGTAGTAGTTTTCAGTGCTCTGCAAAACAGAAAATCTCCATTGATGTCTTCCAATTTAATAAATCTCACGAGAACGTATAACTGGGAACATGAATTACCATCGTTGGACTCATTAAATTGAAAGAGGAAAAAACAAGAGAGGCCTTTATATCAGATAAAATTTGTTTCGTCACGTCTTTGTGTATATCTGAATGCATCTCTGATTCGTGTTGATGGCTAGGATATATTCTCATTTTAATCGCTCACTTTTCTAAGAGTTAGCAGCTTAAAGAACCTTAATAAATAGGGTATGATAAAGATTTCTGCAATAGTATGTTTGTTTTTTGTAACTTCCAAAGTAATTTTATATGATACCTGAACTACAGCTTGGCTTTGTTGTGAAAACGGCTCGGTAAAATCCAACTTTTGTCGTTCCAAGGCCGTGAACCTTAAATTATTTGTGTGTTACTGTTCGTGTGCGATACTGCGGCATTGTGGGAATAGTCATGCAAAACCTCCACGTATTTTTTTTGCATTAAACATAAATCACTACCATCACTCATTACATAGTATCTAAAAAGAGTTATTAGGTTTTGGCTCGCTGATTATATATTGTCGCATTTAGCAATGCCCCTGGTGTTAAGGACATATAACTAAGCGATCTAATTTTCGACCATTGTCAAAATGATTGGATGTTTCATCCCGATATCGGTGGTCGACTCATCAGTGGGATCCACCGATATCTTTCCCAGACATCCTTATTGCACTTTCCACAAACTTGGACTCCTATTTAAGTCAAGTTTTGCCGGAAAGTGGTGGTTAGATGTTGGTTCCACAATAATATATATATATATATATATATATATATATATATATATATATATATATATATATATATATATATATATATTAATATATATTAATTAAGTTATAGCCACTTAAAGTTCTTATTTGATTAGTTTAATTTTTGAATAATATAACAAGTTTGTTATAAATGGGATATAAAATATGATTTATTGTTACACTTCACTGTAAATTTCGATGACTTAACTGAAATATTTCTTAAGTATTTGAAACATGAAAATTAGGTTAGATTTTGTCAAAATCCAAATTATTTGAAAACCCTTACAGTCAGATTCACTAAGAAGATTTAAGATTTAAACTCGATCTAGTTGCCATGAAATTTAAATCTTATAGTCGGCCAGTTTTGTTTTGCTTATGATATTGTCATAATTTATATTACATATGTCAACAAATAAACGCTTATATAGGGATATTAAGAATAAGAACCTTACTATAAATCTTTGCAATAAGTAAAAGAAATAGTTATATCCCGAAAATAAATAAAGTTCTTCATTTTTGCCGGTTCAGTAGTAAAACAAAATGATTTTTTTATTCTTGTATTTTTAGGGTTTAAAACTTGCTTGACTTATTGATGCTCTTGTCAGTTTAAGTCCTCTGCTGTCAATTTAGTGCGGTCTTAAATTTGAACCATCCGGCTATTAAGGTTTAGGTGTTATAAACCTTATTAAAATAGGCACTTATTTTGATCGGAGAATCCAAAAATGCAATAATATACAGGGGGTTCCATTTAAAAAAAAAACACAATTTTGATACTTTCAGAGCTTTTGGGACACCCTGTATAATATGAAAATGATTTTAAAAAAACTACATTAGACCCCCATATATATATATATATATATATATATATATATATATATATATATATATATATATATATATATATATATATATATATATATATATATACACATACGACAGTATGGGAGCAGTGAAATAAAGATGTAGTAAATTTTGATAATTTCTATGAGGTTATGTATGCCATTTATAAAGATGATTATCTCGCCAAGCCAGTTTCATATTCAGCAAGTCCAAGTGCTCAGACTATGAATTTTCCTATAAATATCTCTAATCTCAGAGCTGGTGGAATTTGGGTGTTTTGAAGGAACTGAAAATGTGCGTACAAACATGTTGCAAAGGTGGTAGGAGACATTTTCAATTTGTTAATACGTAAAAACTTACAGTTATGCTTCTGTAAACATTTATTTAAGCTTATATATGGCAAAAACATTATGATAGCATTACAATATAGAGATGAGAGAGAACTAAGACGAAGCAATGAAAGAAAAAATAGAGTTGAAGAATATTACACATGCATGCATGTCTAGATAAGAATCCCGAAAACCAGAAAAAAAAATTAAATCAAATCGCCGGTGATGTAGATGTCGTTTGACTGGCGATATTTTTCAGTCTGACATCGAAGTCGGCAGGTTTTTTAATATCCTACCGACATGCTTCGGAATTTATATTTTATATAGCAGTTGTTTCCTGCGAATGCATTCTCTCGGTTCGATACGGCTCCAGTGACGAGACCATGAGGTGTTCGAAACGCGTATGGAGAGAGGACCAGAATTGTATTCACAAGAAATAAACTGTTTGTGTAGATTCTTTCCTTTATCTGGTTGAAAGGACAACACATATAGGTAATTATTCGTCCGTTCTTTGTTGGGTTCTGCTGGATAATAGTAACATGATTGTCTTCTCTTTCTTTCTTTAGTTTTGGCATAAAATACCCGTTTATTCTTCGTCCCCTCCGCCTATTCGGGTCCTAAATTGTCGTCCCATCTTTTTTGAGGTTGCCCTATACTTCTGCGATCTAAGGGCGATTTGTCACGTGCTACCCTAACTTATTCTTCAGTATCCAATCGTTTACATTATCCACTTCACACAGTTCTCTGATATTCTCGCTTCGCTCTCTGTTCATTAGCGTTTTTCCAGCTTCTTCCATAGTACTTTCATTTCCGTTTTTTCCATCATCTGCTGAGTTTTTGTTGTGTCAGGTCGTATTTCTGCAATGTATGTCATTATTGTCCTAATCGTGGTCTTACAGATTCTGGCCTTCGTTTCCATTCAGATATGTTTATTTTGTCATATGGTGTTATTTACGCATGCTGCTATCCTAGTTGCTTTGTTAGTTTGTTCTCAAACTTCTGTTTCGACATCTCAATAGTCGGAAATTTCTATTCCCAAATGCTTAAATTTCATCTCCTATTGAATGATTTTCCCGTCGACCGCAAGCTTACATCTTATCGGTGACTTTGAGCTGGTCATACATTTTGTCTTAGAAACGGATATTAAAAGATTTTGCTGTTCAGTTAAATGCTTGCAGTAGTCTTTGTAGGTCGTCTTCATTTTCTGCCATCAGTACAGCGTTATTATTATTTGATCCATGATAACATTAAAAGAGAAGCGGGCTTAAGGAGCCTCCTTGTCTAATTCCTCTACCAACTGGAATCGAATCTGTAAGTTCTCCGTTGATCCTGGCTTAAACTTCTTATTATAGTTGTATTAAGCAAATTTATTCCTCTCTAGTTCGTTGGAATTTTTTTGTCACCCTTTTTAAACATAAGGATTGCAGTACTTATTCGCCATTCATCTGGAAATTTATGATGGAAAAGAATTTTACGAATTAAAATTGTTCTTTGTGTTGTAAGGCACAGTTCACCATATTTGAACAGTTCATTTTTAATGTCGCCTGGACCATGGTTTTTTCTGTTTTTTAGCTTGGAGGGTGGTAGTCGTACGTCGAATGCTTCTATTTCTATAATTATGTGATAATTTTTACTTATTTTATGGACAAAAATTATTTGGTAATTATTTATTTATAGTACACCAAACCAAAATTAGCCATATTTTTCAGAAGATATTTTGGGGCTTCGAAATCAAAAAAATGTACAGCACCACGGACCATTTACAAACCGTCCGTAGTCTGATATAAAAGTCTACCGAGTGTAATATGCGCGTTGATTACGGGAAGGCTTTAAACTCTGTCGAAACCTGGGCTGTACTGAACGCGATGGATGATGCAAGAATAGATAGAAGATACTCTATCCTCATAAAATATATTTACACTACGCTACAAGTTCATATTGATGCAGACACATCAAATAAAATCAAAATAGAAAAGGTGTCCATCTGGAAGAAGGTGTTCAGACTAGTATTAGAAAACACCTTTAAAAAGCTGCCTTGGGAATAAAAAGGTGTCAATATGCTTCTAAATAACCTTCGTTTCGCTGATGTCATTAGTGTAATTAATAGTGGCATCAATGAGCTGGCAGATATGTTAGAATTGCAAGAGACATCTAAACAAATCGGACTTAAGATGAATCTGAGCAAGGCCAAAAAAATGACCAGAAAAGAGGCAGCTTTCACTATAAATGATCACGTTAACGAAGCTGTAGACGATTACACATACTTTGATCAAGCTATCAAACGGCGAAAACAAAACCAAACATTTGAAATATCCCAAAGAACAAGCATAAGCTGGGCAGCATTCAGTAATCTTAGCTATAGCTAAAATCCTAAGACATGCCAATAAACCTTATACGGAAATTTTATTAAACTTGCCTTTTTCCGGTTACTTAGGACATACGGACTGGAGACTATAACTTCCACAAAAAGGTGTGCAGAAAAACTCAGAACAACTCGGAGAGTTATGGTGAGTACCTTGTTGAAAATCAACCAAAGAAATCACATTAGAAGTAATGAAATTCGAAAAATAGGGATAACGATTATAATAAAAAATGTAACCGAACTAAAATAGCGATGTACATGTCATGTTATAAGGCAGAACCCATCTAAATGGAGTCCCAAGATATTACAATGGCACCTAAGAACCACTAAAAGAAATTCGGGAAAACGCTCCAAAGAGATGAGATATTATCGAAAAAATATCACGCAAAATAAACTGCTCTAGATAGAAACACATGGAAGCTATTGCAAAAAACCAACATAGTAATAGACTAAGGAAAAAAAAGATTACGAAAATGAAAACCAAATTTCGCGTAAATGTTTAATTTTAGAGACATTCTTCAAAATGTACTTTGGAGGATGTCAGTGCTTTATGTGCCATTTTCCATCTTTAATGTTATATTTATCCTTTTTTTTTTGGTTCAAATTATAAAAATCACTCCTCTACCACTTTGGAAACATTAACCGCCAGTTTTACTAAAGTGTTTGAAACCGGACCATGGAAGTTGGACCTTTTAGATGGTCATTTTTATTTTGTTTAAATTATAAATGAAAGCAACGGAAAAACTAATGAATAGTTGCCTCACAAACATAAACACAATTTACTATTTTGGTCGGTTTGGTATTGAAAGAAAACTATTTTTGTATTATTGTATTGTTAAAGTTGAAAACTTGATTGACTTGCCCTTTCAGTTTAAACCCTTTAGTTAGACCACTTTGAAGAATATACCATCTTAATGAATCAATGGGTAAAACTTTTAAAACGTTACTTTGATTTTTATGTAATTATTTTTTAAATCTAAGGTCAGATATCCGAGATATTAAATAGCCGCTATCTATAGAAAATTTAATTTTTTTGGTGGGCAGAACTACTTTAAGCGCCATTTTATGAAATTTCTGATTTAATTATTTTTAAACTTCATTAAATCTAATTGCAATTTAAAAACAATATAAATAAAACGACGCTCAATACGATCATACCGGCTTAAAAACAATAATCACGCTCTTCGTAGTTTTTTAGGCATTCGATATTCCAAGATATAGTTTTTTTAATTTAAAGCCATTTTACAAAATATGATTTGTTTATAACAATTTTTATCACTTAATGTATTTGTTGATCAATTTAATTTGGACCAGATATTCTACAGAAAATTTCACCCCAAAAACATATAAATAGAGGTACATGTTGGATATTATTTTTATCTATGAAATCCCAATTTGCATGTGTGTAAGGTTTATGGATGCTGGATTGAAGTGTACGGTTTAAGGGTTAATTACAAATTTTAAGAGATATGCAAAAATTGCCTATTTTCTTTTTTAATTTAAAATGAAAAGCGATCAAAACTAGGAGAGGAAAAATAAAATAATTTGTTGGCGAAAACATGTGGTTGATTTTGTATAAAGATACACGGATTCTTTTCTAATAATACAAATTTGACTCGGCTTTAGAAAAAAATCACCCTCATACATTTATTGAACGTTCTGAACGTGTCTTTCTTTAAAATTTTTCTTGATTGGCTAGATTTTGAATAGAAGACAAATGCATTGACTTTATAAAAAAAAATTAATTTAACCATCCGTTTAGCTTTAAAACTCAAGACGTGTATAGAATGTTTGTAGTGCAATCAAAATAGCTCTTAGCCCACATTTTATACATTTAATCAGCAAGTAAACTTTTTATATTAATAATACTTATTCAATTTTTTTAAGGCGATGCTGAAATGGAGAATAAACTAAATCGAGTGGTAAGAGCGTGTCTAGAGTTGGGAAAGAAGAATCCAATTATCAGTATACATGACCAAGGTGCCGGTGGTAATGGAAACGTGCTAAAAGAGCTCGTGGAACCGGCTGGAGGTATTATTTATGCGAATCGATTTGATCTCGGCGACCCTACCATAAATATTTTGGAACTTTGGGGTGCTGAATATCAAGAAAACAATGCTTTGCTATGTAAAAAAGAAAACTTAGAGCTTTTAAAAGCCATCTGTCAGAGAGAAAGGTAAATATTATTAATATTCACTAAAATGTCGGTAACTTGTAATAAAAGAACGACATGTTGTATCTAAAATAGTATACATTGTTAAATTCGAATAATTTTACCTCATTTATAATAGTTGAATGTTACAATAAACTATAAATTAATGAGACTGCAAATTTTCAACACAAAAAGAATACATGTTTTTTTTACTTTGCAGATGTCCAATAAATGTGGTGGGACAGGTTACGGGAACAGGATCAGTTGAACTAGCAGTAGATGAAACAAAATCAGTGGTACCATTTAATCTGAAACTGGATCATGTATTGGGGAAGATGCCACAGAAATTATTCACACTAGAAAGAAAAATCCCTGTTCTTAAATCTCTTACTCTACCAGGTGCAACTTCTATCTATCAGTGTCTTGAAAAAGTTTTAAGGTTGCCTTCTGTAGGAAGTAAAAGATATCTTACGAATAAAGTGGACAGGTAGCATATAATTTTCATTAAAAAAAAACAGATTAAAATTGAAATATTTACTTGTGTTTCTAATAAGTTAAATTATATTTTAAGATGATATATATAATAGCTAAATCCCCCTTTGGAAATTTGGCACATAGACTTGTGAAAATGCATATACCAATTTATGCAAAATGATTATACTCCAATTATTATAATTAAAAAAAAATAGTAGCAAAAACAAGAGAACAATAAACATTCAAGAATCAATTCCAAGGCCAGTATATTAAAGGATTTTTTCCAGAATAAGCTTCACGGTTAAAATTTGACAGAATATTCACAAATTTGGGATATTTTCTCAAGTTTTTCATTTTAAGTTTCCAGATGTTGCTCTTTAATTTATAGATTTGTACATTACTTTTTCCAAAACCTAAATGCTGAGGAAAACTTTGACATGGTTCGTCTTTCCCTTTTACAGATTAAGATGTTTATTATCAATTTTGGATACATTCTACAAACTATGTGTTTCTTGTCAGGATGTTGGTACTTTACTATTTTATCTTCTATATGTTGAGAAAAGTAACCTGACGGCAATATTGCCCCCATAAATGAATTAGTAATTAAGTCATTCCAACACAAACATACTATTATATTAAGGGTGTGTTAAGAAGAGGTCGATCATATTTTGCAGAATCAAAATATGTTATTATTAAAAAAATTAAATACTTTAAAAATTCAGATTTCTCGAAGAATATATTTGTAAACTGAGTTATAAAAAATCGTGAACTTTCAAGCCGTTTAGCGGAAAAAATATATATTATATATGGTAATGAAAGAGTTATATCCAAAGTTAAGAATTCTATTTATGATTGTTTTTGACTTGGTACGTGATTACAAAAAAGGCATTAGCTAGTTCTGTAACTAAAATAAATTATTTCAATATCTCAAACATATTTAAACATCAGTAACCAAAGAATGCCATAGTGGTAATAAGAATATAATTTATTTTAAACTAATACTAATCTCATACATCCATTTTTTAACTTGTCAAATCCAAATACTCATTTTGGGCTTGACTAGTATTGTATTTCTTTAGGTGTGTTACTGGCCTTATAGCTCAACAACAGTGTGTTGGACCGTTGCATACACCTTTAGCTGATGTAGCAGTTACTGCTGTATCTCATTTTGGATATGTAAGTGTTTAATAAAAACCAGATATAATAAAATCACGTAATTGAAAAACTTATACTGTCTCTTAACACAATAAACAGGATCGCTAATACCCGTTATTTTGGTATTCAAAATGTTTTCATATATCACATGGGAATTTAAAGTAAATATTTTGAGACTTTGTTTATCAAAATTGGTTTACTTGTTAAAACTTTAGACTTCTACAAAGAAACATATATGGGTCATTCCATGTCAAATCATACTAGACCACGATGTCTTGTATTTTCATAGTAATTTGTATATTTGTCTTTATCCATAAAATGAAACAAAAAAAGGTTTAAATTTTTTGCACCGCTCTTTTTTTATCAATTTTTAAATTGGCAATAGGCAATGATTTTTTCCATTTACTGTTGTATTCAAGTAAGCATTACTCCTGAGCAGTCTATGGCTCATTTTAAAACCTTCTTCTTCACAAAAAAAAAATTTAAAAAAATGTGATTTTTTCAAAAAATATTATTGTAAAAAATTTTAATAATTGTTTGATTATAATATATTAAGCTTATGGTTCCCAAATATTTAATGGGTATATTTATATATTTATTATTTGAACAGAATTAATAAAATATATTAAAACTGCATAAAGTAGATAAATGTTTATAATTTTTTTTTTTTGTTTTATTAATTTTGGTAAAACAGCAGAAGCTTTATTAGTCCTCATGCTACGAAGTTCTGTAAAAAATACAAGAGAAGTGCAAATTCTTTCATTGTCTTCATTTGTTTACCAATCTAAAGCATATCGCTTATAGGTCCCTCTTCAGATATTCTTTTTGCTGTAAAACCTATTATACAAACTAGCGGATCGTACAATTGCAAACATGAGGAACCTAATAGAGTCTACTACGATTCAAGAATTCATAAAACAAAAAACTGTAAAAAATATACTAAAACTATTTATCAAATAATAATAAATAGATATACAGTATAACCACCTTAAAATTTCATCCATCAATTTAATTGCATATTTAAATGATTTAGGGGTAAAGATAATTCACCATTAAATAAATTTAAACCTGTTGAGATTCCATAAGCAAACTTTGATTACATTTTAGTTAAGCTACTAACGATTTGAAACCATTTTTGAAAAATGCCATTATTAAAAAAGATGATCCTGAAAAATCTAGTGTTTTATATTTGAGTATAACATATTTAAAGTGTTGGTAAAATTCGTTAACCTTTGATTACATCTTAGTTAAGCTACTAACAATTTTAGAGTTCTTTTATTTATCATTCTTGAAAAATACCATTATTAAAAAAGATGATCTTGGAAAATCTAGTGTTTTATATTTGAATATAACATATTTTAGTGTAAAATTCATTGATAAAAAAAAAGCAATAGTGAAATGCTTGCCTATAAGTTATCATCCTTTAAGGGGGAGAAAAAGTAAAGAATATATAGAAGCAGTTTATTCCCTACAAATACAACTCTGGTCCCCATCACTCTATACGCGTTTCGACTACCTCATGGTCTCGTCAGTAGAACCGTGTTGAACCGAGAGAAACATTCGCAGGAAACAACTGCCATATAAAATATAAATTCCGATACATGTCGGCAAGATATTAAAAACGTGCCGACTTTGATGTCAGACTGAAAAATATCGACTATCAAAACGACATATAGATACATTCACCGGAGTAGTGCGAAATGCAAAATTTTAGTAAGAAATAAATCTGCCTTTTTAAATATTTGCCTATAAGTTATTCTTCTTTCAGGCAGAGAAAAAGGAAAGAATATATTGAAACAGTTTATTTCTTGCAAATACAACTCTGGTCCTTTCTCCATACGCGTTTCGACTACCTCATGGTCTCGTCAGATGAGCTGTATCGAACCGAGAGCAACATTCGCAGGAAACAACTGCCATATAAAATGTAAATTTCGATACATGTCGGCAAGATAAACTGTTTCTATATATTCGTACTTTTTTCTCTGCCTGAAAGAAAAATAACTTATAGGCAAATATTTAAACACGACATATTTATCTATTTCGTACTGACGTTTCGCACTACTCCGGCGAATGTATAGATGTCGTTTCGACTGGCGATATTTTTCAGTCTGACATCTGGTTTTTAATATCATGCGAACATGTATCGAAATTTATATTTTATATGGCAATTGTTTCCTGCGAATGTTGCTCATGGTTCGATACAGCTCCACTGATAAGACCATGAGGTGTTTGAAACGTATATGGGAAGAGAACCAGAGATGTATTAACAGGAAATAACCTGTTTCTATATATTTTTTTCACTGTCTCTGCTTGAAAGAAGAATAACTTATTATAGGCAAATATTTAAACACAGCAGATTTATTTATTTCTTACTGAAATTTAGATTTTTAAAATACATTTCGCGTAGTGATAGTTCGATTATATTTTAATTCAACTGTTATTGGATTCTACTGGGCTTTATTATTACAAAAGATAATGTTAATATAGGGATATGTTTTCTGTAAATAAGTAAATTATCAATATGCCAAAAACTTGCTTAGTGCCTGGTCGTAAATCACATTATAATAGTTTCCTAAAAGCTAGTGGCCAGATCTATCGAAGTTTGGTTTCAAAAATGATGATAATTTAAAAGCTAAACAGTTGAAAACATTCCTCAAGATCATTTTAGTCACACTCAGTATTATTTTGCTTGTTATCTTCATAGCTTGAGACTGAAGAGGGCTTTGGTATTACTTAGATTATAGCAAGAAATGGAAAAAATCATAGCATTTTGCAAATTTCATAATTTTGTAAAAAATAAACGAATAGTCCAAAACATGTAAAAAAGTTCCTCATTATAACTTTAGGAATAGAATAGCAGAATAATTTTTTTGTATGATTCGACTTAGTAATCTATATGCTTTAACCTATTTTGTAGACTGCAGTTGAGTTAAAACCTACATTGTGTTGCCTCACTTTTATATCAGTTTGAGTTTAAACCTAAGCTTAACAAGTAATAGCAATTGCTTATGAGTTAAATTTTAATTATTTCTAAAATACTACAATGATTAAAAAAACGTTAAATTAGTTGATTTTTTAAATTTACAAATGTCATTTGAAAAATTTAGGTTTATTCTATGATACTTGAAAAATATTATTATTTAAAATAATGTAATTATAATTTATAAGTTTCGTTAAAATTTAGTGAGTTTATATTACAATTAAAGAGTCACAGTTTGCCGCAGGAAGTAGTTATTTGATATTTTTATGGTAATTGGATAGACTAAACTAACAATCTATTCAGTAGCAATCATTAAGTTTATTTTGATTTATTTTTATAACTTGTCACACGAATGATTTTACAACAAAATCAAATTGTGAATAGTGGGCGCCCTCTTTCTATTATTATTTAGGCTACACTATTTTAGAGAAACTACTATTAGAAGTGATACTAAAAGTTCTGGACTTTTACCTTCCAATATTTAAAACGATCTGATGAGTATATAAGCTTAAATATGTATGCTTTCTCAAAATAGCATATTCAAACTCACGTTTGCCACCATCACTGAAAAGATAACGAATAATCCCATTTTTTATACACTCTTAGAAAATAGTGGTTTACAAAACGAAACATTATTTATGTTTAAAATATTTTAATAAACTAATAAAATTGGTAAGTTCAATCTCGCCATACTTTTTATTTATATCGATTTGGATATCATTTTTTATATGATTGTTTATAGAATATTTCTATCTAACTTTTATAAGTCATAAAATAACAACATAGAAAGTTCTTCATTTTATAATTTAATATTACGTAGTCTTGTGGCAAGATTAATATTAAGAATAAAAGACATTCTGCAACCTTAACAAACTTTTGTAGGATGGTTTGTTAAAAAATGTATTGATTTTTTTCTTCTTGAAAAAAATAACTGACGTTACATGAAGTCGACAAATTTAATCGCAGATGATTTTACATCTTCAGCATAATAAAACTTTTATTTGTACATTTGTTACTAATTTTCTTCCTGTTTTCGTAAATATTTACTCCACATACAATTGGTCTAGTTCAATTATGAGATATTTTGCTGAGCCAGTGACATGGTTTTATTTAAAAATAAAATCATTGGGCACCAATATTTATTTTTTCTTATAAATTCTTATATGTGTGTATGTTATTGGCAAAGGCTGAGTGTCAGTCAAACTTGGATTTGAGTAGTTTTTGAGCACTTGTAGGTGCCAACCAACCCTAACTCACCGATTTAGATGATTTTTGATTATGTTGTAGAGCATGCAAAAATAAGGCATACGTATATTTTTTTATCGGCTCTTAAAGAGTATTTAGGGAATGAATCCTCAATTAGTTCAGTCAAAATAGACAAAAAAAAAGTGGTAACATCGCAAAAATGCACATATAACTGAAAATTAGGTAGGTCTTAAATACACTATTACAAATCAAATATCAAAAATCCCCTACGTTCCTAGGTCTGCTAAAAATTTTATTCAGGGTCAAAGGTCAAAAATATCGGTTTTTCCCATTCTTCTCCTAAACGGTAGTAGTAGTATTGTAAAAATAGGTCAAACAAAAGTTGTATATCATTCTCTACAAAAATTGTTCTTATACTTTTTTTCTTAAGAATCACCGTTCCTGAGATATCGCGATTCCAAAAGTAGGAAAATTCGCATTCTTCATAATATGCACAAATTTCCGCACCACCTGTGAGGTAGTGTACTTGGCTCATTTTTTTGAATGAAGTTTCCCCAGTAGACATACCCAACGATCTGTTGTGTTTAAGTTTTATTAGACAGTATCCTCTTGATTGAAAAAATAGTACAATTAGTAATGATTAAAGTGGAACGGATTGTTATTGATTTCGGGAAAATTTAAGTCTGACTGATAATCTTCAAATGTTACTTCAACAGTAATGTCTTCGCTTTGTTCTTCCCTTTCTTGCTGGATTTCTGTATTTTGTTCTAAGAAAAATGATGCATCAGTTATCTCATTGATACCATAAAGATCCTGTTGTATTTGATTCAACATTGGAGCAAGACTGGTCTTGACAATTCGTACATACTGGGAACAAAATAATCCGACTTTTTTACAGCCACAATTTTTGCTACAACCCTTCTTGCATTACAAAAATTGTTTGAGTTGGCTAATAGATAACAGTTTGAATTAGCTGCAAATTGTTATCTATTAATTTTCAACCCCAATCTTCTGGCTCTAGTTAATTGCCTAGCCTCACTTGAACTTGACAGTATACACAACATAATTGGTGATAAGCAGAAGTTGGAAGAAGACCAGGTAGTCGTACTCTTATACCTGTCTATACAATCAATTTTCCTGGAGCTCCATATATAGCAAGAAGAAAGCGAATCCCGTTTGTGATAATGACTTATGGAGGTGAGCCAATGTTTTAAAATACTTCTACGCAATCAATTAAATCATTACGTTTTGTAACAATTTAAATATTGTTGTTTCATCCCTTTTGAAAATTGCTGATATAGTATCGCTGCCAGTTATTGCATGTAAAAATAAAACAAGATTTTTGGATATGCAGATGAAATTTTCGATGAATATATTTTTGTTTATATTTGACCTTCTCCAGGTTTTAAAAAGTAAATAATTTTTATCAGTTGGTGTGTGTGCAATCAGTAGTATTAGCAAATCAACATCTTCACCAACAACGATAGTTGTATTTGTTCGCACTTATGTAGTATTAAATTTAAACTTCTTTAAAACATATACAGCCAGATTCACTAAGAAGTTTTAGGACTTAAACCCGATCTAGTTGCCACGAAATTTAAATCTTATAGTCGACCAATTCTGTTTTGCTTACGATCTTGTCATAATTTATATTACATATGTCAGCAAATAAATAATTATATAGGGATATTAAGGATAAGAACCTGGCAATAAAACCTTCAAATATGTAAGAGAAATAGTTGTATCCCGAAAATAAATAAAGTTCTCCATTGTTTCCGGTTCAGTAATAAAACAAAATGATTTTCTTATGCTTGTATTTTTAGGATTTAAAACTTGCTTGTCTTATTGTTGTACTTGTCAGTTTAAGCCCTCTGCTATCAATTTAGGATGGTTTTAAATTTAAACCATGTTAGTGAATCCGGCTGATACATTTTTATTTGTGAAAACTTCAAGTAAATCTATGAACTACTCAAAAAATTCTCTTAATTGATTCCCAAACTAGTCTATATAAATCCCCAGGGATCAACTGCAACCTGCAAGGGGTCTATGGCAACGGGAAAAAATGGGAGGTGCTTGAGATGTAAATCGGGGTCCACGAGGACAGTAAATTCGGGATATCGAGTCGACCTTTTTTTTTTTAGTCGAACAAAATTTATTACTCCATTTAATATATATTCCCGACCCTGCGTGTTATGCGTGCCATCACCAGACCAAGACTTCAGTTGTCAAAAACACATTTAAGTTGATAAAATTGCAAAAATCTAATATTAACAAGAAAGAGGATGGGAAGAGTCTACAAAAAAAATTGGCTCGTAGTCTACTGTACAAAAAATTTGGAAACCTCTGCCTAAAAATTTCATCAAATCTCTTTGATTGCTATCAAAAGATATGTGCGATTGAAAGCTGTTAAAAATTTCGGTAGCAAACAATTTTTTTCAGTTTTTAAATCTTTTGCAATAAACCTATCTCAGAAATATTTTATGGTACTATCACCGAGATCTCCTTAGAATATCCTGAAATTTTCACTAAGCCTTCTCACTCCCATCCCACCTAATCTCAACCTGAAATTTGAAATCGTGGATTTATGCTTCTAATTAAAAAAACTAACATTTTTGCCTTGATTTAACATACTCGTTTTGTACAAAAACCTTAATCTTAAGCCAATCTTTATTTTTAAATAAGATTGAATGCTTATCTTTGGAAACTGAACATTCATGTTTTTTTGGTGGCGTCTTCATCTGAATGTGACCTTTAAAAAATTCTCAAGCTATTTACTTTTGTTGATCTGTCCATGCCACTAAAGTTCTTTTTCTCGATTTTATATTATCAGTGGATACGTTAGAATTTTCAATTACAACTCCACTAGGTTCTGGTAAAGAATGAGTAGTTGTAACATCAGGTTGCTCAGGCGCAGTCTCGTCTTCATCATCGCTGCAATATTCGTCAATAATATCTAAATCTACATTTATTTCATCTAGATTTTTACCCTTGTATTGACCTGCTTCTCCTTTTCCATTAATAACAATGGTTTCGAAATCTTCGCGGTTTGAAAGACATCATGTGGTAATTTACATGACCCTCTATGGACATTAACAGTAGACTCCATGAAAGCAGATAATTGGTCAATGTCGGTATCGGATATATTTAAAACTTGAGTAAGTGTAGCCAGATGCTTAAGCAGTCTTGTAGCTGTAATTGCTTTGGGATTTTTCGCTCCGGATAAGTTTGCATGTTTGTTAATTATTTTGTATCGGCAAATTGGTGTGTTCGGATTTCCAAATAAATAATAATTATTTTTAAGGTAAAAGTTGGGTCGATATTTAAGTAGAGTTTCAATGCACTCTTGTATATCAGGACTAAACAAAACTGGAATACCACGTCCTCTTTTTCCACGTATAAATTCATAATTTTGGGGATGTTTTTTGGAATCTTCATATGTATGAAGAGTGTGCCTTTATAGTTATCTTAGAATTCTTCTATTAAGAGAGAGCACCTTACAAAAAACAATTTCTAGTAAAGTTACATACGCATGCTTATATATGCAATTTGTAGTTAGTTGCTCTATTCCTGAATCTCTAAATTTATTTCACTTCCTCATATTAAGGTCGTTTGAAGTTCAAGTTGGTACTTCAAAACGCCATTCATTCCCAGTTAGTTGAATTAACGTCTTTAGATCGGCTTTAGCCTCTGCAGTAGAAATGGTTGAACACACCAGTTTTCTTTTAAGAACCAAAACAATTGCCAGTTGAGAATATTGTTTGATAGATGTGCCTAACTTAATGCAGCAATCATCATCATATTTTGCTAGAGTTTTCGTAGCCGGCGCAACAAGTCCGAAATTTTCCAGTTTTAAAGCTCCAAAGAAATGTTTTATTCGTAGTTTCAATTTTTTCATCTCGATGAGCAGCCTCACTTAAAACTCTTCAAACTCGGTGACCTTCGAACTAAATTTTGCTAATACTTTGGTTAAATTTTCCTTAAACCTGAACAATTGTGTATCAACAAGAGTATTCTTACGGAGGCAATACATTGATTTTGTTATCTACATGTCGGTGGGTAACAGCTGTGTTGTTTTAACACTTAACATTTATTAGTCTTCAAAGTACCTTGCAATGTATCCTCCTTCTAATTTCTAATGAAAATACTTTCAGCAAAAATTAGTTCGGTTTTTTTACACGCACTAACTTGTCAGATGCAAAAAAAATGGTTAAAAGCTAATATTCGATGTTTCAATGTGCTTCGGCGGATACCAAATTTAATATAATATTGTCATCAAACTAATGTAAGTATGCAAAGTTTAAGTCTATCTGACTTGAGAAATGAATTAAAAATTAATTGTAGGTTTTGACTCAAACAAACAAGCAGACCAATAAACAGTTTTTAATTTAAATAAAATCATGTAAAAATGCGGTAAGAAAACAAAACTCCTAGATTCTAGTTCAAATAGAAAACTGTTCAGCGTTATGCTAATAGTAATAGTCAATTTTATTATTGCTTTATAGGAAGGTATTGCTTCTTCAATAGGAGAACAACCAATCAAAGGTTTAGTAAATGTCGCTGCTGGCGCTAGGATGTCTGTTGTAGAAGCAATAAGGCAAGTATTTCTTTTATTGCGCTATAACATTGTTTAAGACCAGTGAGCTCATATGTTTATGCTTTACCGCCACAGTAACACTAATGATATTTTTCACATGGTTTTTCATTTATTTTACGAGACTTAATATTAAAGCGAAATCGCTACGAAAAAAACGTAAACATAGTAGGGCTCAACAATGGTTATATAAATCTTTTAAACACCTGTTATCATAATTTATAAGTTAAGTTGCTAATTACATATTTATTAAAATTTAATTCGGCAACTGTTTAGTATGAAGAAATAATAAATTAGCCTGACATATTGAGGTATGGCTACATCGCATGTATTACTTGTATGCGTTCATTTTGACATAAAGGTTATTGCAGGCTCGAAATTTCGACCTTTTCCAACCGACTTCTCAAAAACTATATACTTTTTATGTATGTACGCCGATTACTTCGGAACGGCTTCACCTATCTTAATGAAATTTTTTTCTTTGTGTTCAGGAAGTTCCCAGGTAGTCCCATAACATTTTGGCCCAAAATTGATTTAGTAAAATCCAATTTGGCGCATATAATAGAGTAGACAAAAAAATTTATATTGCTTGTTTTCCTGAAAACTTGGTATTTCCACTATACCAATTATATTTTCTGTGTCGCAAATGACGAATCCAAAATGATTTAAGAAATATTTTTTTCCAAAATTGGTACTGAGGAATTTTTAGAGGTGTAATTTACGAATTTTAAACTAATTTTTGAACAGTTAAAGGTGGCTGACTAGAAATTTTTCATTACCCAATTATGGTCAAAATTGGCACTGAATATTGGGATGAGGGAATAAAAATTTTTCATTTTCAAAATTTTTCCAAAATTGGTATTAGGGGGTTTTCTAAGTCGTAAATTAAGAATCTAAAGTTAACTTAAAATTTAAATATAACAGATATAATATGGCAAACTAGAAGCTTTACATAGTCCCGATATTGATGTTGGTTTTTTTTGGGTGAGTAGTTTAAGATTATTTTTGTTAAAATTCAATATGTTGAATCCAATATGGTGGATTAAAAAACTGATATGTTCCTAATTCTTCCAAAATTGGGCTAAGAGGATGTTCAGGTGCGTGGATTACGGATCTAAAATTATTTCTTCTTTAAATTCAGTATAGTGAATAAAATACCTAAAACCAATCTCTTAAAATTCAAGATATCAAATTTACTGTGGCTAACTGAATTTTTGTCGGGTTGCATTTAAAATTGACATTTGGAGAATTCAAAGGATTTTTGGCAATTCAGTTTAGTGTGGTTTACAATAATTTGAGCTAAAATAGGTGATTTTTAGCAACGTTACTCTACACATTTCGCTTATAACTTGATTAGATAATTTATGGATATGGTGACGAGTTCGAAACTAAAAATCGAAAAATAAAAATTAAAGAAATAGCCAAAGAGCAAAGAACAAGAATATATATTTTTTATATAGAATTTAAAATTTTTGAAGTCAGTACGAAATTGAAATGAAACAAATAACTGACATGAGATATAAACTAACTACAATAAGAGAACAAAATCACAAATAGAGTCAGTCATAAAATTATTACGTGAGCTTGTGAATAAAAGCGTGGATATTGTAGAGTTAGTAAGTTGTAGGTCCCTTTTTGCCAATGCCATTTTTTATTTATTAATTTGGTGCCGACTTCAAAAACTGTAAGTCCATTTAAAAATGTAATGTTATTTTTCGCCTTAACTCTTTTTAGATGACACTCCATTGTTTTAAATTTCATTAAATGAGAAAATATACCTACAGTTTGTTTTATTTTGCGAAAAACGTTTAGATATGACCAAAAATCTAGAACAGCATTATAATGTAATTTAATCATAGGAAACAAAATGTGTAAATACTGGTACATAAAGTAATACCAAACACATTAAATTCTAAAAATTACACAAAATTGTATTTCATACCTTGTTATTTTCAATTGTGCTTTTGTGTTTAGTATGGTATGGACATAAGTTAATTTGTTGTTACTCTCTCCACATTTGTTCATTGCTGCGTAGAAAATCAACATGTTTTCTTTAGTTTTTTAACCTAGTAACCAATTTATTATGAGATAACTCTGGTATTGTTTTACTTCACTTACGATAGTAATAGTAAAAGTTCTTACTTATATAAAGTACTGTTCACTAAACTCACATAAAAGAATATAATTAGACTTAGAGCGAAATTTATTTTAAAACTCGGGAATAGATGCTATACTAAAAAATTATGTTGCATTAAAACTTTGTTCATAAATAAGCTTTAATACGTAATATATATACATGCCGATTTTTAAAATTTCGTTCTAAGTCTAACTGGAAAATATTATTTTTAGTAATTTGGTATTTGCCGGAATCACAGATCTCAAAGATGTTAAATGTAGTGGCAACTGGATGTGGGCAGCAAAATTACCAGGAGAGGGTGCTGCTCTGTTCGATGCTTGTAAAGCTATGTGCAACCTAATGTCTGAATTAGGTATGTAATAAGCCCTAAAAATCTAATTTTTTGTTTACAGAAATATATTTTTTGTATGCTTGCTTTACTCGCTTCTAAAACTGATTTAACAACTTGGGCATTCCAACAATTCAAAAATGTATATTTTTGCAAAAGTAACGTTCCATCTTTAGTTTTAGTGAGATATGTGTATGTTGATCAAGTACGCTATCATTTTGCTATTTAATTTTATAATCATAACATATTTCAATGTTTAAGGAATTGCTGTTGATGGTGGTAAAGACTCTCTTAGTATGGCAGCTAGAGTAGGGAAAGATACAGTTAAGGCTCCTGGTACTTTAGTAGTTTCAACATATGCTCCTTGTCCAGATATAAGAAAGGTAGTATGCGTCTAAGATAAATACCTAAAATTACTTAAAAGTACGTCGTAACAAAATTAAAAAAAAGATATTCTGAAACGAGAACAATTATCTGTAAATGACACACAACATACAAATGTAATTAGCAAACTACACGGAAACTTTTACATTCTATGGAATTTCGGTTTAGACAGTTAAATAAAACATAGGCAATTATTAAATCAACAAAACTACAAAAACTTCAAAGCGAATACCTTATTTAAATTATTTTTTCATTTTTAAAGTGAGGATGTAAATATTGTTTTCTTAGATGAAACATGGTTCGATACCCAACAAATAAAAAAAAGCTGGTCAGATAGTAATTTAATATTCTTTTACTATCTACAAAAAATCTACAATAATGTTCGGCAAATTTCTGGCTGAAAATAAAACTTATTATCTCCCGAGAATTCCCGTTTTCTTTAGTTTTTCGCCTGAAACCCGGGATTTTTGACACAAATTAATTATTTTGCCGCTATTTTGAAAACGGATTATACATTATAAAAAAAACTTATTTTACTTAAAATTCCATAACATAAATATATAAGATGCATTAAAAATAGCAATAGTCGTTTCAGATATTTACATTACCACTAACCAGAAAAACGCAAGGGAATAGTGGATTTGCTTACTATTCGTTGGTAAATTTAATTTGTGCTTATCAAACATTTCTATTCTAAAAGGTTATAAAACATAATTATCAATCCTACATGTTATGAAAAAAACTCTTAATTGTATTTGTTTTTTCTTTGTCTTTATAATAATAAGGAAGTGATTAATAATGTTTAATTTTTATACCATCAGTTCTTAAGAACTAACTTCAAGTACAATTGCTAAACTTTTCCTAGATATCCTGAAGAAAATCATACACTCTTAAGATTTCGATTCTTTTTTTATCAGGTGGTTACCCCCGACTTTAAAGCACCTTCCATGGGTAAGCAGGGAGTATTACTCTTCGTTGATTTGTCACATGACGCTAACCGATTAGGAGGGTCTGCATTAGCTCAAGTTTTTAAACAATTGGGAAATGAAGTTCCTGATTTACACTCTTCCAAAGATTTAAGAAATGCATTTGCCGCTACTCAGGAACTTATTAGAGATGGCGCCGTGTTGGCAGGTCACGATGTTAGTGACGGGGGACTAATAGGTAAGTTTCTGTAAAATATCGAGATGGGAAATAATATCTAGTTTATTTAGTAATTGTAACAAATATCAAAATTATAACTCTTTTTACAATATAAACTCTTTTGTCTGAATGTAACCAAGTAGTTATCACAGTTGTATGGATGTAGAAAAGAACGGATCACAATTCGAAAATTTATAAAAGGCAACAATTTCGCTTAGGTCATATATGAAATTTGTGTATATATTTTTTGCCTCTTTAAAGTTTCTAACTTCTGTTTGAGTTTAAAATTTTTAATTAAACTCTATAGCAATGAAAATTGCGACGCGCTGTAACAGAATAGAAAAAACTTAATTATTAAATCTATAATTTGTTTGGTTAATTTATTGAAATCGACTGATTTATCATAAATTGTTCAGGATTTCAATCTAGAAGTTTTCAGTTTTTAAAAAATATTTAAAGTAAAACTTTCCAAGTCAAAACCTAAAGAGCTGATACAATTTTTATACTTATTAATTTAAATTTAAAATGTTTTTGTTATTTACTTCATAAAAATATTTTTAATGAGTAAGTTACTGTCACTAATCTTGTTTAGCTAATTATTTGTCAGTTAAGGCTCTGGTATAAAAAATATTAAGAAACACGACCAAAGTAAATCCTGCTAAAAATAAATTTTAATTCCTAATACCACCTCTTGAGAATGTATTTGCTATGCTGTTAAGAAGAGTCATTAATTTCTATAAATATATAAGGTATATTGTAAGTCAGAAATAAGCTTGTTAAAATATCGTGCTTTTCTTTTATAAATTTTGTTAAGGTATTTTTGACGTAGTTACAATGCTTATAGGTTAGCATAGTGTAACAGTTTAATATGATTAAAGCGATGTTATTTCGATTTACTATGACCAAATTTGACATAGTATGACTCATTTTATAGGTGCTTTTATTCCGATTATATTTTGTTAAAGACAATTTTACAGTTAGTTCGGACAATAAACAAAAGGGAGCGTTATTCAAAAAAATTACCTGCTATCTCCATTTCTTAAAAAGTTTAAACGCAACCGTGGAGCTACTTTCATTTTCTACATTTTATAGATAGAGATGCAAAAATAACAAAAATTGTTGATCCCGATACCAGCTCGATGCTTTTCTTGCAAAACATTGATACCTATCTATATACCCTCTCAGATATAGGTATCGGAAAGATTTCTATAATACAACTAAATTTAAACAACATCGGCGGGGGGAGAAGCTTTTATGATATTTGACAGATATAAATATTTTTATTAATTTTGCTCTAAATTTTTTTTTGCTTCTCGCGACATCTTGACTATTTTTAAATATTAAAAATTACCACATATACGAAATGTATAATTAATATCAATGAAAAGGGAATTTAAAAATTTTTTATTATTGTTAAATATTGTTAGATATCATTTAAATATTAAAAATAACAATAATTTAGGCAACCAGAAACACACCTATACTGTATTGCTTGGTAACTTAATTCACGAATTGATGTACCAATTAGCATGTTATATCAGTTCAATAATGCGAATAGAAATGGATAGCACAGAATCGGTGTGTGCAACAAGAAATAAAAGAACTTACTTTATATATCAACATCTTGTCTAATATAAATAAAGCAATCGCACAACGTGTCCTAGTTCTGACGATATATTAATTCTACGGGGGAATTCGTTGAGCAGACTTTTCGATCATAACTACTGGAGACAGCATGAAATGCTTCGTGCAGGTTACACCGCAAAGAGAGAGACGACGAATACGAGGTATGCTATATCTCACTCCGAACGTTTATTTGTTTACCCTCGTAGAAACGCGCGCCGGCTAATTGCGATTCGGTGCATGAGAGAGAGAGCTTACCTCGTATTTGCCCTCATATCTCTTTGACGTATAATGCACGCGAAACATTGCATGTTGCCTCCAGTAGTGTATGCTCGAAGAACAAAAAATTTGATTTCGATCAGATACTACAAAAAAAAATATCAGTACTTACTTGGAATCGAAATAAAACTATTAATGATAAAAATACTCGATACTTAAGCAAAAGTATCGATAATGTAGAAGTATCATAAGCATCCCTATTATGCGGAAAATAAATTTGGAAACGGAAAGTTACTTCATTTTCCGTAGTTAATTTTTTAAACATTCTAAATTGCTACCCTTCTCAAGGCTGTAACAAAATTTGTTGATGGTCGAACAGAGACTTTCCAAAGTGTAATTCCAATCTACTTAAGATATTTAGAGAAAGAAACAATTTTTTATAACAGCCTAGCGGTGGAATTAGGAATATTTTTGGCAATATCGATTAATAGTCGTATGTATAGTTTTTGAGATATAACCCCCAGATAGCCTTAGTTGATCAACCTATATATGGAGCCTAGTTCTCAGAATAAATGTAATATAATTGCTCTAAAAATAGGATTTCAAATTTTTGCTGGTGTTGCGATTTTTAGTATGTCTTTTGGAAATGTGTTTCGGAGGAATAAGTGGTATGGACGTTAACATTAAACACAGAAATGGAAAAGCTATTCCGATTCTCTTTTCAGAAGAAGTTGGTTGGGTGTTAGAAGTTCTAGAAAAAGATGTTGGACATTGTATGTCAGTTTTCCAGGTAAAAAAAGCAATTATCCAAAGAATTAGAAAATTATATATTATCGTAGAAGTGGTCAGACAAAAGTAATCTTAAAATTTATGAATACCTAGAGACGTACACAAAATGTTATTACTTGTTGCAACGGAAGCATGTCTGTTATTCTATAAAGTGTATATAGGATGCAACAAAATAGATTAACAAACTTGTGGAAATAGTACTCACCAAAATAAGAAATTAAAGTTGGTATAAACGTTGTCTCAAAAGTGTGTTTTAAGCCTTTCAAAGGCAAAAAAACGGTGTGAAATTTTTGTTGAAATTTTGGGCACTTATTCTAAATCTTATTTACAAGTAGAATTTGATGGTATTCGCACGAAATTAATTAATGATGTCTAAGACAGAGTTTTGGTGCAGGTAGAGATATTGTATCGTACTTTTTCTTTTCAACTTTTTTGCAATTCTAGTTCAAAATTGTAGGTATAACGGGCGCTCTAATTTTAAATAGTCAAACCCAATCTTTTTCAGTGTATTTAAAATTGAATGTACATATCATTTTAATTTAAAAAATTTTATCCCAATAACTAAGTCTTATTCAATACAAAGACGATAGACCGGAAGATTTGACGTCAATGCACAAAATTACATTAACTTGTTGTATTACTAACTACAGTAGATCCCTTAAAGAGTTATACTACCTTGAGATTTTCAAAAAATCTGATTTTATTTTGACTAGATAAATTATTTATACTTTTAGTAATATTTTCAGCGTTTCACCATTTCAAAATTCAAATTATTTCCGAAGTTAAAGCAATTAGAAGTGAACGCGGCAGGGCGTCAGCCCGAAACTCGATTAGCGAGTAGACCTGTCAGAACCTTGACAATGGGTATTATTGAATATTCTTTTATATTAGATATTTTGAATCGATTCTTTATAATAATAGTTACCTGGAATTTTAAAAGATGAAAATAACTCAAGTATGTACTTGAGTTATTTTCAAAGTTGGAACTTAGTTTAGACTCTCTGAACATTCAATGTCATAGACTCAGTTTGCTTTGTGGTGTAGTACTGTAGAGATTGTCACGTTTATTAAACATTATTAAACCTTACAATTAGTCCAAGCGCGCTGCGATTATACAAGAAGTTAGATTCTCAGCGAGTATCTATAACCAACATGAGAGCCCAACAAGAGACTAAAGAGATCAGGAAATTGAAAAGAGCTGTTCAAAGGGCGTCGGAGGATATCGCGGCATCAATGGAAGATCTCGCGTACGAATCAGGAATCTCTGAGTGGAAGTAATTTTTTAAAATTCTTGGATTTAAATGCCGACACGATACTTTTTTTATTTCTCGAAACTTCGTTTTTCAAACTGGTTTACAAGATCTACTTAACCAATTCGATCAAATTTAAACCACATATTCTTTTTATTATCTAAGATATAGCATAGGAATTTTTGATTGGATGCGGGTTCATTCTTTATACATTTTTAAAACTTAAAATAAGGATAAAAATCGGCTATTTTTTTTAAACAGAGTTAATTACTACAAAAAAAAATTTCATTTTCCCTATGCTACATTCTAACCATTACTTTTCTAAATGAGAATTTTTTTTTCAAACAATGTAGGACAGAGAAAAAAATTTCACCATCAGCAGGTATTTCCAAAAGAGGGTCCACTTAACGGCCCATATCTAGGCCTCTTTTTAATTTTTTTTTCAAATCTATATATTTAAGAGCTACGTTAAAAAAAAAATGAAGCCCTAAAAAGGGAAAAATGACTCTTTAAATTTTGATATACCTATAAGTAAAATTTTTGAAGTTGACGCTGTTAATACATAAAAAAAATGATTAAAACATATATACCTACAACTTACTAACACTGCAATGTACAAACCTACGTAATGATTTTACAACTGACTCTATTTGTGATTAGTTTTTACCTCGTGTTGGTAATTATTTATTTTATTTAGTATTAATTTTGCGCCGATTAAAAAATTTCAATTACATATAAAAATTTAAAATCATTTTTCTCCTTTTATCGCTTTCTTAGAGGAAAGTCAATTATTTGAACTAAATTACTAATCTATATATCAAGTCTACCTCACAATATTTTTAAGGCAGCAAAAATCTATTCATTTAACCATTGGACGAAACAAAAATTTATTTCACTATTGTAAATCCGCTATTTTGATTTTAAGAAATTAATTTTTATATTCATAATCTACCCGCCAAACTCCACAATACCGATTTTGGATAAAATCGAGAAATATAAAATTTTTAGTCCAACATATTAAGTTTAAAAAGTAATAATTTAAATTCGTAATCTATATACCTAAAAAGTCCCCAATACTAATTTTGGATAAAATCGGGAAATGTAAAATTCTTTTCTTTTTTATTTTTAAAATAATTTTAGATTTTTAGCTTGCAACCCGTAAAATTCCCCAATACGAGCACGTTCTTGAATTTTACTGAACGAATTTCGGCCAAAGTGATATTGTACTTCCTGATCATAACGCGAAAAACTTCGTTCAAATCTATGTAGCCATTCCGTAGTAATAATGGACGCAATGAAAAATTTAATAAGCAGAATATTAATGGTATTTAAATGGGGTAATTTCCGAAAGGCTGGAATCATTTTATCTCACAATAGTACAATATTGTAAAATAAAATTATCCCAGCTAAGTAAAGAACCGTAGTGTGCTGATTAAAATTTGAGTGAAATACTGATTTCGGCCAAAAATATTTTAAAATTTAATAGTTTTAAAGCCATCAAATTTTAGGGTTGAAGGGAGGGATCCATGCGACGCCAACTTTCTAGGTAGTTCCATTAAAAAAAAAAAAAAAGATTATGCACCACGCTTTTTTGGTACACCCTGTACAAACCAAACTATTTTTAATATGTACCTCGCCTACCTATTTTTCATCAAGTTTAAGCTATAATCGCATTCGAATACCGAATTATTAAAGGGGCACTCTGTATAATACGGATAGAATTTAACTTAAACTTTCTGTATTTGATAGATTTTCGCCAAAATCTTTGTTTGACGAAAAAGCATACAAAATACTTTTTTACAGGGCTACCATGTTCCTGTATTTGATATTGGACGGAGTGTAGAGTATGGTATTAAGTCAAAAGTAACAATAACAGTGAATAATGCCTGTCTTGAAAGCACAGTTTTTCCTTTAATGCGTATGTGGGAAGAAACCAGTTACAAATTAGAACTTCATCAGACAATTAAAGAATGTGCCAATTCTGAATTTTTATCATTGCCCACACGAACAGGTCCTATATACAAACTTACTTTTGATCCTGACCATGAAAATATTTTGAAAGAAGAAAAAATACCCATGGCCGTTATAAGAGAAGAAGGTAAGCTTCTGGTTTATTAAAATTCTGGTAATAAAGCTCCATTCGTTTTTGTTATAAATTAATAAATTGGGAGCGATTGCTCTCAAAACTGGTCAGAAGTTTATAAGTTTGGAATAGATTGGTTACAAAAACTAAATGAGCGAGTTGGATAATTCACTTAACTGTTATTGCGTTTTCTTTATTGTTATGCTGCTTCTAAACGGAATTCATCACCGAAGATTTAATATTCCATTTATTAAATGTTGATTTCCTACAATACCTCGTATCAAATGAACGATAAATCTTTATTTAAGAATCGTAGACAACAACGCGGTGTTGTAGTAGTAAAATATTTTAAAGGTCTGTATATAATAATTGAGATATCCAATAAAAGAATTTATTATTAAATTTAAAAGTAACAGCATTTCATTTTAATTAGTATCTTGGAAAACCAGTCAAATTTGAAAGTTTAAAATAAATTAAACTATTGGTAATATTATTTTGAAAATATACCTATTTTTATCTGCCATAATGTGACATGAAAATGTCATAACTTGGTTCAAATCAAGTTTTAATTAACTGACGGCCTGCCACTTATATGAAATCACAGATTTTATAGGATCAGCCTTAGTTACTGAAGTTAAATACAAAAGGAGGTTTATTTATTTCAACTACTATTACAGGTCGATAAGATATATCCTTGATCCAATTGCAGGTAGTGTTTATTAGGTGTTGTAGGGATATTATTAACAAATTTATAGCTTCATTTTTTTTAAAGAAACAACCTTTATTATTTTGATTTACAAGCCAAACGGCTTCGCACTCCCTCCAGGGATTATTCACTCATACCAGGCATACAAAGACACCAAAAGTATGAAGCTCTGTGGGGACCCTTTCCATGTTATCGGGTCCTAGGTGCCGTTGTCTGCTGCATTTCCCATGAATTTTCGGACGGTTCGCGCGGTTGCTAGGAGAATTGCTTTCTGCATCGGCTTATAAAGATGCTCACTAAGGCCCAGTCCCTTGATATTCTGCAGGAGGTTCTTCGGTATCACTCCAGTTGTTGACAGTATTATGGGAATCGTTTGGACGCTGTTCATTGCCCATTGTCTTCTGATTTGGACCTCCAGATCTCTGTATTTGGCGATCTTCTCGTTGTATTTTGGCCTTAGGTTGTTGTTGTTAGGCACAGCAATGTCGATTAGTGTAGTTCGCCTAGAAATTCTATCTATTAGTATAATGTCTGGTCTATTATGAGCTACTGTTTGATCCGTCAGAACCGTTCGGTCCCAATATAACTTGAACTGGTTGTTCTCAAGAATAGGCTCCGGATTGTACTTGTAATAAGGCACCCTTCCTACCTGTAATAGGTTTAACTTTTCTGCTAACTCTTGGTGGAGTATCTTAGCGGCTGAGTCGTGTCTTTCCTTATACTCGGTTGCGGCAAACGCTTGGCATCCTCCAGTTATGTGCTGAATTGTCTCCGATGTTCAACAGCCATATCTGCATTGGTCATTTTCTATTGAGGGATCTCTAATGATGAACTTCCGATAGTTCTTCGTCGGAATAACCTGGTCTTGGATAGCTAACAAGAAGCCCTCGGTTTCCGGAAACATCTGTCCTGAAATCAACCAGTAGTTCGACGCTGAGTTGTCGACATTGTCCTGATTGACCTCATTTGGATGCCGTCCATGAAGTGGCTTCCGTAGCCAGGTTTGTAACTTCTCTTAGTCTGTTTGGTGGTGAGAAGTAACATCTTGTTCCCTCAACTGTAGCGGCGTTGAATCGTCTGCCTCGCATATTGCTCGATGTAGTGTGGAAGAGTCCACCAACCTGTGGAAATATGAACGTAAGTTTATTATTTGTTGGTCGACCTGCTTACCAATATCCACCAATCCTCTTCCTCCTTGGTGTCTTGGAAGCATTGTACGTTCAATAGCACTCCGAGGGTGATGTTTTTATGCTTTTGTTAGGAGTGTCCTTATTTTTCTTTGCAGGTTTTGGATGTCCGTCCTGCTCCACTTTACAATTCCAAAAGAGTAGCTCAGTGCAGAGCAAGCATACGTGTTGAGCGCCTTAAACAAATTTCTACTATTTAAATTAGTTCTTAATACCCGCCTTACCCTCCTGACAAATTCGGCAAACAACCTTTATTATTAATAAGATTTGCTAATATGTATATATTCTTTAAAATTTTCATATTTAACTTTTTACAGTAAATTTTACAGGTTTACACGTACCTAAATCAATCTGTAGATTTATTATGCTTTCATTTTTTTATTACCAGTAAATTTTACCAAATCACCACTTCTAACTAAAATTTGTACCAAAACAGAAATTTATTTTTTTAAATTATCCTAAAACATATATATATATATATATATATATATATATATATATATATATATATATATATATATATATATATATATATATATATATCTTTTTTCATTTAATAACAGGTATTAACAGTGATCGAGAAATGGCAGCTGCTTTAGTAAGAGTAGGATTTAAGGTCTGGGATATCACAATGCAAGATTTGTTAACTGGAAAAGCTACCTTAGATAGGTTTAGGGGAGTAATTTTCCCTGGGGGATTTAGTTATGCTGGTAAGTAGCTATTGGAGAAATTATTTTTAATTTTTTTTATTTTGAGCTGATCCTATGCAAATGGACTTAAAATTTAATTTTACACTTTTTTCAGATAAGTGTGTTTAGATCTTGGCGATTAACCCCATTTTCAAGGTTTTAAATCCTGTTTAAATTTTTCCGTCAAACCAGTGGTCATATGTATTAATATTTTGTTTATCGGATACAGAAATCATTGCCAGGAAGAGTTATTTTTTTTTTAATTCAAATTGTGCCCCTAATCTGAAGAACATATTGCCGATCACTGTCAAAAACAATTTGTGGGAAGTGGAGCATGATAAAAAATTATTAGCTCTAAATAGTGCTTTTAATAGTAGTCATATAATTAAGTATAGTAGGTGCTTCAAATGTACACAATTTAATGATTTTTTATATTTTACAAACAACATGATTACCCTCCTATGGGTGCTGGGGCACACTGTAGTAGAATATGAAATAGTAAACAAATTCTCAAAAAAGGGGCTGAAACACCACTTCTAGTGCCCGAACCTTTTTTGCGGGATTAGCAACAGCGTGAGGTCTAAATATTGAACAAATCTACAAGGAATGAGACCAGAGAACTATAACTAGAATAAATTCAAGAAATATATTAGTCTAAGTCCTCGTTCATTCATTCCATAATTTTCGCTCGAAAAGTTTGCAACTAGCACTCAATCGACTTTAATATGTTATTAAAAAATGTTGAAAATTGTTTGTATTCTGCGTGAAATCTTGAACTTACTTGTAAATCCGATCGTATATTGAGAAATAAAGAAACATATGAGAGGTAGCGTCATTTTTAAAGTTGTTACTTTTAAAGCAAAGTTTTGATAATAATTCAAAAAAATCATAACACCATATTACATAGTTTTTTGTATACTTGTTATTTTCGACTTTTGAGAATATTGTACATTCGGAGTTTTTCGTTATTCTGAATAATACGATTGTAAGATGAATCAGTCGGGAAATTTAAAAGCGAGTATAACTTTTTTTTAGGTAAATTTTTTCATATGATTTCATCAAAAATTTCGTATCGTTTTCAAAATAAACATCATTTTTAATCGTGTTAATAATTATAGAGTTTTTTTTAAACACCCGTTAGCCTTTTTTTTTGGTTCTACTTGCGGGCTTATTTTTAATTCACTTTAATTGCTGAATTTCATAACCTGAGCTTCAGCTGGTTAAAGTTATATCTGTTATGTCCGTTGAATAAAATTAAGAGGTTAAATAACTGCGACTTACTCTGGATAATAACAAACATCCTAGAAATAAGCATGAAAAGAATGTAATCAACAAGACTATAAAAGCCCTAATGATCTGTAGGAATATCGCGATAAAAAACTGAGGCACTAATCCAAATATCCTACAATGGATGTACACCGTGAGATTAGTCATCACATATAGGGCAGTGCTCCGGAATAAAAGAACGAGCCAATAAGAAACTCAATATCTCAAAAGTTCAAAGGCTAGACTGTGCATGTATAACTAAAATAATGAAAACTTTCTCAATGTCCGCTATGGAATTACTTCTAAACCTAGCACCTTTACATATATTAATGAAGAGGATGATAGTAGACAACATATAGAATGACTTTAGCACAAGGTTCAGTCGTAAAAGAGGATGAGATAGAAATAACATTGAGAAACTTAACAGAAACTCAATTAAATGATATGCAAACAGTTCTAAAACACCAGAGGGAAATGAAATGGTGTGTATGAACCAGGAACCAGACATTTCAAAAGCTTGAACATATCACAAATAATTTTCTTCGATCTAGTTTAAACAGACCTGTTTTCAACCCTATTAACCCTAATATCATATCCCTATGATTCGAAAAGAGTCAAAAACATCCTGTACACATTATATAAATATGCCATACAGAGTATTCTGGTATTTTTAACACACTTTATACACATTTACATAAATATGTTTGAAATAATGCATATACACTCGAGGTCTTTAAACGTGATTATATTTCTTAGAGAATTACTGAATCTGTTCCTTAATGTTTTTAATCATACATCTTTTTACCATTTCGACAAAACAAAAATTTTTGCTTTTTGTACAGAGTGAGTCAACGATTGGTTAACTTCAGATTCGTGATCATGTACCCCGAAAATCCTCAAGAAATAAGGTTGGCACAAATATGATAATAAAAATGTAAGCAAAGAAGGATCTGCCATCTTAGATTTAAAAATTTTCAATTTTTACTTCGGATGTGTGATCAGGCATCACAAAAAACCCCAAGTAACGAACGATATGGTAATAAACGAATGTAAACTAAAATAGGTCTGTCATATTTGATCCGCCATTTTGGATTTGAAATTTTTCGATTTCTGACTTCGAATTTGTTATCAGCGACCCAAAACAAAAACCCGAATAATGAACGATATGGTAATAAAAAAAATTATGCTAAAATGGGTCCGCAATTTCCGACTCCAGATTCATGATCATCGACCCCGAAAACCCATGAGAAACAAAGTTGACCCGAAATATATTGTAATAAAAAAATCTGCCACATCAGGAAACAAGGTTGGCACGAAAAATATGGTAATAAAAAAATGTATGATGATTTCTCACGTTTTTTGTCTATATGGCGTTCTACACGGCCGTCATTTTTAATTTGATGCATATGCCACGTTGTATTCAAAAGTGTATGTCCGAACGAAGATTTTAAGTGGTCATATTTTTAATATATATATATATATATATATATATATATATATATATATATATATATATATATATATATATATATATATATATATATATATGAAGTAAAATGCGAACACTAAATGCAAACTTCGTTCCATCATATCCTTTCCGTGTTAGAGGTTGTACAGTTTGAATAGATTGCTACAGAACACAATCCATCCAATTCCACCACCACCTACCTGTACCACCATACCAAGAAGAAAGTCAAAACTTACCCTCCCCGCCACAGTGATACGGCAGAGGCACATGTTTCGTCTCTACTAGACTCATCAGGGTACCGACATGCACCTGGCTGTGCAAAGGACAGATCGGAAGGAAGCATGCAAATACTGAACGCGGTTTTGCCGACCTCCCGCCGGATGGCGTATATATGTTTATGCGGCTTTCACGGACTCCTCCGTGTGAGTTGCAATGGCAGTAGATATATCCACATTATGCCGTTGTAGTGCTGAAATCAGATTCAGCAAACGTACAACTATATGCAACTCCGTGTATAAGTGAAGTAAAATGCGAACACTAAATGCAAACTTCGTTCCATCATATCCTTTCCGTGTTAGAGGTTGTACAGTTTGAATAGATTGCTACAGATTGCTAGTGATTTCAGCACTACAACGGCATAATGTGGATGTATCTACTGCCATTGCAACTCATACGGAGGAGTCCGTGAAAGCCGCAGAAACATATATACGCCATCCGGCGGGAGGTCGGCAAAACCGCGTTCAGTATTTGCATGCTTCCTTCCGATCTGTCCTTTGCACAGCCAGGTGCATGTCGGTACCCTGATGAGTCTAGTAGAGACGAAACATTTGCCACATATATATATATATATATATATATATATATATATATATATATATATATATATATATATATATATATATATATATATATATAATGTGTAAGTTTTTCTTTATTAATATGCTATTTTAAAACATAAAGGAGCTAAAAGAGGAAATGGAAACAGCCTTGCTACGTCCTGAGCTGTTAACAGGCATCGCTTAATTTTAGCGATTTTAAGTATCTCCACAGTGGAAGTAAACTAAAAAAGGTTAGAACTTAAAGAAATTCACTCGGCTTCGGACCAGCTGAAGTTTCGAATATTATTACCGTTTTTTTTTTACTTGGGCTAATATATTCCTTGAATTTATTCTAGTTCTAGTTCTCTGGTCTCATTCCTTGTAAATTTGTTCAATATTTAGACCTCACGCTGTTGCTAATCCCGCAAAAAAGGTTCGGGCACCAGAAGTGGTGTTTCAGCCCCTTTTTTGCGAATTTGTTTACTATTTCATATTCTACTACAGTGTACCCCAGCACCCGTAGGAGGGTAATCATGTTGTTTGTAAAATATAAGAAATCATTGAGTCGTGTACATTTGAAGCACCTACTGTACTTAATTATATGACTACTATTAAATTTGATGCATATGACACGTTGTATTCAAAAGTGTATGCCCGAACGAAGATTTTAAGTGGTCATATTTTTAACAGCTGGGGGGTAAAAGTGGCGTGAATTGTCCCATATATATATATATATATATATATATATATATATATATATATATATATATATATATATATATATATAAATGGGATTTTGGCGAAACATCTGCAAACCTCTACAGGAAACCAAACGAGCGGATATATTCCCGGATTAATACTGAATCACATGTTCCCATCCGTGAAACCCTACCCAACAACATATATATACACACTTTTCCCCCCAGCTGTTAAAAATATGACCACTTAAAATCTTCGTTCGGGCATACACTCTTGAATAAAACGTGGCATATGCATCAAATTAAAAATGGCGGCCGTGTAGGACGCCATATTGACAAAAAACGTGAGAAATCATCATAAATTTTTTTTTACCATATTTTTTTTTATATATATATATATATATATATATATATATATATATATATATATAAATATATATATATATATATATATATATATATATATATATATATATATATATATATATATATATATATATATATGAACCTTTTATTACAAATATTTAGTAGAAATACTCATAAACTATTTACAAAAATACAACTTGATGCGGTCCTCATTTTTTGGCACACGCTTGTAGAGTCCCAAATATTTTTAAAATGTGCGTGTAAGTTAACCATATAATGCAGTGAATATAGTTTCTTGGTAAATTTTACCTAAAAAGCGTAAACTTACTGCATCTAACCGTTGGCTTACCCTATACATATTGAAGACTAGTTTTTAAGAAAAATTGCTTTGAAAATGATAATGCACCATATCATTGAACTAATGTATGTAACAATTGTGTGGGTACTTATCACTGATTTTTTTTTTAGTTTCTAACATATTTTCTGTTAATTCATTCACCAACGTTGACGATCTAAAATCTAATTTTATGTTATTCAGACGCCTACTAAAATTTGTTTTGCAAAAACATTTACTGTTCGAGAAATATAAGAGTACATATCGATGGTGACTACGAAAAACATTGCGATTGAAGTTGTGGCGAAGACAATTCCTCCAGAATAGGTTCTGCGAAAAAA
The DNA here is from genome assembly GCA_034092305.1 of Diaprepes abbreviatus. Classification (NCBI taxonomy): domain Eukaryota; kingdom Metazoa; phylum Arthropoda; class Insecta; order Coleoptera; family Curculionidae; genus Diaprepes; species Diaprepes abbreviatus. The sequence continues at coordinate 1,904,415 of JASJET010000182.1, read as the reverse complement.
ATATATCAAGACAAAATCTTTACCAGACAATGAGCGACGAAGAAAATCCCTTCGCTTGTTATGAAAACGAAAAGAATCCTTTGTGGGCAATTGACGTAGAATTAAATAGCTTGCATTCTGATATACTATTTTGATAATAATATGAGGCTACATGCTAGGATAATTTTTAACGAAGAAGTTGATTTTTTTTCTAATAATTATTTTATTTGTAGCAAATATGGATAATGTTTATTCAAGAAGTTGATTTGTTTTTTTAAATTATTTTATACGTTGCAAATACCTTACAGCAATTCTAATTAAAATGCGGGTTGTTCAAAATATGTTTCTATATGCGACTTATAATATTGAAAAGTAAATAGTAATTGACCTGTCAGTTCGAGCTGAAGTAATAACACAACACCAGCACAACATTTTTTAAAATAACATAAACGCCTATTACAACGGAGCTTCCTTAAATATGAATACAACGACAAAAAATGTAAATATTTTTTTCCTGTAAATTCTTTTCACTTAACTTTATACAGAGCCAGATTAGACTTCTTACTTAATAATATAATACAGTTATAATATAATATAGTATAATCAATAAAGTTAAATAGTGTAACTAAAAAACAATTGCATGTACATATATAGATTATAATTTATAGACTATAATACAGGTATAGTATATAATATAGTAAGAAAATCTCTACCTGGGTTATAGTGGGGAACCCTGTAAGCCTATAGGTTTTTAAGGCAATATATGTGAGATTTTTTACGCCACTTTACTGTTGTGTGGTTTTATTTATACTGCTGTAGAAGAGATTTTTTTCGCCGCAATTTTTAACGAAGGATTTGTTTCGCCACAATTTTAACGAAGGGATTTACTTCATTACACTTATTGTTGAGTGATTTTCTCCATACATTTTTCATAAAAAAAATTTTCTCCGCACATAATGTTGAGATTTTATTCGTAGTTTAAAAATCTATTGTAAAATAGATCAGATCTTATAATTTTTTGACTAGTCGGAACTAAAATACATACTGTAATGGTTTCAGAAGGATTAAGTAAAAAAAATCCTCTTTTATACACTACCTTCAAATTGTGCGCCATGAAGAAATAAAGATATATATCAGTCTATGTATATGTTATTTTTATAAAAGTTTTTACCTCTGACAATGGAAGCATTTTTAGTAATAAAAATAGTTAACATATATGGTCTAAGCTAGTTTTTTTTCTTGAAAATGTTTGTGAAATATTGAAAAAAAGACGATTTAAAAGTATTATATCTCAATGTGATAAAGAGGCTCTCAAAAAATAGCTTAGGCCTTCGACTCCAGTAAAAAAGTATATAATTCGACTGTTTAGAGGGTGATAATAAAAGTTGTTACTTTTTGATGGAACACTCTTGTTTGAAGTAAAAAAATATATTGATTGAAAGAATGTTAACACATAAATTTATGTTAACTGATACAAAATGATTTTTTTGCGATAAAAAATATTTCCCCAAATATATATTAATATGTATATTCTTGTAATAGTCCTTATTATTTTTAATAGATGTTTTGGGATCTGGTAAAGGTTGGGCAGCCAGTATTCTTTTCCACGAAAAAGTAAAAGAACAATTCACGAGATTCTTCAATAGACCAGATACATTTAGTTTAGGTGTATGCAACGGTTGCCAAATGATGGCCCTCATTGGTTGGGTTGGCTCTCCGTTAAGTAATGAATATACTATGCCCGATATTATCCTTGAACATAACAAATCAGAACGATTTGAATGCAGATGGAGCACGGTTCAAATTGAAAAATCAAAAGCGATTATGTTCAAAGGAATGGAAGGATCTGCATTTGGAGTTTGGGTAAGGCAACGTTTGAATTATTTAAATATAAATATAGTAGAAGAAAATGTAGAAAAAAAAATTATAATAAACAATTAGATTTACAGATATTTCACATGATACTATAGTGGAAAAATTTCATTAACATTAGTATATTCGATGGCATGTGAAATTTTTGTAGGTTTTATTAGTTCCTAATATAACCTTGAATTCAATTTAGTATAGTATCATGAAGTTTATATATAAATTGTTTTCTCCACCCTCCTCTTACTCGTTGCCTACATATGAAAACTTGTGTGTGTGAAGTGCTTTCAGAAAATAATATAAATTCCTATTTAATAAATTTTAACCGAAAAACGAAACGTAGTAGTAGTAGTAGTAAATATGTAGGTAAGTTTTTTAAATTTTCAACTTAGAATTTACCACAACCGATTTGTTGTACTTTGATGAAACTCTGGCACTGACGATTACAACATAAGGGCAAGAATAGTACGGGCACGAAAGTAGGATGTCTCAACGGAATTTGGTGGAGTCAACAGATAAATAAGAGCAAATTAATATCTATAATTTACTAGTGAAGAGTACCTTATTGCATAGAGCAGAAACGTGGAAATTAAATGAAAGCGGGAAGAAGAAGATAGAAACTACATAAATGGACGTCTTAAGAAGATCAGCAAAAATATCACGGCTGAAATGAGGATATATACAGACGAATGGAAATAGAGCAGACAGCCGTAAAATATACCAAAAAGCAAACATGATATGGGCACGTGCAGAGGATGGGAAATGAAAGGATCCCAAAACAAGTTCTCAACTAGGTATCACAGCATCGAAGGGAACGAGGGAGACTGAAATAGACATGGTAACCAAGAATTGAAGAAGCCATTAACGAACTCAATCTCCAAGAAGTACAATGGAATAATAGAGTGGAGTCTAGGAATCGGACAACGTAAACAAACGTTCTAAACCGATTTAGTAGTAATCCTAAAGGTTAAACAGATCAGAAATCATATATGCCAGGTGACCATCAACCTATTAGCTCCATCAATATTACCAGACTGTTTTATATAAGTCGCACCGTTTGAAGAAAAAAATTATTTAACAATGCACACTAAATACACTGCAAACCATACTTGCTTATTTTAAAAGGAACACCCTTATTTTTGAAATATTAGTAATTTTAAAGATAAGCATCAAATTAGTATTTTTAGTTGTTGTATTTCATGTTATCGAACGACTTCCTTTTAATATGTTGTACAGAAAACAAATCAGAATTATTCCCACAATTATTTTAAAATTTGGAGACTTCAAATTCGAAGCTTAATCAATCATTGTACCGGATGGCTAAATAAGAGAGGACGCCGGCTATATCTCGGAAAACGGTAATCACACAGGTTCTGGAAAAAAGAAGTCTATAGTAATAGCAGCCCAGGAAAATTGCTTAGGAAAAAGGATTTTTGGCCCGATGAAGTTGTATTGAAAATATTTTCATCTTAATCTTGAGAAAATTTGAAACCTTTTCTGTTTCCCACTTATTACTACTCTATTCTTTAAAATACAGTGGTGAAAGGCCCAACATCTTTTTCATTCAAGTGCTGATAACTCTTCATTGGCCTACCGGCATTGAACAAACTCTCAAGCTCGTTATAAAAAGGGCCTTTCTTGGTTTATTTTCTCCATTATAAATTCTGATTATGCATGTTTAACAGTGGCCTGCAGAGGATATAATTTGACAGCTAAGCAATTTTTTTTTGAAAGGTTTAAATTGCATGGTATGTCTCTTTCCATTTACTTAAGTAGAGACCAAAAATCTTTAAGATCCAGCGAAAACCGCGATTTCATATCTCTTTTCTAACCGACAATAACAAAACAAATATAATTATGTAATAATACTCCCTTAACGGTATTATTGTCAATTTGGGCGTCTACTTCTACTCTTGACTGTCAATGTATTATTAAAATCGAAAAAAAAATTGGGTTACAAGCAAAACCTAAAATCAATCATTTTTGTTCTAGTCAGAAGAAACACAATTTATGTTTTTATCGACACGGCATAATCTCCTGGAGATTTTTTTTAGAACTCCCAGTCTGAGTACTACAATTTGTCCGGTAGGCAATAAGCGTTTGTTATGAAAATAGAAAGGACATATAGAATATCACTCCGTTGAGTTTATCCTTTTAAAAATAATGTAAACGCATATTTAGCTGATTGGCTAGCATATTGGGTGTACTAATACTGTTTCGGAGTATTTGACTATTAAACGATGTGGAGCTTCCTTGATAGGTTCTAGGGGGATATCGTATTAAATAACCTCGTTGGAAACATAATAAGGAGCATCGACTATGGCACTCAAAACCTTGTCTTTGAATCACTGACAGTACCCCGAATCTATAGTCTGTATGTCCAAATAGGCTTGAAAATTGTCTTGTAGAGTAGTGTCTTATTATCCAAGGATAATTCTGATTTATGATCAATAAGCCAATACATGCAGCTTAGCTTGAGTCCTAGATACTAGTGTTTGGTGAAAATATGTTTTCTGGTCTAAATGCATGCCGAGGTATTTAGCATCATCTGCTTGTGAGAGTTGGCACTTGTCGAGTTTTACGGTTGTACACGTTTCTCTGCGTAAAGGTCACTTCGGTTCTAAGGAATATATCGATTTTTTAAAAATAATTTTATCTCCGATTTGTATAAAGACTTTTGCTGAATATTTAATGAGGCCTCATATGTTCAAACTGCCTACCATCATCTCGATGTATAATCTTATACGTTCTCGAATAGATAAAATAGTAGTTTTTAATTCTACAGGTGTAATATGAGGTCAAATCAGGCGAGCGATAATAAAATATATATTTTATTAGTAGCAATCCAGGTGTTCTCACTAGCATTACCTATCAGGGAACGTTGTGTCCAAAAATTGACGAAAGTTGCTGGATAAATGTGCCGTACATCCGTAGTGCTGTAAAAACTCATAGTGTAGGACAGTGTAACGACTAGGAAACAGAAAATGTCTCAAATTTCCTCAAGATTAAGACGCAGATATTTTCACTACAACTTCATTGGGTAAATTACGGGAAAAAAAATCCTTTTTCCTAATTAACTATGTTTGATCCGCCCCTTAGCGATTGTTATAAGACCTTGAAAATAATTTCCAACGCTTTTGCCGGGCCACTTTAACTATAATTTTGTTGAAGCTCTGTGATTAGCGGTTTCTAAAATATAGCCCAGCATCATCTCATATTTGGCCACCCAGTACAGGGTGAGTCAACGATTGGATGAAGTAAGTTTGTGCCTTTTCGGTGAAATTAACAAAGAACCTATATTTATTGTTTGATACAGTTTATTTTTACGCAGATTTTAAAAATATTTAGGACTCTACAGGGTGAGCCAAAAAACTAGGACAGCATAAAGTTGTATTTTTTTAAATAGAACACCCTATATACGAATCGTATTTTCGATTTAGCTTATTATTTTAAATCTTTTTTATTAAGGGTTTACTATAACAAAACTTTATAGTTTCTGAGATAATTAAGTTTAAAGAAAAAAAGGCACATTTTCAAGTATCAATTCAATCCTAAATAACGTTTTCAATTTTGTGACAAATATATTCAAATTTGGAATTTAGCAAGGCCAAGGACAAGTTAACATAATTTTTACCTAATATTTGCAATAAAAGCTACAGGGTGTTGAACACATCGGCTCAAATTTGAACAAGTATAAATGAATAAATATATATTTTTTTAAATGGTACACCCTGTATATTTTCATGTTATTTAATAGAGTAATAAAAACCCTAAAAGTTTTGTTCAATATATCCTATACCTATTTATAATAGTTTTTGAGATATTTCAGTTTTTCTTATTTTCCATACTTTTTTACAGAAATAGTCTTCATTATCATAGTAGCCATGTAAAATAATAAAAAGAAACTACAGAAACAAACAGAATGTGGTTAAATATGATGAAATACATTATTCGTTATATTACAATGGCAATAGTTTAATTAAACATAATGTGAAAAAATTAACACAACAATAACAACAAGGCAAATACATATTTACTTTTATACTAAATTGAAATAAAATTGACATGGACAAAATTAGTGGCGTTATTGTTCTACAGGTATCCCTAATCCTGTTTCGCATATCTTCCACTATTGTTGGTGGATTAACATACACCTTATTTTTAATATAACCCCATAGGAAGAAATCTAATGGGGTGATGTCGCAAGACCTTGGTGGCCACTCAATGAAAACCCCACGTCCAATCCATTTTTGCGGATATCGTTGGTCCAAAAACGCACGAACTTCACGATGGTAATGCGGAGGCGCACCATCGTGCTGGAACCACACACTGTCGAACTCATCCCTATCGAGACCTTGAAGCAGTTGGGGTAGTTCTTCTTGTAGAAAGTTCAGGTAACTATGGCCATTTAGTGGTTCATTAAAAAAGTGGGGTCCAATAATTCGATTATGATGAATACCACACCAAACATTTAATGACCAGTGGTTTTGATATTGCACCTCTCTAATCCAAAATGGGTTTTCTGTGGCATAATAATGCATGCTGCGTCTATTTACGGCACTGTTACTTCTAAAAGTAGGTTCATTACTAAACATTACCTTGCATAATAAATTTGGATTTAATTGAATCTCCGCATTTATTGTACGACAAAAGTTTACACGACTTTCAAAATCCTGTCCATGCAATTCTTGGTGTAATTCCATGTGATATGGATGATACTTATATTCCTTGGTAGTACGATTAGCGGTGGATTGTGATGTTTCACATAATGCTGCTAACTGACGGCTGCCAATATAAGGATTTTCCTGAACATTTAACAATACTTGTAATTCTTTTTCTTCATTAGTTACTGGTTTGTTGACCACTTTACGTTTTGGATAATCAATAGTACCAGAAGAATCAAATCTTTGCATTAAGTTTTGAAAAGTATGGGTATTAGGCTGGCGTCGATCAGGATACTTCATTTTGTAAATTCCTTGAGCAAGAAGGCAATTTTTTGGGCCTCTCCTATTGTATAAATCATATCTATTAACTCATTCTTTGGAAAATTCATTTTACAATATAAGATGAATGCAAAAAAAACCAAACTACACTACATAAAAACCAAAAGAAGCGATTGCGGTTATAAATTTGGCACACAGAAAAATGTTCTTTTACATTGTTTTTGCCATGGCTACTATGATAATGAAGACTATTTCTGCAAAAAAGTATGGAAAATAAGAAAAACTGAAATATCTCAAAAACTATTATAAATAGGTATAGGATATATTGAACAAAACTTTTAGGGTTTTTATTACTCTATTAACTAAGATGAAAATATACAGGGTGTACTATTTAAAAAAAAAAGATATTTATTCATTTAAACTTGTTCAAATTTGAGCCGATGTGTTCAACACCCTGCAGCTTTTATTGCAAATATTAGGTAAAAATTATGTTAACTTGTCCTTGGCCTTGCTAAATTCCAAATTTGAATATATTTGTCAAAAAATTGAAAACGTTATTTAGGATTGAATTGATGCTTGAAAATGTGACTTTTTTTCTTTAAACTTAATTATCTCAGAAACTATAAAGTTTTGTTACAGTAAACCCTTAATAAAAAAGATTTAAAATTATAAGCTAAATCGAAAATACGATTCGTATATAGGGTGTTCTATTTAAAAAAATACAACTTTATGCTGTCCTAGTTTTTTGGCTCACCCTGTAGAGTCCTAAATATTTTTAAAATCTGCGTAAAAATAAACTGTATCAAACAATAAATATAGTTTCTTTGTAAATTTCACCGAAAACGCACAAACTTACTTCATCCAATCGTTGACTCACCCTGTACAGCTGAATCTAAAAACTTGACGTTATTACCTACTGTTATAGTCCTCCCATTAAAGGATAAATGTAATACGGCTAAATATCGGCACTGAGTGGCTAAAATTCTCAGTGAATATCCATAACTGATTCTCTGTAATCCAAGCGAAGAGACCATTCGGTGACTGAAGCCGACTTACTAGAAGAACCATAAGTAAAATTCATAAAAATAATGTAATTTTTAAAGAAAATCCAAATAAAATAAATTCCTTTTTTAGTTACAAGCATGACAAATATGGAATTTGCTTACTCAAGCCTCACCGGAGGACAAATTCAATTTCTGATACCATTTTATCCTAATTTTTGTTCTATGAATATATTAAAACAGACCTTCATTCTCATCAGAATCAATTAATTAAAAATAGTTATAGGTATTTGTAACTACAGTGTTACAATTTATGTATTTTTATTTTAAGAAATTGCATATTGTATTAAAGAATTTGTCTAGACTATAAAATACCTTGAGTAATAAATTGAAAATATCTAAATGGCACTAAATTTGAATATTGTGAATTCCGAAATGCCAAATTAGTCAGGTCCCTCAATATTGGGGGTATGATATCTCATATGAAAGCTTAGACACAAAAGCATTAAAATATGAACAAAATATATGTTTAATAGCAAAAACCGAAATTATTTTTTAGGTTGCGCATGGAGAAGGAAGATTTACCTTTAAAGATGATACAATCTATAAAAAGTTAGTAAAAGAAAATCTTGTAACCATACGATATGTTGATGATAATGGTAAACCCACCGAGGTTTATCCTATGAATCCAAATGGAAGCATAGAAGGTCTTGCAGGTAACTAATTAATCTATATAATGAAAGTAATTTAATAAGTAGTTGTTAATTTGAACCAAAGTATGTACAGTAAGGTCGAAGTTACTCAGTTAATATGTTCATACAAATTATATGATAACTAAGAATGCACATCGGAAAAATGTCCATTTATTGTCCAGTAAGTAAAATCTTTGTATCTAGTCGATTTTAGAATAAACAGCCATAAATAGCTTTATGGGGGCGAGTACCTATCATAAAATATATTGGGATGAAACAAAATAAGATTGATTTACTCATAAAAAATAATAAATGGGACGTTGGGATATTACTATGTTCTGTTGCGGACTGGCGTTCAGACGGTTCATGTCTATACATACCTAAAAATATACCTTTTACTCCTTAAAAATATTCATAAATAGCTCTCATGTATTAATTTAATAATAAAACATTTTCAGGTATTTGTTCAGCAAATGGAAGACACTTGGCTATAATGCCACATCCAGAAAGATGTGCCCAACCATTCCAGTGGCCTTATATGCCTAGAGACTGGATACATTATCAAAAGAGTCCTTGGGAAAGAATGTTTAAAAATGCATTTGATTGGTGCACATCAAATAAATTTGATACAGTTTATTATTAGATTTGTATGGTTTTAATAATCTCGTGGTGCCAATCGTAGTTTTGTTATTACTATAATTTTATACAAATATAAGTAAAATTTTTATAATTTCACAAATTTAACATTCTGCATGTGCCTTAAACTTTGTCGATATTGATCATTCCGTTTTTTTTGTTACATATACATATATTGATATTTTTTTATAACTTTATGAACTATAAAAAAATATAGGAACTTGTTGAGTTAAAAATATTCTGCATTTTGTTTCCTTATATTTTGGTCACCCTTTTATCTACCAAGGGAATAAAAATTAAAACTTTTGGTTCCGCGATTGAGTTGTTTACGATATTGGGTCTCTTGAAAATAGTTGAACACCTTACAGTATGTTCATGGATTGAGATAACAAGAGAACAGATATCCAAAAATTTAATTTTTCAAGAAAAATTATTTTTGATTAACGAAAAAAATTATGTTGATTTCTAGGCAATGATTTATTAATTGTTTCTTTAATCGTTACCATTATTACTATTTCGCTTGTTTCTCCTACTAATAATATACAATTTTCCATTTTCAGTAAAAGATATAATAACTACTCTAAATTAACTTCATCACAAGAATTATGTAAAATAGACTTCCATTTTACGCAGACAATTTAACGCACAGTTTTCAATATTTGTCTCCCTTTGATATGGTCAGTTAAACTAGGTTATTTAAATTTCATAAATCTATCCATTTTTGTAGCTATAACTAATAGGTATAAAATAAAACACCTGATAACATCGCTACACTTCGTCGGAATTCGTGGTCCGCGAATTTCAAATTATTATTATTTTGAGCAGTTTTGCTAGGGAAAGATAACTTTGCGACCTGCCATAAGCGTAGGTATCTAAAGCGTTAGCTACGATAACATTAGATGAAATTTTGATGATATTCGCGGGCTCTAACGTAAGGCAGACACACTGTCCACTCGACAATCGTGATTATCACTTAATATAAATATAAATTATACGTTTGGAACTTGCATATAAGCTACGATACGAGACTCAGTGATTTGGTTTAATTATGGTTCAAGTTGGTTTGGTGGTTTTGTCGGTCTACATTAATATCAACTGTCCTATTAGGTTCCTAAATGTCACATCACACTACATTATGTTCCTAACTCGGTTAGGATGACCGAATATAGGATCGTGTCTAATAGGCCCTTAGGCGCGAAGTACAATTTACAGCGGTGTTTTTCTTTCAGCGAAAAAAAGTAATGCGTTGAATTTTATGAAAGGAACTTTTTCCCGCTACGGAAAATAAAAACGCAACCTTTTACACTTGTCGCATAAAAAACATTCCTCTTTTATAATCTAAAGAAACGCTACAAGGAATTTATTAAAAAACTTAATGGAAGCTGACCACGTGTTTCCAACAAGCAGCAGAAATCGACCAGTTGAAAAAAATTCTAGTTCCCGCTCAGCCTAAACCTCCTATTTCGGTTGCTCTTTGTACCGCGCAACAAAAAACACTATACTAAAGATTAAAAAAAGACTACTTTTCAATAAAAAATTATTTATTTTGGTTGCCTTCACTAAGCAGATATAAAGGACTTTGAAGCAGTCTTAGTAGCATTTTTGAAATTTTAATATTTACATACCCATTGAAAATAATCTTGTAATTGTTCACAGTATTCTTGGTGCTTAGTTTAATACCAGTAACATTATTTTTACAACAAAGCATTATACCACTCATTTTACTTATTTATATACTCTAAAGCATACAATATTTATTATTTAGTTTTGTGTTAATATTTCAGTCATGTATTTTGTGACAGGTATAATTCTCCTAGTGAATTTATGACCTTAGGATATGTTAAAACATTGTAATTAAAGGTATATTATGGGTTAAAAACTCATTCCCGACTAGTTGTTTTTTAGTTTTTCAATATTATTTTGTTAGATTTCTTTTACCTGGAATTTTTTAATTTTATATAAGTTTAAAGTAATTATTCTTTGTTTTAACTAGAAAAGCCCTATCACAAAATACACGATTAAACTCTAACCTTAACAACTAAAAAATTACACTCCCTAATTCACTAACATGGTCTAACTTTAAAACCGGTCTAAGCCGACAGTAGAAGGTTTAAATTAATAAGTGCAATAAAAAGTCAAACAAGTTTTGAACCTTAAAAATACAATGATTAAAAAATCATTTTCTTTATAACCAAACCAGCAAAAATGTTTGTTTACTTTCGGGAGACAATTATCCCTCTTATCAAGTCCCAAACCTTATCTGTAGATTTTTGTTCTTAATATCCCTATGTAAGCGTTTATTTGTTGACATATGTAATATTAATTATAACAATATAATACGCAGAACAAAACTGGCCAACTCGAACATTTAACGTCCGCGGCAACTAGATCAAGTCTAAATCTTTAACCTCCTTAGTGAATCTGGCTCATAATCTTTAGTTACTCTAATAGACATAAAACTATTCACGTAAAAATTTTTGTCCGGAAATAAATATAAAGATTAAATTTCATGAGAAAAAGTCCAATCTTACAAATGGTGAAGAGGTGACCGTTCTAAAATTTGACTTTATCTTCGATCAAACGGGAAAAAAGAAATCGGCTATTTGGCGACAACCTGTGATTTCTGCGATCAACGACTGTCCACGCAATTTGGTCGACTTTACAAGTTTAGGCAAATTATACTGTCCTATATGGACTTACGATCGCAGAGAAATACATATTTTCAATTTTTTAGTGACCAGTGGCATCAATTAGTGTCATTCTGCTTATCTAAGGACCCCACTGAAAAAGTAGGTATAATTTTTTTGTAACCAAGTAATTATCTCGTAATTCATTATCTTTGAAATTTTGATACTGAAATAATTTTATTATCATATATTCTTGTTTCTCCTTTTTATTTTTTAATACTTTTATTTTTACAGTAAAATAAGACTAAGCGCAGTTTTTATCGACGAAACCATATTGGGAATTTTATTCGTCAAAAATAAAAAGTTCTTCATTTGTAATCCATAGAAATATATATAACATCATGTGCAGTTGTGGAATTTTGTAATAAACGCTACGGTACTGACGAAATAAGCTAGCCGAAAAGAAAATCGTAGAGCGCCCTTACATGTCCTTAGTCTTACCCCAAAAATAGTACGATATTAATGGTAGCGAGAAAAAAACTTTTTTGTTGCGTTCTCCAGTATTCTTTAATATATATATATATATATATATATATATATATATATATATATATATATATATATATATATATATATATATATATATAATATATATGTATTATCAAGTGGACCATCGAGATGTCGCCTTTGTCGTCTTATTTGCCGTATTTTGATTATAAGTATGGCTTATACGATGCAAAGGCGAGATGATGGTTTGTACCTACTGCGGTGGCCTGACGAGTCCCATATTAGGACGAAACAGCACTGTCGCCATCTGTCGGACCCGGAGTTATTCCATACTTTGGAGTGCTCCGCACTTTTTAATACGAGAATCATGTAGATTGACAAATTTTCACGTCCGCTTCGCCAATATTTTATTCTATTTTATATATATATATATATATATATATATATATATATATATATATATATATATATATATATATATATATATAATAACCTGAACAAAATCTCATTTTAGAGAATAAAAAAAATAAAATGTAATTTTTTGTCAATAAATAAAACAGAAGTTATTAAACGCCATATAGAAAAAAATTAAAAGGCTAGATTTATAATAGTTCTTTTCATTGTGATTAATTTAAAATATTTTTCTTCCCATTAACTGATTAATTTTACGCCGAATTTTCCCTAGTGACGTTATCTAATAATCTTATATTACGAATTTTCCATAATGAACATAATAAAAATAAATTTGCAGTATGCAATTTTTCCCCAAACATTGTCTACAATTTTAAATTTTATTAAGTGTTAATTTTTTTTCTGTGGCACTTTTTTACATTTTATGTTCAGAATTAGCTTAAGAAGTTTAATATTAGCTCTTTTCCCGCCATCGCCAATATCGATACCATTGTAATTCATACGTTAGTCTTTCAGGATAAGAAGATAATAGTTAATACTATATAAAAATCCATAAACTAGATTGCGGAACACCACTGCTTGTAAAGCGTTACAAATTCATTACTGAATTTTTAAATTCTGATGTATTTACTCTAAAAAGGTCTTATTAGTTTTTAAATTATGAAATGCAAGAATTCTCTTATAACATGTCGAAAATAGAAATATTCCGTTAAATCATAAAGTGTTTCTCAAAATTATTTATAAATCTTAAAAGAGGATTTTTTCAACCACAGTATATATGACCAACTATATTTGGAATACTGGCTTGGGTCGCAGTTCAATCAGAAACCCGTTGGTGCTAACTGGTTTATGATTTCTCTACGAATAGGGCTATTAATACAATAAATCATTCACTTTATTTTTAACTCGCTGTAACTTGGCAACTAGTGACAGGATCAAATTGACGCAATGCTTAATTTATCAACATTATTGGTTGGTCCATACTTCCAAAAATTATCAACTAATACTAAGAATTTACATTTACTTTCATTTGCAAGGTAAATGATATACTTTATTTTTATCTGTTCACAGTTCCAACTAAAAATTAACAATTATCAGTTACTGCTAAGAAATTGGTCAACTTTTAACTTCCTAGTTTAATTTTTAAAGTTGGCCTAATTCGTGTCATTTTTCGGATGTTTTCAGCTAGAGGAAAAATTGACAAGTACATAAAAAGCAAAAAAAAAAGAAATATTTTAAACAATTAAAATTTTGTACAAATGGATTATAAAATAGTCGAAATACTTTAAAATAAAATTACCACCACAATTAAAAAGCAAAAAATTTACGTTTTATTTTAGGTTAGAATATCAGTGGACCATTTTGATTGGTCATCCTTAATTTTTAAATTCTGAAGTATGCACCACCCATTTTTGCTTCTGAGCGCTGGTGTTAGTTTCGTGGAAATTCTTGGTAGCAGTTGATAATTTTTGAAAATATGAACCGAGCATTAATTTCAGGTAATTTAATTGCATAAAAAAAATAACCATCCCGTGTATCTGTAAAATTCACTTCTAGAAGTTTATTTAGCAGGTATCTGACAAAAAAAATTTTTCTGATACCGGATTTCTAGGTTTTCTAATTCATTATTTTAAGTTGATCGTAAAAAAATAAATGAAAGCAATTTAAGGGAAAGGAACATACATTATAATTAGTTAAACATATTCCAAATCTGTAAATATATACAGAGATATAACAATATTTAAAACAACATGTAAAATATTAAAATTATTATAAAGATTTTATTTAGCAAAAATTGGATCAAACGAAATCTAAATTTTTAATATTACTCTCTAGTAATAAAAGAGTCGTGGACATTTAAACCTAAATGTATATCTCTATAATGTTTATTATCAGAAAAAGTGTACTAATAACAATTAGTTATTAAAAATATTAGGTTCCTAGGCTATTTATTCACCCCCCCCCCCCCTTCAGTTGGGTGGCCAACATTTGAGTACTGTGACTTACTGTTTGTGGTATAAATGAACTTAGTTTATGAAACAGACACATATAACTGCCACAGTAGTAATAAAGTAATCAATAAATTTACTCGACTTTGTGCCTGCCGAAGTTTCCGTGACCTTGAAAAGGTGTCACCTATATAGTACAGTAGGGAAAGTAGCGGCGATAGATCAACCAGTGTATGATAATCATATTGTAAAATATTTACTTTGATGGCTTCGCATTATAAATTAAGAAAGAAAGCAGGCACATTTTTTAATATCCCCTACATTTTTTTACCAATATTTTATATGTAAGTAATGTAATTTCTTAGTAATATTATACCACACTAAAATTAACCGTGAGAATAGGCATATTTTAAGGCCCACATTGCGAAAATGAAATCAAAATTTCGCAGAACCGTGAGATATTTCTCATTAAAATGTACTTACTTTAAGGGGTACATTGTCAATGTTTTATTTGCCAGTTTCCCTTTACTGTGATATTTATACATTTTTTCTGAAATGATAAAAATCACCCTTCTTTCACTTTAGAAACTTTAAAAATTTTGGTGAATAACGTTGATTTATATGCAATTATTGTTAGTAAGTCTAAGGCGAGAAATTCGAGATGTTATACAACCGCCATCACATAAAATCTATATATTTTTTGGCATGACCGTTTTCTATTTAAATTTGTTTCCAACTATTTAAATCACAATTCCAATGGTGAAGTTTAGAAACAACGGAATTTTAATTTAAATTAAATTGGACTAGTAACAGTTCTGCCGACAAACAAAAAAACCTTAACTTTTTTAGCTAGTGATTACTGAACATCTCGAATTTCTAACGTTATATTTAAAAACATAAATTCCACAAATTTATCATAATTTTCTAAAATTTTTAATCTTATCAAAGTGGAAGAACGATTATTTTTATGATTTGTAATGATGAATGTAACAGTAAAGAATGGAAAATGGTAAATAAAGCATTGACGATCTGACCTCTGATGTAAGTATACAAGAAAAATATTTCAAAACTCCAAAATACACGTATTTTGAAATGATTAACTGTGATGCGGTGTAGCATAAATAAATACCGAAAATATTAAATAGATACCGTTTTGAAAATAAATAAAAATAATTACATAATTATGTTAATATTATTTAACAAGGCCCAACAAAAACTATGGTGTAACAGTAATTCACATCCTAGGCAATTTATGAATGGAATTTTATGAAGATCGGGAAGTCGTTGTTTTGTAAGTACCATATAATTAAATGAAGAATGGAAATCTAATAAACAAAACACGTTATCAAATATTCGGTCAAATAATTCAAAGCAAAATATTATTTCTCTGAATGAGAAAATATTTATAAAAAATAAAACTTTTTGAATAAATCATGCTTTTTATCGGTCGACAGTTCGCTATATAGACTTAAATTTAGAATACATAAAATTATACAAAAGGACTAACTAATTTGTATATGCAGACATTTCATATCCTAACAAAACAGAGACCCTTTTTATTTAAGGCATGTATTTTATATCCATTTACGTATTTTCAGAGTATTTTACTTAAATAGATTTAAAAATACGAGAATTTGTTCTTTAAAATAAGTTGCAAACATCCCAAAATTTGTTTAATATAATCTTTATTTAGTCTTCTTGCAAATCCCACAATTTTTGAACTAAATTTCCGTTTACACTTTAGAAAACGGAAATCAAGTCGAAGAACCACAAGACGAAGCAGAGACCGTTAAATAACTTACGCCATCGAATATGAAAAAATTTACTTCCAAAAATTTTAAAAAAGACCAAGAAGGGCCTATGATACCTTGACTAGCCCGGCCGTTTTGTTAAATAATAATAATATAAGATTTGTTCGATGTTTTAGTTACTTTGCGTAATAAAAGAAAAATAAAAGTACTTCTATCTTCAAAAATCACTAAGCTGATAAATTTAAAAAATATTTACCTAGTAACTATTCCCGGCAATTTTTAAATTGTGGTTTTTCCCGTGTAAACCTAGCGACAGTGAGACTGGTAAAAAAATGTAAAACTATTTCCCGACTTGATTTTTATTTTCTTTACATTAAACTATCTATATCAGTTTTAACCACCTACATATTACTTTTTTATATGCAATAATTGACTATGTAAGTTGGTGGGGGTTAAAATTAGGAATAAGGTATCAAAAAGCTTTTGCTAACTACTTGTTTAATTAGAATATGATGATCGGTCATACTTCATTGGTGGCTTTATGTAAATCTAATAAAAATTTATCAGAAAATAAGTCATTTAACAATATTCGGTGTAACGTGTTCCGTTGAAAATTATGGCAAAATATGAAAGAAGACCCATTTATAATAACACATCTACAAGGCTATAGTGATAACCGTGAGATAAATATATATTAACAGGGACTTCAATTACAGAAAGCTCTCAGTTTTAATTTGATATAAATCTAAATAAGGTACTTGATGACGTAATTAAATAATTTTTTAAACTAGCCTGTTCAAAGTTTGCGCGGAATGAAATAAGGAAGAGCTTTTTTCCAATGTTGATTAACTATTACATTTCTTGTGATGTTACTCGATATAGCAGGAAACTAGCCCAAGTAAGTTAAGGGCGCTGTATTTCTTCATACTTTAATCTCACAACTAAATTTTTTCTAGTATTCGATGTTGTAAGTAATTTCATTGCTTAGATTACACTTTAAATCTAAAGTTACACATTTATAACAAGGCATATTAAGATAACGTAAGTAATAAACGATAAAACTATAAAAGTAAGCAAGAAGATATTTTTACTAATCTTGTACCATAAAAGCTTAATAATATATTAATCTTCGAGAACACAATATTGTTTTTATTATAAAGAGTAGATTTTCGCATGATAACTGGTTTGTGCCCATTTTAGTATCTACTCCATATCCATCATAATATTTAAAGCCAGTATTGCCAATTAAAAAACAAGCTAAATCGATAATAAAATTCCTACTTTAAATTTACGTTTAATAAGACTGCGCAATACGCCAAAGCACTTTATACATTTAAAATTGGTATAATGCACATTGATGGCGAAATGATTTATTTTTGTATAATTAGTCCCACTCAATTTTGAATAGTTCATTTGCTACGTTTTTAGACATACTATAAACTACTTATTCTTATTTTATTGAGAAAAAATGTTACAAGAATTAGCTATTAAATGCTTGTTGGTACTGATTATTTAAACTTAACAGGTATGTACAAATATTTACTTAGCTACACATTTAATGTATTCTCGCGTCATTTTCAATTATTACATTAATTTTATATGATTGAGATATAGTTATTAATACAAATTATACCCTGGAAAAGTGCAGAAGCTCATTATATAATACTAGCTGCATTTGAATACTTCAAATTCACTAATAACACAGCGATACTAAAACTGTTTCTAATTTACACTTAGATAGCTTTTAAAACAAGTGCAGCTAGTATAAAGCTAAACAGACAATTACATTGTTATGTTAACAAACGTTAATGTTGCATTTTTAGCGAATGGTTTAAATAAAAACAAATTAAATTTTTAAACGATAAGTTTTAATAATTAATAAATTCATGAAGTGGTATTAAAAATATTTGTACGACAGTGCCACCACTACAGGATTTGGCATAACAATGTTCCTACCATTGACAAATAAAAAAATAATTGAACGAATTATAGTTTAAAAGGCAATGACATTTTGATTCATCACAGAACTATACAAGGTGTTAGAGACAGCACAAGGAAATGCGTAACCTATATCAATTATTAAATGAAAATATTGTACGTAATTTCTACGTAACACACTATATTGTCACGCATATGCTAGCTCGAGAAACGCGCTAACGACTGCATCTCCCAATAGAATTCTGATGTATACGTAACTTTAAGAAGACAATAAATTGATTTCAACCATTGTATTTTATTTCACGTTCAGCACAAGTCAGGCTTCGATTTACACAAATCCATAGATCTACGTGTCAAGTCAATACCACCAAGTTGCAGTATATGTATAAGCAAAATATTCAGTTTTAAGGTATAATAAATAGTGAATAAAAAAGAAACAAAACATCTTGAAAATCTCTATAACTGCTCATTTCCTGCGTTATGGTATATTTAGCTGAAATTTATACATCATATTCATGAGGTACGTAATTTCCATACTGTATTTTCAAGCCAATAAATGGAGCTTATTACCCTCAATTCAATAATACTGAATTTAGTCGGGGCGTTCTTAGTAATTATTTCATAATTATTTAAAAGCATTTTAATGGAGGGAATGAACAGAAAATCGCTCTTTAAAATTAGGCATTTCTTTATCTGTAACTCTTTATATAGTATTTTCTCCATTTTTTTGTTGATTATAGAGAACCTGTTACAAATAGATCTATCAAAATTGTAAAAAGTAAAAATGTTCAGTCGATTGACACCAGACTATATGTATAAAGCATATTCAAAAAAAATCATGGTATATATACTTTGCAAATGCTGTGCACACATGTAAAGCAATCTATAATGGTTCCATTCTATTTTCCATACTATACTTATAACTTAATCAACTAAGTAAGATGAAGTATTTAACGCTTACGTTATAAAATGAATGCAATATGTAACTTGAGTTGAAGTTATATGTATATGTAAACACGATTTTGTTTAAATTTAAACCATTCTTAAAAACTATTTTCGACTACCCTAGGAAGGGTTAAGTGCCAGTGCCTAACTCTTTTGTCTCATTTATTGAAGACTAGAGTAGTAGCTAATTCAAAACACTTGGGAGTTAGTGGCGATTGAAAGTGCTTGTGACGGTTAACTTCTCGTTCTACAGGAGATTCGGTTTTCTCTGGGCAGACATTTTTATCCCTTTTAGAGGCTAGAATAGAAATAAACTACTATGTAATCGATACTAATATAAAGAAAATGTATTATATGTGTCAATTCGAATAATTTTTTTTACCGATGAACAACATAATTCCTTCAACTGGACAAAGTTTATATTTTAATAAGCCCACTTTTGAAATTAAAAAAAGTTTTCTGGAAGCGGCGCGTAATCTCGTAAATTTAAATACATAGAATAAATGTTTTTCTCTTAAAAGCTCTTTATTGCTTTTAAATGACCGAAAATTATTTCGAACAGGGCATCCCAAAGTAAACTATAAAATAATAAATTGGTATTTCAAAGTTTCATTTAAATTTTTTTAGCCAAAATTAACTGATAAAAATTTTATTAGACGGCATTTTATATTTCCTCTAAATTTAGAGTAGCCCCTTCCTGACCTAGTAAAAAAATATTACAAAAAAAAATATTTTCAAGTATGTAGATCTTACTGAGAGGATTTAGTCCACATTTAATGGCTATAAATAACTAGGATTGTTATTTTCTAATTTATTACTCCTACCTGTAGGGTAGGGGCCTCATCTCAAGAATCGGTACTTTTACTCTTTCTCCCCCTTAAGGAACCCACAATTGATTTAAGAGCAGCGCCAATGCTACTCCCAGGAGTATGTACACTCCCACTGTTGCTTCCTAAACCCTGTGGGTGCGCGTCCAGACATTTCTGATATCTTAACTAAAAAAAATATTGGATTTGTAATTTAAAATTCATACCTAGAATATTTTAAATTATAGGAGGAAGAGAACTTAAAGCTACAGATTCGATATATCATCAAAACATAATAAACTTAAGCAATAAGGAATCCTTTTGGTGATCGTTTTGAAATCGCCAGTAAGTTTTACCTTGACGAAGCCATTTGAGCATAGAACTGAGGACTGATTTCGCTCGTATGTCCTGTTTTTATTTGAAATGTAAATGTAATTTTAATGAAATAACATTCACATACGTAAAGAAAATACATATAACAACAGTGTTCATAAATGTCTGGTGTACTTAGGTTGAAGTTTAGAACTTTATCGGTAATTAACATAGTTTCCTACCTTAATATATTTTATGGTCAATTTCCGACAATTGATGAAAAAAATTACAATTTTATAGTTTTTTATTAAAATCCCCTCATACTTATCGCCTAAAAGTTCAATTTCGTTAAAAGTGTAAGCAAATCTATACGGTAAAAAGTCGTAAAGTGCATGATGAGCCTGGGTTTACTCTTGTGATTTTTATTGTACGTAAATTATGACTACATCTTAAACTATTTTTCTTCTTTTCACTTAACAGAATTTAACAGATACTGGACATTAAAATGTTGAAAATACTAATACGACCGTAGGATAAATGTCTCAAATTCCCACTAGATGGCGTAAAATACATATATTTATCATATAATATATGTTATGTTGCTTTTATGGTTCAGGCATAGCAGATTTTAGTTTTATTACAAAAAAAATTAAAGGCTATTTTCCGACAACTACTATTTTTAACCTTCTCACAATGATTGGCGAACACCTGACGTAATTTTATTAAAACTTGTAATATTTTATTATTTTCTTAATTCCCGTCATACCTACAAGCCTCAAAGATAATAATTTTCCATTTTTCTTTAACTCTACTTTAAATTTTTAAAAAACATACACGAAAAATTGTAGAGAGGCATTTAAAATTTAATAATATACAGGATGTCTGGTAAGTATTTGTAAAACTCTCGGCAGTGGACAAAAGGCGAAACCCTAGGGTTTCATATAATTTCTTTTCTTAGGTGCCCCATAATGGGATATGGAGCCCAAGAGGCGTACCCAGCGATTTACCTTGTGGGTTGTAGGTCTTGAGCAGACTCGTATATTGTAATAAAACTTTGGCATGTTGTATAACCGATAAAGGCTCGCGAATCCAGGTTATAAACAACCTTTTACATTACTGAGGAAGTCAGGATCGGACTCGCCACTAAAATTGTAGGCCCAAGATTTTGATAGCGATCATTTTTCAGAGCTAAGATTCGGTTTTTTTAGACAATTATCCAAAAAAATTATCTTTATTTCGCAAAAAATCACCCATTTTCCAGAAAATATGAATCATATCATAGTAATTACAGTAATAACACATGATATGCTATTAATTAAGCTGTTTGTTATCAACCAATTAAGTTACTATAACCAAACGAAATCTAATAATAATCTAACTGCAAAATTACTTAATTAATATCAGTTATCATTATAAACCAATGTACTTAATAATTTAGAGTAATGCTAACATGTAATATGTATTTACTTTATGGACAACCATAAGGTTGGATCCGACTTCATGCGAATATGCATATATTATATGCTCATTCCTAATAATCGAACTGAACATCGTCCATTGAAACAACGACGTTCGAACATCTTCTTCCGAAGACATCCGATATGAGAACGAAAGTGACGCCAAAGAAAAGTTAATAAAAGTCGCGAGTGAAAGGAATCCCCTGTGGGACATGCAGGACAAATAGTACCATTTAATCGAAAAAGTTTCTATCGTCATTAACAGATCAGAATATACATAAATGGGAAAATTCGCCAAAAATACTTCTTTTGCTTAATATTGGGTTAATCCGGTATTCGCAATAAGGTTTCAATTAACCACCTTCTGATTAAATAGGGATTATCTGAAAAAAATTAACTACCAACATCCATGATATACCACTGACTGATCAAAACCGATGCGATAAACCGAGGCAGTGTACGTAGTAAGACATGCGATTTCTGAAGAACAAGTTCGTCCAAATTTTGGCGTTCGCACAAATACGGATCCAGCGGACGACTAGTCTAATGCAGTTCCCTATAGGCAAGAAGAATTTACGTCCAGAAATTTCCAAATCGAAATTTAGAAAAAGGGATGTTCAAAATGAACACCTTGTACTTCAATAAATTTTCTTATCCTGCTAATTTATTCTCGCTGTTCTCGAAATAACATTCCAGGATTATTCGAATGTTTGTAGTAATGGAGTATCATTTCAAGTAACTTTTCCCCGGTGTTTACTGATGTTGAATAAACAAGTCATTCAAGATTCCCACAAAAAAGAAATCTACAGGTTTAAGTCAGAAAATCTTAATGTTCATATAATAGATCCGCCTCTAGTCTAGACAATCCATTTTGTTGCGTCTATTTAAGCTGCGAGCTTTCTTACCCTGTAACAAGAATTATCAGTAATCTGATCCAGAATGTATTCTACTAACTCAGGATTTTTTGCTCTTGTTGGACGCAACCAAACTGATTTTTCTCGAAAGCGATTGATTTTTTCGAAATAAATATAGATTATTTTTTTAGATAATTATCTAAAGTATTACCTATCAAAATTTTATTCCTGTCTTCCTTGGTAATGTCAAAGGCTGCTTACGGCCTGGATTCGCGAATCTTTACCGGTTAGATAACATGCTAAATTTCATCAAAATATACAAATCTGTTCAAAGTCTACAGCTCAAAAGGTAAATCAGTGGGAACCCATTTTGGGACCCATACCTATGTTATAGGACACCTTAAGAAAATAAATTATATGAAACACTAGGATTATTTTGAAGCCTAATGTACACTGTTGGGCTCTCGTATAAACATTGATACTTATCAGTTAAGTGCAAACAAAATTCCCAAAATTACCTAAAAATTAAGCATCTAGAATAGAAAACCCCCAAAAAGAATCAACAAATACGGTGGAAATAGAAAAATAAGTACAGGTGAGTTCAGTTAGGATTCTATTTTTGCTTGTTTTTGATATACAATCTCCGTGCTATTAAGAACGTGTGTGTTTTATATAAAAAGAATTTTGTCCAAAATTGTGGCTAGTAAATTCTATGCAAATAAAAAAATATATAATTTTTTGACTAATTTTTAAATACAATGTAATTTTATTTGATCATGAAAATATACTCACCTTACAAGCTGCTTCTATAGTTTTACATAATGCCCCAGATGAAGGCTCGCAATAGAAAACATGTGCCATGAAAGTATCTTGAGCTGTATGCATTATAAAAGCGCAATGTTTAATGTTTTTTCCTATGCCTAAAAAAGACAAATACCTAACTCGACATTCTGCCAGGAGTCGATCATCCTAAAAATAAACAGAATAAAAGATAACAAAATAATTATAGAAAGTCTGGAAATGAAACGACTTTATAATCGTTTCTTAGTAGAATTTTCATAGATTAACTTTAGAAACATAACATGAAAAAATGTTACATATTTCAAAATGTATAGCCTATTTGATTTTTTAAATTCTACTACACTATTAAAATTATCTGTCAAAATAGATAGCAACATACATACATTCAAGATAAACTCATTATAAAACGTTTAAGCCATGGAGATATTCTTGAAATTTAACCTGCCCAAAAATTTGTTTATTGATATTTTTAAATATGCTTTCTTGGACTAACAAATCAAAAAAAAAAATAAAAAAATACGGTTTCGTAATCGGGAAACTGTCGAATTTGATATTAATTCTAGAAATACGTAAGTTTTTATGCATATAGGTCTAAAACCATTACTCCCAAATAAGAACTCAGAATATTGACTTTTATCAAAAGAATTTAAAACAAAAAAACACACATTATGTCCCAATTCAAAGAAATAGTAGTAAAATACAACGTTCGATATTGATATGTTTGTTGCCGATGTGGCTGAAATTTCGAACGTTCAAGAGACAAACTGCACACTTGACAAGAGTCATATCAAAAAAGGTTTAATTTTATGACAACTTGGGACCCTTAGATCATTCCTATGAACGTAATGTAAAAATCGTTTGCAACATTTTTTATAACAGGCTCAGTGTTTTATGTTAAAACATCAACTAAAAATAAGACATAAAAACGAAAGAGCTAGTGAATATCTAGAAGTCAGGTATATAATATCACCAAAACTAATTACTCTCTTATTATTAAAAACCACTGCAAATTGCTGGTTTGGGAATTCAATTGTGGCCGTCGTTCGATTACGGACGAGTCGCGTGAAGATCGTCCAAAATCAGCTATAATGTAAGAAAACAATGATGACATACCGTGAGATTGAGGCATCTGTGGGCATTAGTAACACCTGCGAATAAAATATATCGCATGAACATCTGGGAATGAAGAAACTCTGTTCGCGTTGGATCGCGCATAATTTGACGATCGCTCAATAAAAGGCTCGTGTCGATTACTGCAAGAAAATGCTCACAAAATACGATTGCGGTGTTTTAAAAAACATTTATAAGATCGTGACAGTTGGCGAGTCTTAGATTTATACGTATCAACTCGTAATGACACTTACACATTGGATCAAACAAGTGACTTTTCAAAACGTGGAATTGATGGGTCACCCGCCAGACAACCCTAATTTGGTATCCAATGATTTTTTTTTTGTTTCCGTACATGAAGAACAAACTGCACGGTCAAAGATTTTCTACGCTCCAAGAGGCGGCTGATGCGTTCAAAAACCATGTAGCAAAAATGTTTTCTGATTGGTTTAAACGCAAACAAAAGTATATTGATCATCGTGGAATTTTCAATGATAAATATTTATTTTTATTATTTTCGGAATATAAACGGTATCCTGGTATGTTAAAGTTGTTTAGGATTATAAAATTTTTTTAAGAAGCTTGTTTTCCAGTTTATACCTAATAAAATGGTTGAATTTAAAACAATAAAATACTGTTGTTTTATTAAACCTATACAAATTCGAAAATAATGTAATTTTATCTATTATTTTGGAATTTTTGAATGCATATTTCATAGTTCCTTCAGAATAAAAATAAATAAGTAACTCTAAGGATGAAAATCGTCAGTACGCTTTTTTTCTTTAAGAAAAGAATGGAGTACTGGGATCAAACTGTGCTTACAGATCATACAATGGCACCTAACAGACCAAACCTCATTTTAGATAAAACATTCAAATGAGCAACACTAATATAAGTCGCCATCCCTAACAACCACCATATAAGGGACAAGCATAATGAGAAGATCGCCAAATACAGAGGCCTGGAGGTGCAGACAGTGGGGAATGGATAGCATCCCGATGATCCCCATAATGCTATCAACAACCAGCGTACGACTGAAAAGTCGTCTGCTAAATATCAAGGGATTGGGCACTAGCGAAGACCTGGATAAGGCTATGCAAAAGGCGGTGCTTCTTGAGACCATTCCAATTATTTGGAAGTTTATAGGAACAACACAGAAAGGACCCCCACAGAGCTCCATCCTTATGATATCCGAGTATATCTGGAATGAGTGAATGTTCCCTGCAAGGAGTTCGAAAGCCGTTCTTTAACTAACTCTACGGATAATGGAGATACGGGTGATTCATTCACTCCATTCTAGTTTTTCGTGGTTGGATAATAGGAAGGATGGCTTTAAGATACATCCCATATATGGGTGATATCACACTTTATGACGGAAGGCAATTGATCAACACCTTAACAATTTTTTTCATCTCATCACTGATAACCTTCTGCATTTTCAAGGTCGGTAATACCTTGAAAACTATAATGGCAACAATAAGTAAAATATTATATCCTTATTAAGAGGTCGATTAACACACTATGAATATATATATATATATATATATATATATATATATATATATATATATATATATATATATATCAGGAAATATTTGAGCGATCTCAAGTGGCACCATGTTTTGCATATCCTTATACAGGTGTTCACGAAGGCCCCGTCCCTTGATATAAAGTACGGCACTACGCCGATTGTTAATAGAATTGTGGGGGTCATCCAGACGTTACGCATTACCCACTGTCTGCGTATAATAATTATTATTAATTATTATTTAAAAACTATGGATAATATGGATACTATGCATAATACTTACGGCCGGATGGTGAACTGAAATCATAGATGGCGCAATCGATATATTTACAGGCTGCCATTTGTCTGGTGTTACTCCCGTTACTAATCTATCAATAGCATCATTTAAACTATCCATCCCAGATGCCTGAGCAACTTGCGTACATCCAAGGTATTGAGCCCTTAAAACTTTTTTTGGTTCCTCCATGGGTGTTGGGAATGATTGGGCTAAAAAGTGTATTATGTTAGTTACTGTACCCTAAAAGACCTTACAATATACAGATTTAAACAACAGGCAATGAAATAATTACCAAGCTTTTATAAAGTTATTTAAAACAAATTTAAATTTGGACAAATTTATGTTAAAATAAAAAAGTTAATACAAATTAGTTTAGGACTTAGACCCGATCTAGTTACCATAGAAGTTAGATCTTCTAGATGACCAGTTTTGTTTTCATTAGGATATTGTTTCAATTCATATTACATATGTCAACAAATAAACCTTTATATTGGAATATTAAGGATAAAAACCTAGACACAAAGCCTTAAAATCGGTAAGAGGAATAGGTATATCCCTAAAATAAACAAAATTTTCCATTTTTACCGGTTTAGTGACAAAAGGAAATAATTTTTTATCCTTATATTGGTAAGGTTCAAAACTTACTTGACGTATTGTTGCATGCAACTCTCTACTGTCAATTTAGATAGGTTTTAAAGTAAAAACATGTTAGTGAATTAGGGGATAAAATTTTATTTTTAATATCAATTTAAATTTCAAAGTAAGCCATTCCATTAATATTTTAGTAACTTATATTAACTGATATATTTTGTGAAAAGATAATTTTATGTAAAGTCAAATGCATGACCATTTATAAGATAATTTTATGTAAAGTCAAATGCTTAACCATTTATGAAGAAAATTTCGAAGTCTAATAATAATAATTGATATAAACCGTTTGTACGTAAAATTTAGATTAAGAACTTATTAGTTTTACTATCATGTTATGCGTCTTTCGCTAACTCATATAGAAATTTACCATTAATTCTATTTATCATTATCTATTAACACTATTTATTAGATTTACGGCGATTGAAATCGAACTTTTCAACCAATAATTGCTACGAATCCCCTTTGCTTATATTTAGCTTGATATTCCATATTAATTTATCATTCCGTGACATAATCGTAGAGGAGAAGATCACAAACGTTAGAACTTCTCATAATACAAGTGTATACTACTATTAATATTTATAGTAAAGCAAGAAAGGTTTTACCACTTAGACTAACATGTTGAATCTATGAAGCATTATTTTAAGCAATATATTGTTTATGAAACACACCTCATCCACCTAATTAAATGCAAATATTGACTTTAAAAATTATCATTACAGTATTAAAATACTTACAAACAAAAATTTGACTATTTCTAGCAGGACGACGATGTTCAGTGGGTAAGTTGCATGGTCTAGTGGCTACACTGCGTCCATTAGGATCAACTACTACTTTTCCCAAATTTTGTTGCAAGCTACGTTCAATCATTATTTTTTTACATATATCTCTTAAAGTATTGGCAATAGTTCGTGCTGGCATGTCACAGCGGAAAACATGGCACATATGTTTGCGAGTAGTACGATCTCTTGCCACATATGCAAAATCTCTAAAAGTGGTATTAAATATTACTAATCAAAATACGAGAAAAATCATTTGTCTAAACAACAGTTGACGAAAACAAGAGAACTGGCAGACTAAGAGAATATAGATTATATACACTCAAATACATAAAATATTTTCCACAATTTCATAGTTTTTATAGAAACACAATGTTTCCTTTTCTATCAATTTTAGTGGCACTACAATTTTGTTACCAGGACAAAAAAAGTTTAGAATAATTTTCTTTTAGAAATATAACATTTCAATATACTAAGGCGACTCTTTAAATAATTAAAAAAAATACGTACAAAAATACCAATGTCCAGCAAGTTTAAAAAATAAATTTCCCCAATTTTTCAAATATTTTAAAAAGGTATGAAGAGAATGGAAATTTCGTACAAAGACCCGGTTAAAAGGTCAAAAGGGGTACAAAAGCATTTGATGACAGTTTTTGATACTACGAAATCGACATCCACGTATTTCAAAAATGACCTATTAAAAGTAAAAAGTTAAAGAGCAGATTTATTAAAATCAAAATGACCTGTCAAAGTTCAACATCTTTTTCTAAATCAGAAAAAACACATGTTCAGACGAATATCGAGAATTGGAAAAATAATCTGTTCATGAATGATACTAGAATTCAATTATGAAAACCAAATGGACAAAACCAAGTTTATCAAAGAGTTGGCAAATGATATACCAGCTGCACTCTCATATAGAGCATTAGTTTTAAAATGGGACGCATAATTCTTTAGGGTGGTAATACTATTAGTGGAAGTGACTGGACGATTGACTGATGACTTTTTGTCGAAAACATCCTGCCAAATCATGTTTTGCCATATGTTGCTATATTGGATACGAATTAATGCAGGATAAAGCTGGACCGCTGATGGGGTTCACATTTAAAAATTAGAATGAACACCGAAGAGCCCAGAGTTAAATGTAATAGAGCACATGTGGGATCAGCTAAAACGTGGCATACGACGAAGAAATCCAGTTCCAAGTACAACAGAAGAGTTTTTGATTGTAGCACAATATGAATAGAAAGCAATTTCTCAATAATTCGTAGCATGTCGAGAAGGGTACAGTAATTAGAGCACGAGGAAGGGAATACTCATTACTAATTAGGCTCTTATTTTAGTCACTAGTATTTACCATCCCAAACATATTTAAAGTGTAACAATTTAGTATAATCAACTGTTACTTGAGGGAGGTCAATAATTATACTTATGTATTGAGAAAAACACTAATTTTGTATAGAATTTTCATTGTATCCAAGTTAAAAGTTTTAACAGTTAAAACATATCATGTTTCGCTACATTAGAGCTTTATCAAACGTTGGACTCTGAATGAACGAGGTTTATTACTATATTTTTTACTCGTCTAATGGCTATATAAATTTATAGATTTTTCTAAGTAATTTAAGTATTATTATTTTATTTCAGAATGTAAAATTCTAAAATTTTTATTTAAATGGATTATATTGTATCAATGTAAAGTTAGTTAATTTTTTTGTTAATGAAACCAGAATAATATTCTTTAATTCTTTTCTTAAAGCTCCCACCCGTTTGACCTAAATAAACCATATTACAATATTTGTAAGTTAATTTATATACTCCAGGCTGTTTGTTGGTGTCTTTGTTTCTTGTCCTTTCTTTTGTCTGTGGAATGGTTGGTTTTGAATGGTATTTTAATGTTCTGCTTTTTTTTTAAATTTTCCTATCTTGGCACTAGTATGTCTGACGAAAGTAATTAGTTTAAAGTTATTTTGAGGCCCTTTGGTAGTTGATTACAACATACCAATAGTTTTTTTACATGGTCTTCATTAATGTTTTATCTATCTATCTTAAGGTCATAATTATTTATAGCTATTTATTTAATAATATTTAATTCGCTTTGAAAGTCGGTGTTATTTAATGGAAGTATTACTATTCTGTCCAGTATGCCATAAAAAACGGGTAATGTATGTTGAATTGAATGGCATAGAAGACAAGTTGGTCCTTGCCTCCCTTAAGCGAAACTCGAAATGACGCCATGATGCTTTGTTGCCGATCATCATGTAACATCTCCTAGGCATAGATTTAAAAGCCTGCTGATTACTTTGAATAACTGATATCTTTAGTTTGCTTTTTTAAGAAATCTCGCAAAATCTATTTAAAAAGGATTTATTCATTTCTAAAAAGCTATATTCGAAAGTATACTTTGAGTTTTTATTTTGCATCCCATAATGTCTCTAAGAACTATTAAAGAATTTTTAGATGAAGAATCTATAAACTGCTACAAATTACTCTTAATTTGATATCCCAATTAATGGGTTTTATTATTTCTGACTTTTAGATTTGGACAATTTGTACATATATCTGCAATTTTGAGTTCGTAAATTTCCTACATAACAATGACAGTCGCTGGCTTAAGACGAGTCTTTTGAGAACACGTTTATCGAAATCAATTAACCCGTTTAAGGGCTTATCCGACTTGGTCAACTTGAGAATATCGATTTTTTTATTAATTGTATTTTTCGAAAATATGAACACGCAAAAGTCTTATCATAACATTTCACGAAGATTCGAGTAGTCCTTGTATATATTTGAGGCTGGTGTTAAATGGACGCTCGCTACAGTGTGCGGGACTCCACTTCCTACGAGCGCGTTCGGTTTTATTTGTATACGAACATCTGTTCTATTTCCCATTATCAATGCCTACATCAGCTCGCAGTATGAGATCGTGAGGAGGTAAATACCTTGAGAACAATTTAAGACTCTCACTTAGCACTTTTTGTTTGAACATTCGCCATTTTGTTATCTTTACATGAAAATTGACAATTTTGGTGAGGACAATAGCCACTTTTTTTACCAAAGGTAACACTTTTTTATTTATCTTTTTAAATGGTCCAAAACAGAGAAAACATCAACGCAATCGACTCACCTTTTTCAACACTCTTTGTTCACCTAGCACTTTTTATATAAAAACTATATTAAATTAATATAAAAAAAATTGTTTCCCGCATTTCAAGACTGTATTATTACATACCAGAAATAATTACTTTCATATCTATGTTAGAAATCGCTAGATAAATAGTCGAAAATGGTCTTTTTTCGAGTGTTTAAAGTGAGATGATCCCTTAAACTCTTCAGTTCCATAAATATACATTAAATCAAAGACAATATATACGATATGAAATTCATCTTTGATTAAATCATAGAATGTTAAACAATATTCTCCATTGCTTGTAGCAAAAACAAAACATTTACTGATCCCTGTTTAAGACATATGTTTCATATTGTGGATCCTATTATTCAGAAAAATTTTTTAAATTATTTTTACGGCTTCTATAAATTAATAATATTAAGTTTTAGAATCGATTATTTACCTACCTTTCTCTAAAATAGCCAAGCAGCGTAAAATTAAAATAATATTAGACAATATATCCACTGAAACGTAATATGTAACTAGTTATTAAAATATAAAAATTACATTTTTTTGTCTGATAAAACGTATTTTTTCCTGCTTGAAATCGGTTTGGAGTCTTAAAAACTTACCGCCCATTATCTCTACCAACACCCCATACTCTAATAGTATGAATAGGTTGTGTATTTAGGACAGTTAGATTTTCTGGATCAAATAATTTTAATGCGCCTTCGTCTAAATCCATGAACAGATCTTTACCCTACAAAAGAACAAATATAATTTAGTAAATATATGTTTTCTATTTGCAAGCTGCTACCAAAAAATAATTGTTCATTTTTCGAAAATGTTTTATGTTTAATAAATTTTAAGTCTTTTTCTACATCTATAAAAACATTAAAATTTTTTTTAAATGTTGGGCGAATTTAAATGCAGTATGTATTATCTAACGCAAGGATGATCGAAAAATTTAGAAATAAGGTAATAAATTGCCTGTGGGGCTTGGAAGCCGAGCAGCCATTGAGGAAGCATCACTTGAAAATGCTAGCTGAGATGTTGGCGAAACGTCCTGATTTGTTTACTGGCGAACGGACTAAAAACCGGAAAAACACCAGTGTATATATATATATATATATATATATATATATATATATATATATATATATATATATATATATATATATATATATATATATATATATATATATGAAGTTTGGAGTTAATTTATTATTAAAAAATGTTGGGTTTTTTGAAAGATCGTCCGGACACACACTCAGTTTGTTTTTTTGGTACGAATTTCTTCCAATATGTTACATCACACAGGGTGACTCGAAAGAAGATGTGATTTAATGAACTGTGATTTGTTAAATAGTTAATACCAATTTTTTGTACACTTTAAACTTCCTGCAAAATTATGAACATTTTTTCTATTACATGTTCTATACCTAAGTGTACTTGTTTTAGATTTATAGACAGTTAAAACTCGAAATGAAGTAGTAACAACCGTTAATTTGTCATTTTATCGAATACTGAAAATGCCTCCCATTACTTGAGTAATCCGATTCTTTAAGACTTCCATGTCAATTGGTTTCGTTTGGAAAACTCTGCCTTTAAGGTAACCCCACAAAAAGAAGTCAAGAGGATTTAAGTCTGGAGCCCTAAGCGGCCACTTAATAGGTCCCCTTCTTTCAATCCACCTGTTTGCTGAAATATCATCAAGAAAGGCGCGAACTTCTGCTGCATAATGTAATGGGGTACCGTTTTGTTGAAACTAGATATTTTGATGGGGTAAATCTAGATTCTAATCTTCAGGAAAAAGAGCAGGAATAAGATATTTTTGTAGAAACTGTACATACTATATCTTTTACGAGTTAAATTTTCATCAAAAAAGATTGGATCTATGACAATATTACCCACGATACTAGCCCACACATTTACTTTTTGTCTATACTGAGTGTACTTCTCTCTTATCCAATTTGGGTTTATATCCGACCAACACCGATAATTTTGTGTGTGGAAAAAACAATGTTTTTAATAAAAATGGGATCCCGAAAACACATTTCATGTACAGTACACAAAATTGAAAACACTTCTCTGTATCTGTAAAAAAACAGCCAATAATTTAGAAACAAACTAAGGGTTATGGAAAAAACTTCAAATAAAAAGCTGTAGGAAATCAAACGAAGCATCTCTTGGTGACCTAGACATTGAATGACGAATATGTAAAAAAAAATCAGCACATAACTCGAGAACTTTAGCGTTGTGGAGTAGAAAAAGTGTGACCATTAAACCGAGTCACTTTGTGGTTGCATCTCAAGGTAACCCCTGAAATTATTTTTTAATTTTGATCAGAACAGTATGGTTATTCCAAGGTCAAAACGAGAGCTCTTAGAACGCCTTTTTTATTTTTGGCAAAAAAACAATTTAAAATAAATAAACCCTGAAGGTCCAAGACATGGCGAGGGTCACTTAAATTAACCTAGGAGTAAAAACCCAGCCCATTTATTTCATTAAATGGTATAGAGAACTCTGACACACAGATCAAATATTTTTATAACTTAAATTTTACATTCATTTCACTATCGTTAATTAAATCTTCATAGTTTCGATTTATTCGATTTCATATTCGTCAATTTCTTTTCATGAAATGTTTTTTCAATATCATTTTCATCTATTTCGTTTTTATTAATTTAATTTCATAATCATTAAATCTACTTTTTTCATTTATTTTCGTCATTTAATTTTTTCATTTCATATTTATTAATTCTATTTCCAAATTTTGATATTTCGATTAACTGTTATCCAATTTTTGTTTTTTATATCATTTCTTTATTCAAAATGGCATTGCTTATTGAAAGTGGACGGATTTCACTTCTCATAAGATGGTAGAGAAATAATTAAATATACTTAAAAAAGCTAGTGATCTCTTTAATGAAATTTTCCTAGTTGGACAAACGTTGATATCAAACTATAGTTTCTAAGACAATTAAACGTTTTGAGGAAACAGGTAGCGTGAAAAATCGTTCAAACTCGGGAAGACCTGCAACAACAACTAAACATGATCAGTCACTAGACGTTCTATCTTTTGATCAATAACTACAAGCTGCAACTCCTAGAGAGTCTCAAATACATGAAATTAGTCAGAAATCAGTGAATATTATACCGCATACAAATTCCGTCCTTATAAAGTTCAGTTAGTCCAAGAGGTTCATGAAGATGATTTTGACAGAAGACTGAAGTTTTATGAGGAGATGACGGAGGAAATAAATGCTGATCCAAACATTTTGCATCGTATTGTATTTTCAGATGGCCAGCTAACTGAAACCTGAAAACACAAATCTGAGAGAAGCAGTAAATTGAGCTCCAAACAAAGTGGACCAAAGAAAGAAAGCGACCTTAACATCACCGAGATCAGATGACTGAGACTTGGCGAGCAATAACCTTAAGCCCCCTAATTCGCATAATCGGGGGATAGCAAATTCTATGTGATCACGACCGCACACTGGCGTGCGCAGCAGGAATTTAACCCCAAACCATCAAACCCAGTTGAATGTCATACAAGACCTTGAACCAAAAATATACATTGTGTTCTTTCTTTCTGATGTAATGTAGGAGTACAAGGTGATCACATTTCACAAAAGAAAAAAAAACGTGATATTTTTTTAAATGGTATACCCTCTATTTTCTGATTTTTATAAAGTCTTGTTGTTCTGCTGCGTGACACCATATTTGACAGACTTAACTTTTGGTTTTCACGATTATACAACATATATTCAAGAGACCTTTCAAATTATCCTCGGGTACTCGAATTATTTCTTTTTACCCATAGCATATCAAACATTAAACAAAGTTAGAAATATGATTGACAATGACATTTTTAGACTGGAGATCTCTCATAATTGAGCATACAAATAAACATATGAATTGTTTGAAAATGAACTATATTTTGTTAAATTGCCAAACACCCAAGTTACAGTTTAAAAATTTTAACTTATTTTTCACTTCACCATTACTAAGGAAATTAGACAAAAGTGTTTAAATAAATATGTTGATATTTGTCAATAATTATTTTACTTCTAAATCGTATCGTAAACGGTTTCAAAGATATACCCATTCCGTAACCACAAATAATCACGCTATAATAATAAAGATGGAACTATCCATTATTACTAAAATTAACTTAAACTTTTAAATTGTTGTAATAAAAGAATGCAAACTTTATTCTGGCATTTACTAATCTAGCTTAGTATCGTAAATAAACAGGACAAGCTCTACCAAGGCATTAACATAAGAAAAGCTTACATCGCCCCATCGGCCAACAACATCCAAGAGATCGTTTTTGCCTAATGATAAATCAACTATACATTTGTTTACAGCTTTGCTACTCCGTTCGGGCGTAAGATCTTCCTCGGCGATTTCCACCCATCCTAAAGATCTCACTGCAAATCTAATTGGCCTTTCTTTTATTTCCTGATCTGGTTTAGAAGGGAAACTTCTTCGTCTACAAAAAAAAACATTTTTTAATAATTGAAAATAAACGGATTGAAATAAATATGAGACCTATTTGATTTATTGTTTTTTTTTATTAGATTTTATTGTTTTAGCAAACTTCTTACCAAGCAGAGAAATAAAAGATTTCAGGTTATTAAATAATATTCTAATCGCCTAGTACAAAAAACTCAAAGTTTCTTATTACTTACTTAATGGCTAATTCCTCCTTTCTTTTACGATCGTCACCTTCCAAATCCAGCGCAGAACTAGTACTACTTCTAGTAACTGTCATAGAATCGAACGACGAAATAAAGTCACTCTCTTTAAAAGTTGACTTTGAATCAGATTTTTCTTTTTCGTAGTCAACGGGAGGCATTTCTCTTTGTATGGTTCCACTTTTAATATGCCAATAATATGGACCATCATTATCTGAAAATAATGTTGTTTTCAAATTATCTTAAAAAATGTTTGACCCATAAATTTTAAAAGAGATTAAATAACTCTCTACTTTGATTCTATGCGATACAAAGAACGACAATGTTGCTAATTGGCAATGGCAAATGTCAAAATGCTGTAACGAAATTACTATTTTGTGAGAATATGAGTTTGCGTACTGAATTCAACTTCCTTATCGTTCATCATAAATATTTTATTCTTTCATAGAAATAATACTCGAGAAGTATAAATTACCATTTTCGAAATATCCCTGGCACACTATCGAATTTTTTCTATTGGTTTTTCAGTGCGTCCTAATATAACACCGGGCCACTTGCCACAGTACCGGTTGTCCGAATATCTCACGTTGCTGTTACCAAGCGTCGTAGTGAGGAACATGTTTATAACTCCGAGTGATGCTCATTACCTTTATTAGGGACGTCCATCGTCAGTTACAATTTCCGATGATCGCCAGACTTTCCATTCGTTCTTACCGAGACTTTCGACACGATCGACATATGTTAACTGTCAATATTATTTAACGTTTCTTGTCATGTGGTTGTTCATTCCGATTTTCTTTGTTTATTGTTTAGATTAACATACAGCAGTCGATATTAGGAAGATTTACTTTGTGAACAATAAATTATGAAATATAGGACTTACTTTCGTTGCTTAGTCGTTTATTATGACATCCTGGACCGGTTACTATTTCAAGAACTACTAGTAGACAGTCAGTATCCAGAAACTAACTGGTCTGCCGTTTCTCCACTGTAATTAGCTGCCCTGTTTAAGTCAGTGCTTTACTACATTAATGCCAAGAGTGGCCCGCAAGACTTAACAATTGTATAATTTAAGCAATAAAATAACGTAATACCATTCCCGTGGAAAAGCCTGGACCATATGGAAAAATTTTTGATTCTTTCAGGTAAAAAAAAATTATTGAAATATGTTTTTACGTAATCATAAATTAAAATATTTAACATATCGCATTTACTTCAATCCGCAAATGTCCTTTAAAAAATTTAAACATCTAAAAAAGTTGTTATTTGTCAAATGTAAGTCGAAGTCATAAAAAAAGTTATTCGTATTTTTAAGGATATTCAAGTCCAAAGTGTGTCACAAAAATGTTAACTTTTATTTTATTCTTATATTTTGTCAAAAAATATATGTATTTTTTTCAGATCTTTTCACATTTCAGATAAAAATCGATAGTACTACTTAAAAAAGAGGAAAAGTTAATTTCACTTTAAATAATAGACACTTTTCCCAAAAAAGATAATATTTCCTTGTTTTTTTGTACTGAGAATGTTTGTTATTCGGTGAAAATTGAAGAAATTACACCAAACACACATTTATTTAGTTCCTTATGTTCGGTTGATTTTAATCAAATGATTTAAATCACGATCAAAATCACGACTTAAATCACTTGATATTATTCAATAAAAATCATAATTTAAATTAAAAAAAAATATTTATTACAAAATTTCAAAAATTTTTTGCGAAAAAAAAATCACAAAGCCACAATGCAACGCCCTAAGAATATAAAAAAATAATTTTACTTTAAACCACCTAAATGTCATAAACTTTTAAATCAAATAATTTAATTTCTAAAATATTTCAAATTTTCAGCATCTAAAAAAATATAAATATAAAAGACAAGTTGAAATCTTAAACTTATAATTTATCATTAGCATTTTCATTGAAAAATTGAAATAGAAATACCAATTTTCCACATATTTATATTCCCAATCTACTTCTTAAATTGGACTGCACAAAACCAAATGCACTAAATACACGTTTCACCAACTCCACATAGGAATTGCTTTATTACTGGTAAATGTTTTGCAATTTTTTGCTCATCGTGTTGGTCCACCACTAAATCCTATTTATGTTTTTGGTTACTTCCACTTTCCTACATTATTTCCGTAAAGGAAATAGAGCGTGCGTTCAATTTTATTGTTAGTGGGTGCAGTCTCGTATCTTCAAATAATTTACCAATAGTTTCCAAGGCCAAATTTATTTCTCCTGGAGATTTTGGGGATCAAACACATAAGCTACAAAATGATATGGTGTTATTGTTTGGTCATATCGACCATGAAATGTTTGATGTTTTTGTAGATAAAGCTCTAACTCTTGTTCGAAGATCTGCTTAAGTCTTTCCGTTACTCTCCAGCATCTAAAATTGTTGCATTTTTTCTTCGCAAAATATCAAGGGCCAATGCTATAGGTTTCAAAATGTCTAGATATTCTTCTGCTGTGCGTTTAAGTCTAATATTGGAAACTTTTTGATATACGGCGGAATCATTCTCTTTTTTGTTTTTCTCACAGATTCTTAATGTTATGTCCCACTGAGACATACATTTCTAAACAGTCAGCAACGTTATTCCAACCACATCGCTTGGGACAACTAATGCTTTGCCCACTGCTTGGCTGAATTTCATTCGGACTTGATGATTTTTACGAAAATATTTGTTATTTGAACAATGTGTTCTTTAATGTCTTTTCTTTCCAAGTCCTTGCACAGCAAATTCAAAAGCTGCGCCGAGTAACCATAGGTTATAACTTGAGAACTAGCTTTTTTTTCAACACTTTTTCTCATGCGAGCTATGTTCGCCGGGTTGTCTGTTACGAAAGATTTACATAAAATTGACAAACAAGTAAGCAAGTTCTGACAAGAATTTTCTGGCAGTAAAAGCCGCTAAACCCCTAAGGACAAATTCTGACAAAACAAAAAAAGAAGGGCAAATATGCCTGGATTTTTTATTTGGCGAATAAAAAAGTAAAAAGTAATAGAAAACCTAAGCAGTTTACAATACAGTTATTTATGCTAAATAAGTAAAAAGTGGTTTAGGTTTTTAATTACAAAAATATTTTATACCTACCGATTGGACATTGGTTATTATTAATAATAAATTAAATTTTTGCTGAAGGAAATCCGCAAAATATAAAAAATTAGTTTCTTAATTTTTCCTAATAAGAATAAAAATATACTGAAAAATATACGCATATACCTACTTGTAAAATATAAGTTAAGTACTAATCTCTGTCAGTCATTCCATGTGCCACTATGTAAAAGCGAAAATATATGTTTTCATCAGCTTCACAACTACTTTTTCAAAAATTTAAATAGTTTTTATAGCAACAAATCTGATATATAAAGATTTAAACAGTAAGCTATAAGGTAACTTATTGATTTTTGTTTTTTTTATCACCCATTTTACAGTGGAGGAAATGTAATTAAAAAATTCCTTTACTACATAAAAATTATGGGCGGTTGTGCGTAATTGTCTCGAAAACTTGTTGCGATTTTGAGTTAAACTTTTGCTTGATTACTACTTAGACACTGTAAAATGTAGTGTTAATGTCTTACCTTCATGTTTTTCCCAACCTGGTGGTAGGGAGTTCTGGCTCCACTCTTGATCTGGAGTAATATTATCATTACACTTTTCTGGAGGGGAGGTTTTGTTAAACTTCTTAACGGGAACAGCATATAAATCATTGTTGATACTTCCTACTATATGGGGTATATGGTCTTCATTTTGAGACGCCATTTTTTCACATATACTAAAATATATAAATATATTTTTTTATATATAAAATGGTACAGCAGCATGACGGATTTTTATGCCCCAAAAAATGTTCGGGTGATGTTCAACTTATTTTTAGTAGTGAAAATTATTATTTTATTTTCTTTTTTCTTTATTTTTTTGTAAATGATATAAATTATCATATTTTCATCTTTAAATCATATATAAACCTTGCAGTCTATACAGTTTATTAGATATTTTTGCTGCTTT
The DNA here is from genome assembly GCA_034092305.1 of Diaprepes abbreviatus. Lineage (NCBI taxonomy): Eukaryota > Metazoa > Arthropoda > Insecta > Coleoptera > Curculionidae > Diaprepes > Diaprepes abbreviatus. The sequence goes on along the minus strand of JASJET010000182.1, from coordinate 1,864,766 downwards.
CAGCAGGACCGTTTTCGTGTTCATTTTCTTGTCTTATTCAAACTTTCTCTCTAAAATCTTATAATTCTAAAAATGTTTAAATTTTGTAATATAAAAAAAACCGTCACCCCCCAATTTGTCGAACCGGGCGGTATAGGGAGTCATTTTTAGCTAATTAAAAGTATAATACTGACGCAGACTTAATAAGCCTACTTAAATAGTATTTATTTAAATGATTAATGTGTGTGTATGTGCGATGGCTCAGACAATGCTAAGTAGGTAGTTAGTTAGATCAAACCACAGCAATGAAGATCCTTAGTGCTCATATCTAAATCTCGTACTAGAGCTTCTATTAAGACTTATTTAAATTTAGCACAGTAATCAAAATAAAAAAACTCAGCTACGGGGTACCGTCATGCTACTGTACTATGGAAATTTGTTATTAATTTGTAAAAGTTGGATCACATACTTATCCCAAATAGTTGTGCTATTATTTTTGTCCCTTTCAACTGTGCCATTATTTCCATTCCATTCAATATTCCTATAAGAAATTATACACTTTAAATAGAATGCCAATATGGATACAATTGAAAAATAAATATCTAAATTTGTAACATAATCAAAGCTTTATTATTATGTTTTCTTTACTTTAGGAAAAAATAAAACCTAAAATTTAGAAAAAAATCATCTTTACGTATTATTTTTTATTATTTAATATACAGGATGAGAAAATTTATATAATATAAATTTAATGGTAATTATTAACATATTTCTTTCACAAATCCTAAATAGAAAAAAATTAAGAAAACGGACTTTTTTCATCCTTTTACAGTGGTGTTCCCCCTGCATGTGAGGGAACGTTTATATGAAGTTTATCTAGATAAATGGATACAAGGGAACCCTGTAGGTTAGCTACCTCGTTCTCCATATTTAAACCCACTAGATTATTTTTTATGGGATTACTTAAAAGCCTTAGTATACGAAGTACCAGTTTGCAGAGTTCAATAATCAGATCAGCGTAAATTTTCTGGTTGTAAAGTAAAGAAATAACCCTGTTATTTTTAAAAGAAGTCCTAAAAGAAGATTCATAAGTTCAGAGCTACATTTCAATTCAACCAGAACGGATATCATTTTTAATACTTACTGTCAAACTTGAAATAACAAAAAAAAATGGATTTAAAAATTTAGGGACTGCATTCTTTAATATTTTCTAATTAATTTGCTGGTATTATTATTAATAAAAATTTATACAAAAATTTCTGATCGTAAAATTCCATTTATATAGCATACAGTCGACAATACGATCTTATATTAAGAGAATAAATAGTCCAAGGAACCATGACTTATTACGGTCACGCTATATTTTTCAAAAGTGACTGCCCTCCAATAACACTAACTTAACTAAAAATTTATAAAAAAAATCACTTTCAAATTTGTCATCCTTTCATATATATATATATATATATATATATATATATATATATATATATATATATATATATATATATATATATATATATATATATATATATATATATATATATATATATATATATACAGGGTGATTCAAAAATCGATCACGAAACTTAAGGGGGTGATTCTACTTGACAAAATAAGGGTAGAGCTTCATATAATTTTTTTTCAAAATGTCATTCGTTTTCGAGTTACAAGCCGTCCAAGTTCAAGTTTTTATTTTTTGTTTTTTGAATTACTCGCTTACAGGAAAACCGATTTGACTAATATTTGAAAGATAGGCTAAGTCTTCTGCGCTTCATCATTTTAGTAACAATTCACATTGATTGTTTGCCGCTAGAGGGCACTTTACCTACATTGAAAATTGTTTTTTTGTCATAATTTTTTAGTGTTGACAGCTACAGTAGTTTTTGGCATAATTTCTGAAAGACTGATGCCAGGCCTTTAAAAAAGGTGCTCTTTATTTACATCGCTAAACCCAACGGTTTAGACGTAAATCACCCTTAAAAATTAAGTGGTAAATTTACTTTTCTCATTTCATTACCACCAGCTACCAGGTAAATAGCTATCAAAGTATACTAGAGCTGTCAGTTTAACATCAAATAAATTCGCTTTTTAAACTATTTAATTTATAATCTTAAAATAACTAATAATGGCTAATCAGTAAATATTCATATTATGGATTACTGCGATATACATTTAATTGATAAAAATTAATGAAACAGTACTAAACAAACTAAAAAAGATTCTCAAAATGTCCCCCATTTTCTTCCATACATTTCCTAACACTCTTCAAAAAATGTCGCCTAACTCGATGAAAAATTTCTGGTGTTTCTTTAATAATTTGGCACTTTTCGATTATCCTGAAGCGAAGATCCTCGACGTTGATTACTGGAATATCGTACACCAATTGTTTCAAATGACCCCAAAAGAAAAAATCCATAGGATTAAGGTCTGGTGACCTCGCTGCCCATGCCAATGGTCCACTTCGTCCTATCCATCGCTCAGGATACGTTGCATTCAAATACTGTCGGACACGTATACTAAAGTGGGGCGGAGCTCCGTCTTGGAGGATCCACATGTTGGCCCTTACTTCCAATGGCACATCTTCCAGATACAATGGGAGACGATTTTGGATAAAATCTAAGTATACGTCACCAGTTAATGGGCCATCAAAGAAATGAGGACCAATAAGGTAATCTCCTATTATCCCTGCCCACACATTTAGTGAAAATCTACGCTGATGTTTCGTTTCTACCACATTGTTTGGGTTCTCGTAAGCATATGTGTGGATGTTGTGTAGATTTGTTATGCCATCACGAGTGAAACCAGCTTCGTCAGTGAATAATATGACGCCAATTAATCGATTATCGTGTTCATACTTAGCTAGGATCTGATTGCACATTTCCAACCGTCTCGGCCGATCATCGTCATAAAGAGCCTGCACCTTTTTTGAATGAAACGGGTAGAGTTGTTCTTCTCTTAGTATCCTCCATGAACTAGCCTGACAGAGCCGCACTTCATTCCCAATTTTTCTAGTACTAATACCTGGATTATCTTCAATAATTTCAAGCACTCTTTCTTCTTGTTGCACGTTTCTAGCAGTTCTAGGTCTTCCCCTATTTCCATTATAACTTTTAAAGGAACCACATTCCGCAAGCCTCCTGTGCACACTGGAAAATGTTTGAGCATGAGAGATATTTCTTTCCGGATAACTCTCCATATAATATCTTCTTGCCAACTCTGCATTACCATTTGCTTTTCCATAACAAAAATGGATATCACAATATTCGATATTTGAATATTGGTGATTAGCCATTATTAGTTATTTTAAGATTATAAATTAAATAGTTTAAAAAGCGAATTTATTTGATGTTAAACTGACAGCTCTAGTATACTTTGATAGCTATTTACCTGGTAGCTGGTGGTAATGAAATGAGAAAAGTAAATTTACCACTTAATTTTTAAGGGTGATTTACGTCTAAACCGTTGGGTTTAGCGATGTAAATAAAGAGCACCTTTTTTAAAGGCCTGGCATCAGTCTTTCAGAAATTATGCCAAAAACTACTGTAGCTGTCAACACTAAAAAATTATGACAAAAAAACAATTTTCAATGTAGGTAAAGTGCCCTCTAGCGGCAAACAATCAATGTGAATTGTTACTAAAATGATGAAGCGCAGAAGACTTAGCCTATCTTTCAAATATTAGTCAAATCGGTTTTCCTGTAAGCGAGTAATTCAAAAAAAATAAATAAAAACTTGAACTTGGACGGCTTGTAACTCGAAAACGAATGACATTTTGAAAAAAAATTATATGAAGCTCTACCCTTATTTTGTCAAGTAGAATCACCCCCTTAAGTTTCGTGATCGATTTTTGAATCACCCTGTATATATATATATATATATATATATATATATATATATATATATATATATATATATATATATATATATATATATATATATATTTATTTATTTATTTATTTATTTTGTCTTTTCTTGGGTTTAGGTTCTTTATTTAACAAAAAAATCAAAAATAATTTGACGTTTCGCCCTTTATTTAAGACATGTTCAAAAAATTTTTTTTTATTTATTGATCTTCTTAAAAATATTTTTTATATAATTCAAAACATTCATACACAAACATATTTACAATTTTAAAAAACAAACAAACACTTTAAAAAACTATTCAAATTTCTAAAAAAGTATTTAATTTTACACAGTTCATACCTTGACATTTTGTTTATTTATTAACAATGAAATGAAATTTTAACATCGTCTATTTAGGTACTTAGGATACATGGAATGCGAGTGTGTTTTATTTTTTATGTTTTAACAATGGACCAAAAAAAAAAACCTAAAGAACGCATACATTTAATTTTATGGTTAAGAGGATATTCAATTTTTGATGTTAACAGGATCGAATACTTAATATTTTTCTTTAAATTAGGTTGGTGTAAATGTGGCTCAAATTTCCTATATCCGTTCTGTCGTTAACAGTGTTTTTATCTTTTTTAATTTCTATCATTTCCTTTATCTGTAATTTTTGATAACCCATATCTTTGTTTTTGATTATATACATGTTTTTCATCCTGTGTGTGTTTGTTTAACGCTGTTGAGGCGTTTTTCGTATATGTATGGTCATTCAATCTGTTCTTTAGCAATTGGCTTGTTATGCCTATATATTTTTTGGGACAATTTGAGCAAGGGATCGAATATACTACATTTGACTTATTCATGAGAGGGGTTTTACTTTTTTAATTAGTAAATGGTGTATTTAATTTATTATGAGACCTGTGACATACGATATCATGCTTTTTTAAAATGTATTTTATTTTTTCTGACAGTTCACTAGTGTAAGGTAATGCTACATATTTTTGCTGTTTATGTTCTATGTTTCTTGTTATAAGGTTATTATAAAATGTAAAGGTTCGTTTATTAATTATTTCGGTGACAGTCTTTTCATTGAAATTATTATTTATTAGTGTCTTTTTCATTTTTTGCAGTATTCTTGGTCGGAATTCTGGAGACGTTAGAGAGATGGCACGATCAGGCAGACCGATTATAACACTATTTTTTTTGGGCTTTTGAGTGATTTGAGAAACAGTTTAGATATCTACCCGACCAAGTTGGTTTGGTGTACCATTCAGTTAAAATTTTGTTTTTTCTGCGTATAAATGTCATATCTAGAAAATTTATCTTATTATTACTTTCTGCTTCGAACGTGAATTGTAATTTTTCGTTGAAACTGTTAAACTCTTGGAGAATTGCATTTATTATTTTTCAAACGGTTTGTCGATGATTGCTTAACAGCCGTGCCACAGGATAAAATAAATGAAATTCTCCAAGAGTTTAACAGTTTCAACGAAAAATTACAATTGCCGTCCGAAGCAAAAAGTAATTATTAGATAAATTTTCTAGATATGACACTTATACGGAGAAAAAACAAAATTTTAACTGAATGGTACACCAAACCAACTTGGTCTTGTAGATATCTAAACTGTTTCTCCAATCACTCAAAAACCCCAAAAAAATAGTGTTATAATCGATTTGTCTGATCGTGCCATCTATCTAACGTTTCCAGAATTCCGACCGAGAATACTGCAAAAAGTGAAAAATACACTAATAAATAAAAATTTCAATGAAAAGACTGTCACCGAAATAATTAATAAACGAACCTATAAATTTTATAATAACCTAATAACAAGAAACATAGAACATAAACAGCAAAAATATGTAGCATTACCTTACACTAGTCAACTGTCCGAAAATATAAAATACATTTTAAAAAAGCATGATATTATTGTATGTCACAGGTCTCATAATAAATTAAATACACTATTTACTAATTAAAAAAGTAAAACTCCTCTCATGAATAAGTCAAATGTAGTATATTCGATTCCTTGCTCAAATTGTCCTAAAAAATATATAGGCATGACAAGCCAATTGTTAAAGAACAGATGCCATGAATATAAGAAAAAAGCCTCAACAGCGTTAAACAAACCCACACACAGGACGAAACACATGCCTTCGATTATACCAGTACCATAATCAAAAACAAAAATATGAATTATCAAAAATTACACAAAAAGGAAATGATAGAAGTTAAAAAAGATAAAAACATTGTTAACGACAGAACAGATATAGGAAATCTCAGCCACATTTACACCAGCCTAATTTAAAGGAAAATATTAAGTATTCGATCCTGTTAATAAACATCAAAAATTGAATATCCTCTTAAACATAAAATGAAATGTATGCGTTCTTAAAGTTTTTTTTTGGTCCATTGTTAAAATATAAAAAATAAAACACACTCGCATTCCATGTATCCTAAGTACCTAAATAGACGATGTTAAAATTTCAATTCATTATTAATAAATAAACAAAATGTCAAGGTATGTACTGTGTAAAATTAAATACTTTTTTAGAAATATGAATAGTTTTTTAAAGTGTTTGTTTGTTTTTTAAAATTGTAAATATATTTGTGTATGAATCTTTTTAATTATATAAAAAATATTTTTAGGAAGATCAATAAATAAAAAAAAACAAAAAAATTTTGAAGATGCCTTAAATAAAGGGCGAAACGTCAAATTGTTTTTGATTTTTTTGTTAAATAAAGAACCTAAACCCAAGAAAAGACAAAATAAAACGGAAATTATATAAGGTATAGGTATATATATATATATATATATATATATATATATATATATATATATATATATATATATATATATATTAAAAATAAACAAATTCACGGTCTATATATTTGAAAAAGTTATTTTATTCTCCTTACGACCGTTTAGAAAGGGGACAGACAGTGTATTCTCTGCGAATTCCACTCTGGTTCTCTCTCCATACTAGTTTCGACCACCTAATGGTCTCATCAGTGGAGCTGTAACGAACCGAGAGTAAAATGCACAGAGAACAAATGTCTACTTAAAATCCCCATATCGTAAAATATCGGCAGGATATTACCTGCAGAACTTGATGCCGGACTGCTATCTTAAACAGTACAAACGAACATCTGAATATACCCCGGAGCGGTAGGAAATTTATTAAAAATAAACAAATTCACGGTCTATATATTTGAAAAAGTTATTTTATTCTCCTTACGACCGTTTAGAAAGGGGACAGACAGTGTATTCTCTGCGAATTCCACTCTGGTTCTCTCTCCATACTAGTTTCGACCACCTAATGGTCTCATCAGTGGAGCTGTAACGAACCGAGAGTAAAATGCACAGAGAACAAATGTCTACTTAAAATCCCCATATCGTAAAATATCGGCAGGATATTACCTGCAGAACTTGATGCCGGACTGCTATCTTAAACAGTACAAACGAACATCTGAATATACCCCGGAGCGGTAGGAAATTTATTAAAAATAAACAAATTCACGGTCTATATATTTGAAAAAGTTATTTTATTCTCCTTACGACCGTTTAGAAAGGGGACAGACAGTGTATTCTCTGCGAATTCCACTCTGGTTCTCTCTCCATACTAGTTTCGACCACCTAATGGTCTCATCAGTGGAGCTGTAACGAACCGAGAGTAAAATGCACAGAGAACAAATGTCTACTTAAAATCCCCATATCGTAAAATATCGGCAGGATATTACCTGCAGAACTTGATGCCGGACTGCTATCTTAAACAGTACAAACGAACATCTGAATATACCCCGGAGCGGTAGGAAATTTATTAAAAATAAACAAATTCACGGTCTATATATTTGAAAAAGTTATTTTATTCTCCTTACGACCGTTTAGAAAGGGGACAGACAGTGTATTCTCTGCGAATTCCACTCTGGTTCTCTCTCCATACTAGTTTCGACCACCTAATGGTCTCATCAGTGGAGCTGTAACGAACCGAGAGTAAAATGCACAGAGAACAAATGTCTACTTAAAATCCCCATATCGTAAAATATCGGCAGGATATTACCTGCAGAACTTGATGCCGGACTGCTATCTTAAACAGTACAAACGAACATCTGAATATACCCCGGAGCGGTAGGAAATTTATTAAAAATAAACAAATTCACGGTCTATATATTTGAAAAAGTTATTTTATTCTCCTTACGACCGTTTAGAAAGGGGACAGACAGTGTATTCTCTGCGAATTCCACTCTGGTTCTCTCTCCATACTAGTTTCGACCACCTAATGGTCTCATCAGTGGAGCTGTAACGAACCGAGAGTAAAATGCACAGAGAACAAATGTCTACTTAAAATCCCCATATCGTAAAATATCGGCAGGATATTACCTGCAGAACTTGATGCCGGACTGCTATCTTAAACAGTACAAACGAACATCTGAATATACCCCGGAGCGGTAGGAAATTTATTAAAAATAAACAAATTCACGGTCTATATATTTGAAAAAGTTATTTTATTCTCCTTACGACCGTTTAGAAAGGGGACAGACAGTGTATTCTCTGCGAATTCCACTCTGGTTCTCTCTCCATACTAGTTTCGACCACCTAATGGTCTCATCAGTGGAGCTGTAACGAACCGAGAGTAAAATGCACAGAGAACAAATGTCTACTTAAAATCCCCATATCGTAAAATATCGGCAGGATATTACCTGCAGAACTTGATGCCGGACTGCTATCTTAAACAGTACAAACGAACATCTGAATATACCCCGGAGCGGTAGGAAATTTATTAAAAATAAACAAATTCACGGTCTATATATTTGAAAAAGTTATTTTATTCTCCTTACGACCGTTTAGAAAGGGGACAGACAGTGTATTCTCTGCGAATTCCACTCTGGTTCTCTCTCCATACTAGTTTCGACCACCTAATGGTCTCATCAGTGGAGCTGTAACGAACCGAGAGTAAAATGCACAGAGAACAAATGTCTACTTAAAATCCCTATATCCATAACTTTTTCAAATATATAGACCGTGAATTTGTTTATTTTTAATAAATTTCCTACCGCTCCGGGGTATATTCAGATGTTCGTTTGTACTGTTTAAGATAGCAGTCCGGCATCAAGTTCTGCAGGTAATATCCTGCCGATATTTTACGATATGGGGATTTTAAGTAGACATTTGTTCTCTGTGCATTTTACTCTCGGTTCGTTACAGCTCCACTGATGAGACCATTAGGTGGTCGAAACTAGTATGGAGAGAGAACCAGAGTGGAATTCGCAGAGAATACACTGTCTGTCCCCTTTCTAAACGGTCGTAAGGAGAATAAAATAACTTTTTCAAATATATAGACCGTGAATTTGTTTATTTTTAATAAATTTCCTACCGCTCCGGGGTATATTCAGATGTTCGTTTGTACTGTTTAAGATAGCAGTCCGGCATCAAGTTCTGCAGGTAATATCCTGCCGATATTTTACGATATGGGGATTTTAAGTAGACATTTGTTCTCTGTGCATTTTACTCTCGGTTCGTTACAGCTCCACTGATGAGACCATTAGGTGGTCGAAACTAGTATGGAGAGAGAACCAGAGTGGAATTCGCAGAGAATACACTGTCTGTCCCCTTTCTAAACGGTCGTAAGGAGAATAAAATAACTTTTTCATATATATATATATATATATATATATATATATATATATATATATATATATTAGTATACTTGGAAGGGAAATTCTACATATGAAAAAAAATTCATATAAAGCTTAAAGATGATTTCTTTAATACTGTGACTTTAACCACAAGCTACGTGATGCTTTGATTCAAATTAGGTCTGCGAAATATGATTTTTTTGTTTATAGTTTTAAAAGATAGTCCTCGCGATTAGAAAAAAATATTTATTGTTATTTGGCACAGTACGACTAATAGTTGCTGATACGTTAATTTGTTTATCCGGACGATTTTATTGTTTAATAACAGCATTACGATTTATATGATTACATCGACTCCAAATATAGTGCAAATTGTCATAAGAACCTATATTTTATTGGTTTTTAATTGCGAAAGAATCGATTAATAATAACATCCTCATTTTTATAACAAAAAAGGGGTATTTTTGGAAGTTATAAACAATTAGAATTTTTGCCCGACTATTAGACGTACGAGTTTCCAACTCTGACAGTTTGAAAGCTGGTATTTTTCTGCAGTTTAAAAAAAATTTCCTACGACCAATAGGAACCGAGTTAGCGTTTTTTTTTTAAAAAATGGTTCAGACAAAAATTGTCAAGGTCAGAAGGGCCATTTGTTTGTACTAATGGCCTTGACCTTGAGGTCAATTTTTTAAGGACATTTGAAGGCCAAGAGGATTTCTTTAAAAATAGAAACCCACATTTTTTATTGTAGAAATGAAACGCGGAGAAAATTTCCTATCAAACGGTATGAATAACATAAAGGGTCAAATCATATCTAGAGGTCATTTGAAGGTCAAATGTCCTCATGCCTTCGATTAATGTGGATGAACCAATTTTTCGGTAACAAAGAGTGATGGAGAAAAATTTTTTCTACAAAAGTTTCTGGAAATCAAACTGTGCATGTTAAGATTACCTTAAATTTGACGTTGACCTTGCGGGACATATCAAGGTCATGCTGGTTTTTTAAATGGTACCCACCCCATATTTTTGACCTCGAAAATAGAGATAGCGCAAAATTTTACGATCGGGCATGACCTTGACATATCAAGGTCATTTCAAAGTGAAATATCAAAAAACTCCGAAATAGCAGGATATTGGGGATTGTTCCAGGCTTAGGGGAAAATTAGAGCAATAGGAGTTTGGACGGGAATGAAAAATTTTTACTTTTGAAAATGACCTTCAGTGGCCCCTTCTTGGATCTTGCGGGTCATCCACAACGAGAAACTGCGAAAAATCACTAAAATTCGTCAAAAAAGCTTCTGGGTGCTTTTTAAACAGTTGAGCTTGATTTGACCTTCCAGAACAGAATAGCAAATTTTAAAATATCTTTTCTAGCGTTCCTTTCGAATACGATGTCAAAAATAGAGGTTTCCATTAAGAGAAAATGAATTCGACCTGCATTGATCTTGAAAATTTACCCGAAGGTGAAGATGGTCTACGTCACTCACACCTTTGCATTTTAACCACTTGTCGAAAGCACCTTCAACGTTTGTTATTCCCGGAAACAATTTTGGATTGAATGAAGTCATTCTTATTTATTTTCCCTTATCGTTTGAATTCTTCCAGTAGTCTTAGTTTAGGAGATTTTTCACAGTTTCACGTTGTGGATGACGCGCAAGGTCCAAGAGGGGACCACTGAAGGCCATTCTCAAAAGTAAACATTTCTCATTCTCATCCAAACTCGTTCTCTAATTTTTCCCTAAGCCTTGATCAATCCCCAATATTCGGAATTTTTTTTATATTTGACTCTGAAATGGTAATTTGAAGGTCATATCCGACCGTGAAATTTTTCGCTATCTCCATTTTCAAGGTCAAAAGTATGGAACCCCGTCTAAAAAATTATCATGACCTTGATATGACCTTCAAGGTTGACGTCAAATTTAAGGTCACCTTAATATACACAGTTTGATTTTCAGAAACTTTTGTCGAAAAAGTTTTTCTCCATCACTCTTAGTTAGCGAATTACTAGTTCATTCACATCAATTCAAGGTATGAGAACATTTGATCTTCAAATGACCTCTAGATGAGATTTTACCCCCTATATTATTCATACCGTAGGATACTATTTTAAAAAAATCACCTTAACCTTTGAATGACCTTGAAAATTGACCTCAAGGTGAAGGTCTTTGGTACAGATAAAGGGCCCCCCTCTGTGCTTTACACTTTTTATCTGAATCATTTTTTTTTTGTAAATGGGGCAATTTAAAAGATATTTGGATCTATAGATTAAAATGACTTACTCTATATGATATATAGGTATACTGACATTCGTGTGAACATTATAAATGAAAATAATTGGATCTCAAGATAATAAAATACTAGCTTTCGAACTGTCAAAGTTGGAAACTCGTACGACTAATAGTCGAGCAAAAATTCTAATTGTTTATAATCTCCAAAAATACTCCGATCCTTTCGCAATTAAAAAACATTTTCTACTATGTTTGAAGCAGATGCAATCATATAAATCGTAATGCGGTTATTAAACAATAAAATCGTCCGGATAAACAAATTAACGTGTCAGCAACTATTAGACGTACAGTGTCAAATAACATATAATTTTTTTTTGCAATCGTGAAGGCTATCTGTTAAAACTATAATGACAAAAAAAATCACATTTTGCAATTGTCTAGGATTAATACCTGAGACACTAGATAAAAAAAAACACGAAAACCTGTTAAATTCGTACTTTGACGGCTTATTGCAAAAACCTACCACCTGTACGAATCATCAAGAGACGTAAGGGGTCTTAGAATTTTTTTTCTTCACGATGAAACTATCCCGAACCACTTAGGAATTTCCCGGGCTTTTTTTCCTCATTGCCTAGACTATATGTGGCGCGTGACTACTTAGTGGGCGTAAATTGCGGACTTCGATTCACCCAAAATTTTATTGCGTGAATAAATCAAATTGTATGTATATATATATATATATAATTTATTTTTGTATCTTAAACCTTTTGTTAAATATTTTTTTCTAATATTTTCTTGGGTATAGGTTTTTCATTAGAGAAACAAAGGACAATAATTTTCTTTCTGACGTTTCGCTCTACATAGCGAGCTTCTTCAAAAGAGCTTGGTATATTTATTTTACATCTTGAAAGTAGTTTTGTGTGTATTAGTAAAAATTTTTAAACATACACACAAAACTACTTTCAAGATGTAAAATAAATATACCAAGCTCTTTTGAAGAAGCTCGCTATGTAGAGCGAAACGTCAGAAAGAAAATTATTGTCCTTTGTTTCTCTAATGAAAAACCTATACCCAAGAAAATATTAGAAAAAAAAAATATATATATATATATATATATATATATATATATATATATATATATATTATTAATAAAAACACTTTATTTTGTTATTATAAGAAAATTGTAAAACAATTACAAAGAATATTATGTACGTAAGGAAGTAAAAAAATGAAACAGATATTACTAAAATCAGCTTTTCTAAGCCTTAAAATGCAGTAGTGCATCACATGAGTCACATTGTGTCGCACGAACTCAAAATAAAAATTTACAAAAATCATTAAATACCTCCTATTATCTATCAAATTCGATGGTGCTAATGGCCCCGTCGTTATATCAACACCCATTGATTCAACATCTAATGCAGCATATGTTTTTCTTCCAGTTGTACCATTCACTGAAGTTTTTACACCAGTGTGTCCCATATTGCAAATATCATCCAATTCTTGATAAATATCTTCGTATATGTTATCTGTATTGGAGTTAAGGGCGTCGTCTAAACGTTTTGATGGTCCTAAATGGTAGTTTGGATTTTCGTAGCTCAAAAGTCCGTTTTCTAAAAATATGTAATATAAATAATTAGTTTCGGTATTTTTACAGCATATTAATTTAAAAAAGTAATTTAAAAAAAAAGGCGAATTCAGCGAGATCTCTTTAAATGTATATTATTAAACTTACAGGGAGCAAGTAAAAAAAGTAATTTCAACAAGGGAACACGATCAAATGCTGTAAGACGCGATCACACGATTCTGCAAGGGATCTTGTCGCATATTATTATTATATATAACTCGATCAAAAATTATTCACAAATCCTCTTTGACTCGGTATCAATGCAATCATCGCTGTCATACGTACAACCTTATGATAATAACTGGTACCACACTATTCACACCAAGAGATTAATTAGATATCGCTGAATCCAGAACTCAATTTTTTAGTGGGACAGAATATTACAATTCGAGCTCTAGGTCTATAGTTAAAATTTGAAGTGATCCTGTAGAATTTGGGGGAACAGATAATGTAACACGTTGTTTTCTCACACTAACTACAATTATGTAATATATATATATATATATATATATATATATATATATATATATATATATATATATATATATATATATATATATATATATATTACAGCAGTTAACAAATATTAATGTAAATTTAAGAATAAACTGATGCATTTAAAATTACGATTTTAATATTATGTGCTCCTTTATAGAGATATAAAGATATTTTATATTACGACTTATAAGAGAACTCTACCATCATTTTCAATAAAAGTTCCTTTTCATTAAATTCATTATATCACACCAGGTTATGGATTCTAAACAGTGTCACGGAGTGGAGATGATTTGTTCGAGTGAGATAACGAATTAAATATGAAGAGACAAATTTACAAATTTTCCCTTTGAAATTCCCCAACTGCTCACGGTTTTTCATGTTAAAAAATTTTTAAATTTCAGACAGAACAATCTACCGACCTTCAGGTTCATGTTTTTTTTAGGGGAGAGGAAATTTTAAACTAAGGCAGCAAGTAAAAGTTTTAGGAAAGTTTGAAACATGTCTTGTGTACTGAAAAAAAGATACTGCATTACGAGAGATAAATTTCAAATAACACAATGAAAAAATAAAAAAACAATGAAGTGAAAACAAACAAGATTACTTCACTAAATAAAGAAAATGGCCACCGTTCTCCTCAATACATTTTTTGAAACTTCTGATTAAATAACGTCTTACTGTTAGCTAAGCCCCTTAATGGATTTAATAACATTTGCGACTTCCTGAATTTTTTGTGAAAGTTTATCAAGTGTGTTAATTATCTTTATAAACAATCGACTTCATGTAAAGCAACAAATAATAATCAAACGGGTTAATGTTCGGACTATAAGAAGAAATTCACTGCCGTGACCAATCCACTGAATAAGAAACGTCGATTGAGATGGTTCCGAACAACAAGTAAAAAGGTGCTCCAGCTTCCACAAAGTACATATTAAGCCCTACGTCTAATAGACTAAATAATTAATTTTCTAAGAATTGTAAATATACAACACCATTAAGTCTTTGTGGCACCAAACGTTCACCAAAAACTTTTGCCGAAAATGGCTTTCTCTCGAAAGGCATAATAACGCTTACTTCTCCAATTAAAGATTTCACGTCTAGTAAACGTCGCCTCATCACTAAATAATATGATTTCTACGAATGTCGGATTTTCGCTTCTGGCTGGTAAATCATTTTCCAATAAATTTTCTATACATGTAAACTGATAAGGGCGCAATTTTTCTGTTTGGAAAATTCGCACTAATGTTCATTTATTTATTGTAGTTACAGCTTCCAAGCGATTAAGGCTTTATTCTCACTATAGTGCCGCTCTCGATACGATCTCGATACGCTCTCGGTCCGGTAAAATATTCTTACACGAGAAACAATGAACCTATTCACACTATCAGTTTCACGGAGATTTCGATATCGTAAATTCTTTTTCATTTAAAAAAAATTATCGAACCGAGATCGTATTGAGAGCGGCGCTGTAGTAGAATTAAGCCTAATGCTTAAATAGGGATCATTCACATATGTACCAAAATTTCCTCTTTCTGTGCTACCATTACAATGTTTGGTCTGTCATCCGATTCTCGATATAAAAGCCCTTTTCGGCCAAATTAGTATAAATACGTCGAAATATTTTTCGATTTAACCAAATCTATTTGGACATAGTTCTAAATATCTTACAGCAGCACAACTATTATAGTATTCTTGAGTATAGACCCCGAGCAGTTCTCTCAATTCACTATTAATAAATAGATTACTGAATACAATAAAATAATAACACTTTATAAACTGAAAATTAGAACCGTAGATAAAAAAAAACACCTTCTAGAAGTGTGCATCTCGGTAAGTAGACAATAATTAATAGGACTTACGACCTAAGGGACTTCTACATTATATCTTTATACATTTTTTTGTGGAAAGTTGTTTTAAAAAGCACTACTATAAAAAACTAGGTACAGATTCTCTGGTCAGTTATTGAAATTTTAAGTTTTTATATACGAATTCACCTTTCTTAATTTTATAGAACTTAATTGTTATATTTTCGTATCATCCAAAAACTATCAAATTATTGATTTAACTTCAAACTTTTAGAGCTTGATTCGCTGAGAATATTAAATCCACTGTAGTTATAATGGAAGTTCGAACTTCCAGTTTAATTTTTTTCGGTCAGGGTAATTTTACAGTTTGTATTGTATGTATTATTACCAGACATACTTCAGACTACGTTTTCCATAATAATATATGGTAAAAATAACGGTATTTTCAAGCTCACAATTTTTTGGCATTCAATAATAAGAAGAAAAGGAACAAAAGTTATTAAGAAAAAAGCAGCAAAAATTAATATCAGGAAGGAAATGAGCAAAAATTATTAAGAAGTAAAGAAATTAGTATGATAACGAATAGCTTCTATACAAAAAGGTTTTTATAATCAGCTTAATTAAAAAGTTAGTTTTTAATATTTTTTACAAATTAGTCATATCCGATTCCAATAACTTTTACAATTTTTTTATATTCTCGAGGCTGATACTTTAATTAATAATATCAGTACATTTGCTGTGCGGCCGTATAAAACGTCCCTCAATTTTAACTTTTAAACGGAACCACATATCGATGGCTGGTAAAAATCCGATATCATGCTTACTACATTTTTACAAATAGTATTTTGTGACTCGTGGCCGAATATCACGAAAGCGCAATATTTGTTCACTAGATACAGCTGGCCCAAATATATAACGGCATGAGATTACAATAAGGGCAGGAACTCCTGTTTTCCGTTGCACCATAAAATAGGATTGGTTTTTCTTAAAACAATAGGTACATTTTCAAAATTATTAATTTCACATTGTATTTGTTAAAAAAACTGATATTTTCGTAGACAAAAGAAGATCTTGACACTTCTAGCATAGCACTAGTACTTTTTCAATTAAACCTTTTAAAGGTTCTTCAAAAGAGATTGCGAACAGAATGTTGAACACTTTTAGATGTCGCAGAAGTGTGAGCGTACTTTCCACGAGGTTTATAGTTGTTATCGCTACAATTTATCTTATAATTATAGAATTTCGATTTTATTGTGGTCACCTGAATTCTGGGATTTTGGAAGCATTTTTTATTCAAGTTTCTATGTGATTAATAAGGTTTTGAAATATGAACTTACAATCTTTTTTAAAAAAGTTTTTTTTTAAAACCTGAAAGATCGCAATAGTAATTTTTCGAGTATTCAGGGTTTGTATAAAAAGTATCGGGAACAATTTTTTCTTGACGTGACTGTAAGTCGCAGTGCGCGCACACCAAGGAAGTTGGAAGGGGTAAAAGCAAGGAGAATACCCTAAACTAAATTTGGTTCCTCATGTAACTCTGTACTCCCCTCAATGTGGCTATGCTGCCCTTACGCAGTAGGTCAAGGGACAGGACTAGATTTGAGAAACCTCTTATTTATGTTGTTATATTGAAAAATTACAATTTAAAGTTCAGGTTATAAAACGACTAATGAAATAAACACTGCCCTAAAAGAAATTTAAACATAATTCTAAATAAAATCTTATCTTATCTACAATGTTAAAAAGGTTCTGGCCATAGGGATTAACTATATGTTACTCCTCCTTTATGTTATTATTAAGTAAAGTGTTTTCCATGTACGTTCTAAACTTTAAAATAATTAATTTTTGATCAAAAAAAATTAAATGAAAAAAATCATAAAAACTACACACTAGCGCCGATCGTGTCGCAAACCCAGCCCTGGTTTCCCGTTCTCACATTGCTAACTTCATGCAACAAATTTACTACGAAATTTCTTTTTGCGCTTGCTCCACATAGCCAGTCGATGCCAATTTATGACATTTATTTTCTGCATGGTGGAACACTTTTTTACGCATTTAGCCTATTTTTGTAGTTTTCCTATCCCTTCCAAGTTTCTTGGCTCACACCTAGCGGGCTCGAAGGTGGAGGGTCTGACCTTCAAAACGCGCCAAGCGTCCGTCGCTTGCGAGCATTTGTTCAGGCATAGAAGAGATATACCAAGAATTCCTATCCTATGCTAAAATTTTTGACGCTCCTAAATGGTACGCCAAACTGGTACGCCATCTCGCTCATAAAAAGCAATTTACAATATTGTCAATGACTAGATATCAGTATTTTAGTGTGATATACATGCTTTTGTTAGAAACAAGTATAAGAGATTTAAATTTTCGATTATATGTTGAAAACGTGGCAATTCTGCACATCCCTTCCTACGGACTAAGAGGGATAAACTTCACCTTTTTATCGATTTAAATGCAAGGTTGCCGCAGCCTAGCGAAGTTCTACTGAAAGGTTTGATCATTACAACGTTCCCTTTGTAAACTTAAACAAATATAATGAACCAAGGGATAAAAAGACTTGTACCCGTAGTTTAGATCAACTATCCAATAGGGTAACACTGCATATACATCATTCCTTGCCGTTTTACTATAAAGTAAAAACTACCTTTTATCAATGACCGGAGTTTTAATACTTAGCGCTTCCAATCCTCCCATAAGAATGAGCCGTCTTAGTATAATTCGTCAATGGTTCAGGATACATCGAGTTTTTAGTGGACCCCTATCGAGTGACTCGGTGCAGCGAACAATTGAACATCGGTATGCCATCAAATTTTGTGTTGGACTGGGAAAATCGGGTACGGAGACGTTGGGCATGATTCGCCTAGCATTTAAAGATGAAAGCATGTCACAACTTGCAGTTTTTAAGTGGTATACTGAAGGGCAGACAGTAAATGGTTATTTGTACTTATAAGGGCGAACTGTGTGAGGCCAGCGATCGCTAGAAATTGGAAATAGCATCATGACAATGCACCCAGCTACACCTGCTCCAAGGTGATCGACTACCTGACACAAAACAGAATCGCGACGATTCCCCAACCCCCTTACAGTAACGACTTGTTCCCAGCAGATTTTTTTCTGTTCCCAAAGGTGAAATCCTCCTTCAAAGGACAACACCATGAGACCCTTAGTGCCGTCAAATAACCTTGCACGCGTGCCTTTAAGGACCTTTCAGGATCCGCCTACTAGGTAGCCTTCGAGTCGTGGAAAAGCCGCTGGCAAAAGTGTGTCGCCGCTCAAGCGCTGTACTTTGAAGAATTTTGAGGTTAAATAAATCTATTTTGCCGAAACTTTTCCCGATATTTTTAAAACGATTTATCAAACCCTCTCCTCTTTCACAGCTCGTACTCCATCAAAATTAGAACTTTTTTTGTTAAGGCAGGCATTACGACTAAAAAATAAATGGTATAACCATTGAAATGCAACACTCTAAAGAACTGGACGTTTTTGATACTATTTTTATTTAAATAAATTAGAGAGAGAGAGAGACATTGCTGACTAGTTAGGATAAAAAAGTTAAAATTAGGGTGTGCAGCAAGTGAAAGAGTACTCTTTAAAGTTACTCCAAGCTTTCGAAAACATTGATGAAGCATCGTTTATGGAACTAATCTCCTTTTTATTTAACAATACATGTTTCTCTTTTGATGCCAAATTTTACAAACAAACTTTTGGCACTCCTATGGGAGCATCCATCTCCCCTATCTTAGCTACATATGTGATGGGCGACCTGCTGGACACAGTTCTTCCAGTTCTCTCATTTAACCTACATTTTATAAAAAAATATGTTGATGACATAATACTCTCCCTTCCAGAGGATAGTATCCAGGAGATAATAGAAACCATTAATAGTTATGACCCTTACATACAATTCACTATAGAAAAGGAAGATGAGAATCACTCAGTATATTTTTTAGACACCAAGCTCATATATTCCCCTGATAACGCAGTCTTAATAGACTGGTACAGAAAACCATGCAGCTCAGGTAGATTCCTGAACTACAATTGTACCACAAACAGTCAATAAAAGTGAATTTAATCAAACAAATGAAAAACAGGGTCCTAAAAATCTCTGATATATTCTTCCATAAAAAAAAAACTTAAATATCCTCTTACAGATTTTCACAGACAATTCCTATCCCCCAGCTTTTATAAAAAAAAACTCTACCATCGCATCACGTCGTCATCACTAGCAGAAACAATTAATGGTGATATAACAGGTCATAACATTAACAAGAATACTGACATAAAAGTATCGAACAATGATCACCTAAATACAACAGAGGGAATCCTAACAAACACAGTTAAATTCACCCTCGTTACCATATATCAGGGAGATAACACCCAAACTTTCAAGAATTTTCTCACAAATAGATAATATTAAAATTGCTAACAAATCAGTACTTACAATAAACTCTGTACATTCAAAACTTAAAGACAAAAATCCAATGTTGTTTACTTCATTCCTTGTGCGGATTGTGACAAGATATTTATCAGCCAAACTTCATCACTTAAAAATAGAATTATATTACACCGAAGCGATTGTGTACAACATCCTGAAAGATATGCACTTGCTGAACATGCTAACAATCTCTTACATAATATGGATTATGGGTCAGTGAGGATACTTTCAACTCAGTCAATTATTGCCAAGAGGCTTTTCTTAGAGATGGCCTTTATCTCACAAGAACCCAATAGCTTAAATAAAAAAACTGACATTAAACATTTGAGTGAAATATATTCTTATCTTTTATCGTTGGATAACTCTTTATCTACATCTAGAAATATTACTAACAATAATGATTATAGTTATCCTTAGGTAATAATGAAATAATAAATTCAGTATGGCTGACCAGTTACTGCAAAATTACCTTTAAATACAATCTCACCCTAATAAAATTCAATAAAATACTTACTAAAAGTGGACACCTGACAATTTTCCTATCCTAATAATTTTAGCATGGCTCACCATTTACTGCATATTTACCCTTAAATGCAGTTTCATCCTAACAAAACTTAAAAATAATTGGGTAAGGTTGGCAGCCCTGCTGACAGCTGACAATTTTCTTAGCCTCATTTCAAATTCATTTTACAATTACATGTGACTCGGGAAGGAACGAACAAAATGGTTCCTCCTGTTTTATATTTTATTTTAAATTTTAACGTGAATTGTATGTATTAAGTTGTTGTAAATTGGTCTGTGACCCTAGTTTTTAGTCTCTTACGAATGTACATTGTCATAACACCATTTAACATCTTAGTGAACAACCTCAAATAAAGATGTAAGTTATTTAAAATTATTGGGGAAAGTTATCTCACTAATTTCCCTTTTTTTGTAACTATTGTAGTCTCCTTGAAGATGAAACTGATAATAAAGTTTTTCGAAAGCTTGGATTAACTTTAAAGAGTACTCTTTCACTTGCTGCACACCCCAATATCAACTAGTTTATTATATTTATATATATATATATATATATATATATATATATATATATATATATATATATATATATTAGTGATGTGCCGGATCGTTAAAAATGTATATCCGCGGATACGGATCTGAATACAGATATTTGGTGTCAAGATCCGCGGATACGGATACGGATACGGATCTTCATTAACTTACTCAATCGGTGTCAGCGCGCGAGACGTTTAAACGATAGATGACGTCACGCCCGCCGGAACGACAGGCAGGACATGTTTTGACTTGCATTGCGCGCGTATTACTTTTATTTGTTTTATTCATTGTTTAGTGTGTCACTGAGCCGCGTAGATAACGTTTGCGTATATCTTTAGTACAAGAGTTAAAATAATGTCTACTAAGAAGTTTTCTAGTGTAATTTGGAAATATTTTGAGATAGTAAATGATGAATGTGCGAAGTGTAAAATTTGTGACGGAAAGTATTCCCGTAAGGGAAAAGGCACAACTTCTTTAAAAAATCATCTACAGAGAAAACATCCTGAAGAATATGATTTATTCTTAAAAGAAGACTCCGCTAAGAAGAGTACCGATGAAATATCACGGCCAGGGACATCTTTGCAAACGGTAAAAAGAGAATTTAAACAAACTTTTTTTACAGAATATACGGAAAAAGCTAGAATGTGGGATAATACAAACCCCAAATCAATAAAAATTGACTATTTGATTGCTGAAATGTTAGCTTTATCAGATTTACCGTTTCAACACGTAGAACAATTAGGGTTCCGACGATTGATGGACCATATAGTTCCAAACTATGTTCTTAAAGGCAGAAAATATTTTACGGAACTTGTTTGCAGCGAACTTTACGACAAAGTGTCATTAAAAATAAAAAGCATGTTACAAGATTTTGAGAAAGTTTCCTTCACATCAGATATTTGGTCAGACTCGTCATCGGGAGTTTCATTGTTATCTTTAACATGTCATGGTATTACCAAAGACTTTCAACGAAAAAATATCGTTTTGAAAGCGGAAGTTCTTGAGGAACGTCATACGGGAGATTATATTTCGGAAATATTTCTAAGTATGTTAGAAGAATGGGGACTTGAGAAACAAAATGTGCACTGTATGGTACGAGATGGGGGATCCAATATGAAGCGCGGTTGTTCTTTATCTAAAATACATAATATCGACTGTACAGCACATCAGATACATTTGGTGGTTAAAGAAGCCATTAAAAAGTTGATATAATCTCCGTGTTATTCGTAAAATGTAGGAAAATTGCAGGACATTTCAACCATTCCACAATGGCAATGCAAGAACTAGAAAAAATACAAGTTCGACTCGATCAAAAAGTTTTAAATGTTTGGCAAGACTCACCGACACGCTGGAATTCCAGCTATCATATGTTGGAAAGACTTGATTGCATCAAGGATTCGCTGTCGCTTTATGCTTCTAATAACAAAATAGAACAATTTAATGCTGATGACTGGACTTTGATTCAAGAATTAGTAAAAGTGCTGAAGCCTCTGGAAGACATTACAAAAAAATTGAGCTCACAGAACACATGTATATCTGACGTTATTCCTCTAGTACGAGCATTGAATAAAATCTATGATGAAGATGAGATCCAGGAAAGTCTCAATATCAGTGTATCCGCTGTTCTGAATTTTGTATCTGCTTTGAAGAATGAATTAGATTATCGTTTTTCTGAAATTGATAAAAATGTTTTGTTTCAAGTAGCCACATTTTTAGACCCACGGTACAAAGGTAAATTCTTCAGTGATATTCTCATAAAAGAAATAAAAGAGAAATTGCTTCCAGCTTTAGAAACTGAAGAAAATCTCACAGCAGCTATAAGTACTGGAGTCAAACCAATTACTGTTAGAAAAGGACATTACCAGAATTTAGAAGAGTCTATTGCTAATATGTTGGATAGTGATGATGACGATGAGCAATCTGAAAATCAATTATCAGATACGAAAGCTAATTTGATCATAGAATATATGTCAGAAAAAAGATTACCAAGAGATCAAGAACAGTTAAAATATTGGCAGATTAACAGTAAAAAGTTTGGAGGTCTTAGTCACATTGCTCGCACATATTTATCATCACCTGCAACAAGCGTTCCAAGTGAGCAATTTTTCAGTGCAGCAGGTATTGTTTATGATCCTCATCGTAACAGACTTTTGGGAGACAAAGCTGCCAAGTTACTTTTTTTGAAATACAATTTACCATTACTTAATTTCAATTATAATTAATCACTTTTTCAAGTTCCTCTAATATTCACTGTGTTTGCTTGTGTAATCTAATTTTTATACTTTATATGGTAGGTAGTACCTATTAGGTACGCAGTATTAATATACTTCATTAGAATAATCATTCAATTAGAATTTATTTTTGGTTTTCTCATTATCTCATAGTTATAAAAGTGATCTTATAACTTATCACTTTCTATTATATTGATCTCATTATAATTATAAAAACGATTTAAGTTTTAGTTTACTCATTGTAGTAATTAAATATTTTATTAAAAATTATTATTTAAAATTTATTTATTAAAATAAATTATAATATATAAAATGTTTTATTTCAATATGTTAAACATATGTTAGTATTTTAAAAAACAGCGTTTAAGAACATTCCAGCTTATCCGACAATAATTATATTTCGTAAATAAATATTTGAAAAAGAACTAGTGTTCTCTATGAGTGCCAAGCACGATCTGCCCGCTCGGTTCTCCTCATCCAAGATCGTCATCTTCCCGGCCCTTTGTCTCAAGTCCAGGAATCAATGACTGCTCGATTTCTATGTCTGCCCAACGTCAGTCAACACTTTATCGTAATGCATCCAAACATTTACTCTTCATCATTTTCTTAATTTATAAAAGTGATGTTATAACTTTCTATAATGTTGATCTTATTATAAAGAGTGTTGATTAGTACCTTTGAGTTATGTACTATTGGTATAGTAACTTACTACGATAAATGTTTGCAATATAAAGGTGCCAAATATTTGATTTTAAGAAATAAAAAATACTTGAATTGAATTTAATAGTTTTTTAAATCTATCTAAACACATTAATAAGTTGAAAGATCCGTAAAAGATCCGCGAGAAAAGTAACGGATACGGATCTTTCTTTTCCCTCGGATATCCGCGGATACGGATCCGGATATCCGGAACATCACTTATATATATATATATATATATATATATATATATATATATATATATATATATATATATATATATATATATATATATATACATATATCAGCCAGACAATTTTCGGTATTGGTCGATTACAGATATCGGTTAAAAAAGAAATAACCTGTTCGGCCGTTTCATACTTTGGAGAATCCTTGTTTAACCGACTTCTAAAAGAAGGAGGTTCTCAATTCGTCGGCTATGTATTTTTTAACCGACTTCTAAAAGAAGGAGGTTCTCAATTCGTCGACTATGTATTTTTTTATGTATGTACACCGATTGCTCCGGAACGGCGGCACCGACTTGAATGAAATTTTTTACGTTATGTTCAGGAAGTTGCTGCGGTGGTCCCATATTTTTTTGGACAAAATTGGTTCAGTAAAATCCACAATGGCGCTGACAATATGGCGGCCAAAAAAATTAATTGTGTCAGATTTTCTCCAAAATTGGCATGTGGGAATTTTCGGGGTCGTACACAACGAATCTGAAATTATTTTTAAAAAATTCAATATGGCCGACAAAAAATTTAATTTTTTTCGATTTTTTTCAAAATTGGTGTGGGTGAGTTTTTGAGGTCGCACATAGCGAATCCAAAATATATTTTTTAAAAATTCAATACGGCGGATCCAATATGGCGGACAAAAAAATCAATTTTGTCCCATTTTCTCCAAAATTGGTATAACGGAGTTTTCGGGGTCGCACATAACGAATCTAAAATTATTTTAAAAAAATTCAATATGGCGGACGAAAAAATCAATTTTGTCCGATTTTCTCCAAAATTAGTATAGGGGAGTTTTTGGGGTCGCACATAACTAATCTGAAATTATTTTTAAAAAAATCAATACGGCGTATCCAATATGGTGGATAAAAATTAATTTTGTCCGATTTTTTTCAAAATCGGTATGGGAACGTTTTTGGGATCGCACATTATGAATCTGAAATTAAATATGGCGGATCCAAGATATCGGATTAAAGATCCTACATCTCTCGATTTTGTCTAAAATCAGTATTGGGGGAATTTTGTTAGTGTTAATTACGAATTAAAAATATTTTTTGAAAAACTCAATCTTGCGGATTCAGTATGGCGTCCTTAAATTTTACATTTTTCGATTTTCTCCAAAACTGATATATTTAGTTCTTGACGATGTAAACTATGAATTTAAAAGTATTTTTTCAGGATTCAATATGACGAATCTCAGTATAGGAAACTAAAAATTTTACATTTTTCGATTTTGTTCAAAGGTGAGATTGAATCGTTTTTGAGGATGTAAATAGAGAATATAAAATTATTTTAAGAAAATCTAATAAGTGAGATGCATTATGACCGTCTGGAAATTTTAGATTTCCGGATTTCATTAAAAATTGGTATTAGGGAGCTTTGAAAGGTTTAGATTTAGATAAGATTAAGACGTTAAAATTATTTTTTTGAAATGCAATATGGCGGATCCAATATGGTGGGTTGAAAATTTTACCTTATTCGCATTTTTTCAGATTAGGTACTAGGGGCTTTTCGGGGTCGTGTGTTACGAATATGAAGTTAATTTTTTACAACTATTAGGTTGATAAGATGCAATACGAGGGACTGAAAATTTTACATTTGCCTATTTTGTCTAAAATTGATATTGCGGAGTTCTTGGAGCGTATACAAACTCAATATACAGTATAAAATATATCGGGCTAAGAAATTTATGTCTCAAGTTCTTTAGATTTCGATATTGGAAGGTTTTGAGGCCAATATTACCAATCTAAAATTAATTTGAAATTTAAGGTATTGGATTTACTAGGACAGACTAAATATTTGCTTGACACAATTTCACTGGTATTTGGAGAACTCTAAGAATCAAAGAATTTTTAGTGGTACATTTTAGGGTGATTTACAACTTTGGATAGTACTTAGTTTAAATAATTTATGAATATCATAATGAATTCAAAACTAAAAATTGAAAAATAAAATTTTTATAAAAAAAAAATGAACCGACTCCTAAAAGTGCGCTAAAAAGTGAAAAATAACTATAAATTTTTATATGAAATTGAAATTTTTGAAGTTGACGCCAAATTATTTCTAAATGAAATTACAAATAAACTATTTTTAATCTGTTTATGCGAATCACATTTTGTCAGATATTTGTTCAGGTTTGAGAATTTTAAGATTTTTTTTATTTACAGAATTTGAAATTTAAGTATAGGAAAATATTAGGTATACTGCTCTAAAACAAGTTCTTATAAGCTAAAAAATTCTTTAAAATAGATTTTAAACACTTACTTATAAATATGGAAGGGCTGGACTAATTTTTAAAGTAGCATTTAACAGATGATAGAAACGCCTTAAAAACCGGGTATACCAAGCCGCCCACCCTATTTAGAAAAAAAAACTGACGGTGCCCTTTTACTATAGGGCTACGGAACACAAAAAACTTTTTGATACCAAAACGTAGTAAGCCTTTTTATCTGATTTGGACCCAACCTCAATATCTTATCCCTCTCCAAAGTTAATATGGAGGAAAGGACTTTTTATGACCGCACTGTATTAACAGCAAAATCTATATTATAGTCAACGATGAAATAATATACTTGCAGCTGGTATATGTAATAAATGCATAGTTAAAAGAAACCAACTGAAAATGCCTTATAAGAACAGGCGTACTTTGTTCTAACGATGTGAGAATACGTGTTAAAATAACCGTACAATCCACATAGTAAATTAATACGTATTAATCTGAATACTTCTTTCGCATACGGAAATTGGAATGTGATGGGCTTAGACTCTATAAAAATAAAAGGAAAAAGAATGTCGGAAAATAAGGACATTTTATCTTTGTTACGTACGTCATTGTATTGCGGATGGAAGTGCAGTAAATGAAAAGTATCCGAGTATTTTCAACATTACTTCGCTCTAGTTAGGAATCGAAAGCAGATTCTTACTACCAGAAAAAGTGGAAACTTTTCCCATTGGTAGTGACCGCCACCGACAGACTAGAGATAGGTCGGACTTGAAAAATCCGTTCTTTTTACACGGATCAGTTTACAGTCCGAACGATCCGAAACACTAATATTTAAAATATCGGACTCGGACAGTACGAAAGTTCGCCCTCCGACTGGTTATAGGTTACATCGAACCTACAATGAGCTGGGATCCGTTGAACCTCTTTAATCGGACGGTGTTCGATGTGTCTTCTACGGGTCTTTGTCTCTTTCGAACATTTGGTTCGGTATAGTAGCATAGGTCACTGATGTTTCGGGTCCGCTGGCAAACCTCATTTCGTTAGATTAATAATTGGAGGAACAGTAAATACGTTAAAGGCAATGGGCGTGCAGTACAAGAGTTTAGGATTGCTCTAGTTTAGATTATATTTCTTTAGGACGTTTGTAGAATATATACTTACGAATATAGTATTTCGGTAGTTAAAATATGACTTAGAAATGTGATTTTTTTAGCCTTATATGCCGATTCTGTACCATAATACGTTTATTAAAATATATTTTACTAAATTTACTAGGCGTTAAACCAACTACCAGAATTATGTTCTTATGATTGTTAAAGAAGGTACATATAATTATTTTGCTGAAAATGATAATTTAGCGGTATGATGTAGACACATGGAGTTCTAGCTCTTAAAACAGCGACAGAAATTGTAAAAGCATAAAAATGACAATCAATTCTAATTTTGGGTTTTTAATTAAAAATTATTAAAAAAAAATTAAGAATATATTTAAAACCGATTTTTTTTTCTAAATCATAAATTTTCTCGGGAAGGTGACAATAATAATAGTATAATAAAAGCATAACTTTAATTTTTGTTATTAAATAAAAAATTAAAGTTTTGACTGCTATACAATTTTGCAATACTTGTCGACGATTGTTCTGATCGGTCCATATTAGTATTAGGCAAATAGATTTCTAAATTTAGTTGATTTTCTGGCGCTGCATTATTGTATGTTATTTCTTTTGGCTCAAGTAGAGTCACTAATGGATGCTTACTTTTAAGATGTCTAGCCAAATTTTCGGTAGAGTCATCTATATTGCTTAAAACATAATTCACACTTGACCCGATTTTTTCCAATGGCCGTAAAATTATGTCAAACACCGTTCTTTTTCAAGAACTCATATGAGATGGTGAATGCGCAAGTATTAATTTATGCCGTTAAATGAGAGAGAGAGTCGCAATATTACTATTTGTTTAAAATGCAGCTTAAATGTCCCATTTGCCTTTTAATTTTATCTCATAAATTGTAAGGGAAGTTACATTTAAGCTTAAAATGTTTTCTTTAATAAAAAATTAATGAGGCTTGTAATTGGCTTTTATATATAAAAAAACATGATCGAAATGTAAAAATCTGTGGTGTAATATTTCCTAAAATTATATATTAAAAATGTGAAATGGTAAAGTCATTCATACTTTGGAATTCTTGACGGGAAACGGACAATTGAACCGGTTCTTTGACCCGGATCTTTAAAATTAGTAATCTGGACGGTTCGAATCAACCAAGGAAATTGGAAGGAGATGGAAAACTACAAAAATAGGCTAAATGTGTGTAAAGTGTTCCACCATGCAGAAAATAAATGTCATAAATTGACATCGACTGGCTATGTGGAGCAAGCGCAAAAAGAAATTTCGTAGTAAATTTATTGCATGAAGTTAGAAATGTGAGAACGGGAAACCAGAGCAGGGTTTGCGACACGATCGGCGTCCCGGCGTATTCTTTATGTTTAATGCGGTTGTTTACCATCGTCCTCGACGCTTATTTTCTTTGTTGTGCGGTGCAGTATCATTAGTTAAATTTCGGAATTTAAATTTGTGTATATTGTCAAGACATTTATATAGACTTTAATTTATAACAATGTATCAGTGTATGGTATTGTTTTGTAAATCGCGTGGTTCGATCCCGGAAATTCATTATTTTCGGTAAGTACCTACGTTTTTTGTATTACATCAATATGTAAGATTATACTGAAGATCTTTTAATAGATCGACGATTTTAAAGTTTTGTTTGCGCTAGTGTGTAGTTTTTATCATTTTTTTTTCATTTCATTTTTTTTTTGATCAGAAATTAATTATTTTAAAGTTTAGAAGGTACATGCAAAACACTTTACTTAATAATAACATAAAGGAAGAGTAACATATAGTTAATCCTTATGGCCAGGTCCTTTTTAACATTGTAGATAAGACAAGATTTTATTTCGAATTATGTTTAACTTTCTTTTAAGGTAGTGTTTATTTCATTAGTCGTTTCATAACCTGAACTTTAAATTGTAATTTTTCAATATAACAACATAAATAAGAGGTTTCTCAAATCCAGTCCTGTCCCTTGACCTACTGCGCAAGTGCAGCATAACCACATTGAGGGGAGTACAGAGTTACATGAGGAACCAAATTTAGTTTAGGGTATTCTCCTTCCATTTACCCCTTCCAACCTCCTTGGAATCAACAAAAAGTTCGTTTTGCCCACCTATACTGCAGACCGGTTTCGAACTAACCGATTGTCGTTAGTACAAGCAAGTATACCTCACCATAAAAAAAGTGAGCATTTACATATATATATATATATATATATATATATATATATATATATATATATATATATATATATATATATATATATATATATAGGTATAGAATTAATAGTATATACATTCCTGCTTGATTGTATAATGTAAGTTGAGATATAGTGTTTTGTAATTCATAATTCAGTCATAATTATATATTACCAAAATAATCTCAAAATATTAGGCTCTGATATTTAAATGTGGGCAACAATGTACGAGAGAACAGCCGCTTTCTTACTTTAGGAATTCTTACTTTTTGTTGAAGTAATATAGCAAAAAGAATGTATTTTATATAGTTACTTCACAAGTTATTGAACTAAAAAATTACCATTTTCAATGATAACTGGAGTTTTTTTTATTTTTCAAAAACAATCTTTGACAAAATATAGAAAATTTCGAAATATTTCGTCGTGGCACTAGTACCGTACCACGAACATATTTAACAATACACACTAATTTTACAACAAAATATTAAATTTCGTATTTAATATGTCCCCAAACTCCCTAAATAAACTAAACAAAATGGCATGCAGTGCTCAAACTCCAAATCTTTATATTGCTGAAGCGGGTAAACCCAGACATTAAACGGTGACGGCCCTTCCCCCATTTCAGAGCGCGACGTCACTACTGCTATAAAACCGAAGAGTCAACTGCGAAATTAATGATTATTCAAGAATCAATTCGACTTTATTCATTATTAGGTCTTGCGCATTCTAGCTCATCTGGTCATGCCTGGAAGGGAGAGGACGACGATTGCATCTTTCGGGAAGAAAGAAGACGACGCAAGCCGGACAGGGTAGTTGGTAGAGTGTAGTATCTTCGACGTAACCTCAAAAATGGGTTTCTAATTCAGAGAAGCAAATCAAAGGGTATTTAATGCCCAGAGAGACGCAATCCTCACGTGTGAATGTTGCGTGCAGAATGCATGAAAGAAGCCAACCTTACATTAAAAGCGAAATATAAAGTAGTGCGAAATATTAAGTTCGCCGGCACCTGGAGTGGAAACACTAATGCGTGATGACCGGAGGTTTAAAAAGGCTATGGCCCGGAAACCAATGGACACTCACAGCGCGCTTCTGTAGACTATAGCTTCACTACAGTAAACAGAAGTAAGATCGTGAAGACCTTCGGTCCAGGGGGGGGGGGGGGGTTAGCCGGTAGGAATCCGGCATTACCTGCACACTTCGTGTAGGTGCTTATGCAAGATTTCCCTTCCTCGAAAAAAAAACGAAATTAAGGACTTCTTGAGATAACTCGTCCTTTTTCTGATCGAGCATAGCTCTCAGAGGCCATGTTGGCTGTTTTATTTTTTAGGCAGCTCGTGATTCTTAAAGTAGGTTGTCTTTGACAACGTAACATTCTACATGCAATAAAGATCGTGCACGTGTCTTAATTTCTGAAACTGAAATAAAAAATACCGTCAAAAAAAAGGCGAGGTTAGCGACGCGTTACTTAACCTACGCGTCCAGACTTACCAGAACGTGACAAAGTGGAGAAAAACCTCATTTGACTTTGGGACTAATAGCCGAGCGTTGGCTATAAAGTTGTGAAAAACCTGATCATAACAAATAAATCACGAACGTGATAGTGGAGAGTAAAATAACCCCGAACTTGACTTACGGAAAATAACTGAATTCAATTCATAAAAAAAAACGGAAAATGTTAGGAAAACTGAAAAAGTAAAAAGTGAAAATAAAAAGTTAACTAAGAGTCAAGGACGAGTATTACTTGATAACCTCTTCCTAATTGCCTCTTCCCTTAGAAGTGTTCCCTTGATAAATTAAAACTTAAATAAGTCTTCGTTAACTCTGAGCTTCACTGATTCCCCTTCTATCCCGGTGGGCGAGAACAAAGGTGAGGCAGCTAGAGTTTTCATTCCAGTCGGGAAGTTTGGCGGGATTTCATCAACATATAAACTTATAGGGCACAAATGAGTGATGATGGTTTGTACCGAATTCAATGCCATGACGAGTCCCATATTAGGACGAAACAGCGCTGTCGTCATTTTTCGGACCCGAAGTCTTTCCATTATTTTGGAATTCTCCGCACTTCTTAACACGAGAGTAATGTTTATTTAACAATCCTATGTCTGCTTAGCCAAGATTTATTTTATTTTATTTTAAAATTATACGGACGAAAACTTATCCGTTTGTTTACTTGTTTGGCTTAAAAAACACATAAATTGGTGCTTTCATGGGGGGATCGTTGGTGCGACACCTGGTTTTGACTGCGGAATGCGTAGTAGGCTTGGTTGTCGGTACCGAATAGTGCGACTCCTATCTTTTGGGTAGCGCATTTCGTGTATCGAGTTCTCATATATATCTTTTTTAATTCACCGTCGCGCCATCACGTGGCGGTTTTATATAACATTGTTGATTTGTGGTTGTTCTTGTGTTATTGAGTGAACCATCGAGATGTCGTCGTCATTGTCTTGTTTGCTGTTTTTTTTTTAATTTTAAAATCAGCTTATAGGGCACAAATGCGTGATGATGGTTTGTACCGAATGCAATGGCCTGATGAGCCCCATATTAGGACGAGACAGCGCTGTACTACGTACGTCGTAAAAATAAATAAAAACAAAGACAATGCAAGTCCGACAACCACATTTTAGTCAATCTTCAACATTGTCTATAACCTTCAGAGAACCAATGAGTTCGAAATCAGATTGCAGGTGGCGGTGCACTGTCACCCTTTCCTATTGCTAGTGTTGTAAATATTCGGATGATTCGGATAGTGATGACTTTAATATTCAGATTACTTCAAAATCCGTATTCCGTATCATTTCGATTTACTGCACCTCCATCCATAATACATTGGTAATAAGTACTCTGTCTGTTAATGTGCAATGATACGGATACTTTGCTAGAAATGTGAAAGGTTGGTGAAACAGTACAACTAGTACGAATGAAAGAGGTACCGTCCGTGACATCCGTCATTCTTTTCCATGTGACATACTTGTGCGTTCCTACAAACATAACGGTATCCTTATTTTGACTTTCCCTTCCCTATTATTTTTATAGAATCCAAGCCCACCGCACTTCGCATGCTAAAGTAGTATTCGGATTAATACATATTAATGTGCAGAATGTGCGGTTATTTTAATACATATTCTCACATCACTACCTAGTATTTCCATGCAATCTAAGATAATGTTTTGTCTTTAACCGTGTTAGAACATAGTACGTCTGGCTTTGTAATATAAGGCTTTTTGAGTTGATTGAGATCTAAAATACTTTTTGTAATATAAATGTATTAAAATTTGTTTTTTGAATTGTCGTTCGCATTATTAGAGTAAACGTTCTTAATAAAAAAAAAACAGATTAGTTTCAAAAAGGGTAAATTTAAACTCAAATTTTTGTTTGTCTTTTTACATTAAACAGTGTCTAGAGTATGAATTTTTATCTTCCATAAGTTATAAAGTAAAATAACAGAATGCAAATAGCTTCAATAAGCCTTAGTTCGTCTAGAGCAGCGGTTCCTAACCTTTTTATTCTTGCAAACCCCTTCTAAAAACCGGAATAAATTGGCGAACGCCCTGTGTAATCATTTATCATCATCGTCATCATCAGCCCATTTCTGCCCACTGCTGAACATAGTCCTCCTCAAGAGATTTCCATCCTCCTCCATTCTGAGCCACTGCGATCCAGTTTGTTGCTATTCTTTTGAGGTCGTCTGTCCATCTGGTCGGTGGTCGTCCCTGACTGCGTTTATCCGCTCTCGGTTGCCATTCCAAAACGCTTTTCGCCTATCCGTTGTCCCCTATTCTAGCCACATGTCCGGCCCATCTCCACTTTAACCTTACAATGGGCACAATGACATCATCTACCCCCGTTTTTCTCCTAACCCGTTTCGGACCCGATCTCTTAGGGACACCCCCAGCATGGATCTCTCCATTGTGCGTTGTGTTATTTGCAGTTTCTTAGCAGTTGTTTTCCTCCATGTTAGTGTCTCCGCTCCATATGTTAAGACTGGGAGAACACATTGGTTAAAGGCTTTCCGTTTCAGGTTTAAGGGTATATCTGTCTTGAATATCTCCCCAAGTTTTCCATAAGCAGCCAATCCTACAGCTATTCGTCTGGATAGCTCACATGTTTGGTTGTCCCTGCCAATCCGAACTTCGTGACCAAGGTAGTTATATTTCTCGGTAATTTCGATGATTTAATTTTCTATTTTTATAGGCTCACTTGGTACTAAATTTGTCATCATTTTTTTTGTTATAATTTATCTGCAGACCTGCTCTTTGTGTTGCCTGTTGTAGTTCTTCTAGCATTTCTCTGATTTCTTGTAGATCGTCTGATATTAGGACTATGTCGTCAGCGAATCTAAGATGACTCAATCTTTCCCCATCTATAATAATGCCTTTCTCTTCCCAATCCAAAGCTTTAAACGCATGTTCTAGCACTGTCATAAACAGTTTTGGGGATATTATATCTCCCTGTCGAATTCCTCTTCTTATTTTTATTGTCTTCGTCATGGTGTGTAAGTTAATTGTTGTTGTTGCGTTTTTATAAATATTGTGGATGATGTTGGAATATCTTTGTTCTACCCTGCATTCTTTTAATGCTCTTAAAATTGACACCAATTCCACGGTATCGAAAGCCTTATAAAAGTTGACAAAGACAAGATTTGGTGGTCGGTTGTATTCTACAGTTTTTTCAATAAGTACTTTGATACATTGCAAATGGTCATTTGTCCCGTAGTCCGAGTGGAACCCAGCTTGTTCTCTAGGCTGGTAAAGATCCAGTTTATTCTCTAGTCTATTGATGATTATACGGGTGTAAAGTTTATATAGGTGGCTCAGGAGGCTGACGGGTCTATAGTTCTCAAAGCTTGTTTCGTCGCCCTTTTTGTGAATGAGGATCGTAATAGAGTTATTTCATTTGGTTTTCAAGGCATAAATTGAATAATCTTTAAATTTTCTCATTAAGAGCAGGACCCCACATTTTATGGACTCTATTACCATTCCGTCTTCTCCTGGGGCTCTGTTGTTTTTCATTCTCTTCAAGGCGTTGTTAATTTCTTCAATTGAGATTTTGGGCATATTTTCGGAGCCCAGATTTGTGATTCTTAGTGTTTCGTATTTGTCGGGTTCAAGTATAATTGGTTTTTGTACAATGTCTCGTAGAATTCTTCAACGATGTTTAACATTTCTTCTCTGTTAAATTTTATTTGTCCATTTTTGTCCTTTAATTTTATTATGTCTTTTTTGCCTGGTGTTAGCCTTCGTCGAAGTACTTTCATAATTTTGTTCTCCTCTATAGTTTGCGTTATTTTTTCCTGTTTGTATTTTCTGATGTTCCTAATAGCTTTGGATATTTCTTTGTTCACATGCTTTATTTCTTGTTGGCTTGTATTACCATCTCTTAAAAGTGATCTTCTATTTTCTATTTTAAGTTTCGTCATGGGTCTAATTCTTTCTTCTCTTTTAATTTGTGTGCAAAACCTTATTTGGACCTCTGCGGGTTATCGAATCATTTAGGAGATCTAGGTCATTTGTTGTTATTTCTTTTAGGGCGTTATTTATATATTTCTGAAATTTTTGTTCGTTTCCAGGTTGCGTCCACTTTGTTGTTTTCCTTTTCTATACCATTCTATTTCGTTCCTTTCTGATGTTTAGCTTTAATGTGGCTCTGATCAATCTATGATCGCTTCCAGTTGTAAAGCTGTTTAGCACTGTCACGACTTTGATTATGTGTATCTTGTCGCTTATTATGTAATCAATCTCATTTCGGGTTTTGCCATCCGGGCTCTTCCATGTCCGTCTCCTCGGTGGTTTTTTGTAAAAGAAGCTGTTCATTTGGTATAGGTTGTTCTCCAAAGGGTAGTTTAGTAGATCTTTACCTCTTTCGTTCCTACCCGGACTGCCAAATTTGCCAAGAACGTACTCAAATCGATCAGATTTTATTCCAATTTTAGCGTTGAAATCGCCGCACAGTATTGTGTAGTGTTTAGGGTTTTGACTCAATGCCTCGGTAACTTCGTCATAAAATGTATCCACTTTTTCTTCCGTATAACCCGAAATTGGAGCGTAGACCTGCACTACTTTTAAGCTGTATTTCAAATTTAGTCGGAGGATCAAGTATATCACTCTTGCAGATATGGCGTGTATGGTGTTGACATTTTCTAAGAGTTTTTTATGAACATCAACTAATCTTTGCTCATCGCCAAAATAATAGAAGAGGTTGCTTGACTTAAGTGTTTGCAGACTTTCCCCTTTCCTTCTGATTTCGCTGATTCCAACAATGTCCCACGCGATTTTGCCTGAGTAATCATTAGGTACATTAAATCAAACATTAAAACGGGTTATTAAAATTTATTTTTCATATTGAATAATAGTTCATACCGAAAAACTAAAACATAATCGTAAAACATTTATAGACAAACATTAAAACTAAAGTGATAGCTTAACCTACAAAAAAGAATTGATACAAAATGAATAGAGAATAGAGAATTTGAAAAATATCCTCATATTTGCGCCTGTTTAGTGGAACAAACGATTTCAAAATTTGGTTCGATGTCTGAAAGTTTAAGTCTGTGATCAGGTTCTGCATAGATCTGTTTCTGTACTTATCTTTCAGGTAAGTGAATGTTAAAAATCCTTTCTCACATAGATATCTTGTACAAAAGGGCAATAAAACTTTAATGGCTTTTTCCGCCAAAACAGAATACTCATTTCCTACACTGAGCCAAAAATAAATAAAAGAGTAATCTTTAAAAACTGTTTTTAGGGAATTGTCAGAGGATAAGTCAATGAGCTTTTCTTTTTCCAGTAAAGTTAAAAAAGTATCCGGTTATATCTCCTTGAAAAGGATTACGTGTCCAGTTGTTTGATCCAGATATAAGTTTATCAGAAAAATAGCCCTTTTTAATTGAAGCTGTTTGAGATTTTCAGTAATATCCCTTTTAATATTTTCATTAAGTTAAATTTCATTTTCTGATAAAATGGTTCTGAGAGAACTAAAACATTGGTTCTAATTCATTTGCAGACATTGAATTCAAAAGTTGAATTTCTTTAGCAAGGCTGCATTCTATCATGCATATTGAAAATGCTGATACCTGAGCCTTGTAAAGACAGATTCAAATCATTTAATTTAGACAAAAAGGTCGGCTAAGTATGCAAGTTTTTGCAGCCAAAGAATATCAGATACACAAGAGGAAAATGAAATGGAAGGTCAAGAAAAAATACTTGAACTTCAGACTTCAATTCAACCAAGCGGGTAAAAATCTTGCCGCGAGAAAGCCATCTAACTTCTGTATGAAGTAGTAAAGAAACGTGGAGGCGTTCAAAGTCATCAAAAAGCGCATGAAATAGATGAGAGTTTGTAGCACGGGATTTGATAAAATTTACAATTTTTACAGCGTCGCTAAAAGTACTGAATAACACTGCAAGAATGCCCTTAGATGCCAGTGCCTATCTATGTCAACAATGAGTCCATTCAATATTCCCGTTAATCTTCTTCACCCGCACCACAAGACAAAAAATGTTCCGGTCAATGATTTTGTACCATCAGTGCACACAGCCAAACAAAAAGACCGATTTATTTCCTTTTTTTTTCAAAATAGTCATTGATCATATCGAAATTGTTGCACTTGTCGTATAGGTTTTCAGTAGTTTTGCAGATAATATATCTTCTTAAATGGAATTCTTAAAAATATATCTAATATAAACAAGCAATACTGCAGCGTTTGCTACATCGGTCGACTCGTCAAGCTGAACACTATGCTGTGTGATAAGGGAACAAGGTCAATTTTCGTTGTCGCTTTTTCTCCAAGCATACACTTCGTGATGTCTTTAGAATACGATCTAATCTAATTTTCTGCCACTGTATGTGCTTGTCCACATCTAGAATTCTGCAACTAACTCGAAATGATACCTCGAAAGCCATTTTACTATCTTAATTTAAATCTGTTAGAAAAGAAGAAACACTAGATTTTTTATTACCTGCCAATTTTCCTTTAAAATACTCAACAAGTTTATCCTTGTGATACGGATGTTTTGTTTCAAAGTGTCTGAGAAGAGATGCTTTTAAACTGCTTGTCGGTCAGGATTTCATTACCGATTACACAAAGCGGTTTAGGTTCCGACTCCTCCCCGACAAAATAAAAACCCATTTGTAACTAGTCCCTGTCACATATTCGTTTCTTTACTTTTTTCTCACTCTATTCGCCTATTTTTTATTTGCTTACAGTCTGTCGAGACGGTCGCTTACTACAACTGCCACTGTGATGATTCCAAATCAGGGACTGACATAGAAGAAGCAACAGATTGCTCGTCAAACTTTTCGTCAGACTTGACCAAACTACCAACGATCCATCATACTTTACCGAGCAATAATTATTTACTTTCACGTTCAACGTATGCACGAGCGATTTGTAAAGCTTGGATATTTGTTATAATTTATTTACACAAGAATAAATCACTAAACTGGTTTACACTACTAATATTTATGTACACACTATGCATTAACTACTAACTCATTTATATTTTAGAAGTCACTTAAGGTTCTTAAGCTCATCCTACGATTCAGTTCGACGCTATTCTTCCTTTTATGTGACTGTGGCGTTTTTATATAGGCAGACATTATTCTCGTTCTTTCGTGCGCATTCAGGAAAAGTCGTAATTAGCCAAAGTATAAGTTGCCGGCTCATTTGAGAACGCACTCGTATCGCCAGCCACGTAGCAACTCGTCACATTACAGATTGTTACCTGTTGCGCAGTTTAATTCAAAATTCCGCCATTACAATATTTTTTCGCGAACCCTCATTATAAAGTTCGCAAACCCCTGGTGGTTTGCGAACCACCGCTTGGGAAACGCTGGTCTAGAGCAAAATATCTTAATAACTGATCCTATTCGTTTTGGTAGGAAATACCGTGTTTTGTCACTTACATCACTTATTCTATTAACTCGAATAACGGTGCAAAATATTATTTCTGAAAAACTGGCTGGCACAACAAACACTTCTAAATTTTCATTTTCAGCCTAAACAATTAAATTTTTATACTTAGATGAAAATTTGGAAGCCAAACAACTTTTCTCAGTAATATTTTTGTCATTTTTAAAAATGATTCTTTTATTAAAACTAAAGAATTTTTTTGGGAATAGATTATGAATTTAAAATTATTTTAAAAAAATACAATATGACATTTTCCAAATTGATCTTACGGGGTTTTCAGACAAAACATTTTCATTGCTCAATTTAGTGTAGTTTTCAACAGTTTTAGCTAAAACGAATATTTTTTTTCGAATACTGAAAAAATATGGAGGTTCCTAATTAGACCGCTATATATATTTCCTGTATGTACATCGATTACTTCAGAACAGATCCACCTATCTTAATGAAACTGTTTGCATTATGTTTAGAAAATTGCTGCGGTGATTTGATGTCATTTTATTGAAATTGGTTCAAATTCATTTACAATTGATTTTCAGCATCAATCAAATCAAAAATGTTTTGTTCCTCGAGTTTAAAATAATTATAATTGTTATATAAAATTTGATAATACTGGAATGTATCATTGATTTAATATGGTTAACAAATGTAAATTGTTATTACCCATTTCAATGTATAACATTTAATATTCTTGTTTATAATGTTGTTTATTGTTGTTTTTATTATTATGTTGGTTTATTACCTTTCCTATTAGATAAATAGATAAATTTTGTCTAAAATGGATAATTTTTTGCGACCTTGGAAACACTACGAGGTACACTCAACATCTCGATTAGTACTTAATTCAAGCACAGATAATTTCATCTTACAGATGCAACAAAAAGCGTTTCCGCCAAAATTAAATTTCGTGACTCTACTTGCCACGTGACCCACTGGGAAAAATTGTTAAAATTTAAAATAATACTGATACAGCTAACCAGATGCGACAAAAGAGGTTCCCGCAAAAAAACAAATTTCTATGCGGATGTTTATCGGACTGAACCTAACTTTAAGTACACGTTTCATTGTGTTGTTTTCTATTTCGTATTTTATTTTTTTGTGAAATTATCATATCCAAAATATTTTTACTTAAAACAGTATGCGGAACTTCCTGCGATTGCCGTGACTGCACGTCCAAAACTACAGAAAATAAAGTTCTTTCTAAATTCCCTTAAAGTCACTTAAGGTAAGTATTTCAATTTTGTCAGATATTATAAGAACCGAAAAAAGCGACGTGCTAGTCCAAATTGACTAAATTTAACAAATTATTAACCTATGTTTAACTAAAATAGTGTAAAAATATTTGTCAAATTGACTAACAAAAAACGTTACATAATATATAAAGTTATCTAATAAAATTTTGTTACACATATCTGTAAAAAATGTTTAACATATTTACTACCAGTTTTTAACAATATATTCTCTATACAGTTTTCTCAAGTTCTTCGAAACATATAAATAACAAGAAAAACAAAAATAACTGATTTGTTATACTAGAATGGAATGTTGTTATTTTCTCTCTTAATTTAAAGCAACGCTGAACTTCTTCCTAAAAAAGAAAGTATTAACACCTTTTTGGGCTTATATTTTTAGTTTTTAACCGACTTTTAAAAGAAGGAGGTTCTCAATTCGTCGGCTATGTAATTTTTTTATGTATGTACACCGATTACTCCGGAACGGTGGTACCGATTTGAATGATTTTTTTCGTTATGTTCAGGAACTTACTGCCATGGTCCTATATTATTTTGGATTAAATTGGCGCAGTAAAATTCAAGATGGCGCTGACAATATGGCGGCCAAAAAAATTTATTTTTTCCAATTTTCTCCAAAATTGGTATGGAGAAATTTTCGGAGTTGTATCTAACAAATCTGAAATTATTTTTTAAAAAATCAAAATGGCGGATCCAATATGGCGGCAATAAATTAATTTGGTCTGATTTTTTCCAAAATTCGTATGGGAAATTTTCGGGGTTGTATCCAACAAATCTGAAATGATTTTAAAAAAATTCTAAATGGTGAATCCAGTATGGCGGACAAAAACACCAGTTTTGTCCCATTTTCTCCAAAATTGGTATGGTGGAGTTTTTTTGGATTGTACATAATAAATCTAAAATTATTTTTTAAAAAATCAGTATGGCAGACAAGAAAAATCAATTTTGTCCGATTTTCTTCAAAATTGGTATGGGGGAGTTTTCGGGGTCTCACATAACGAATTTGAAATTATTTTTAAAAAGTTCAATATAAAGGATCCAATGTTGCGGACAAAAAAAATTAATTTTATCCAATTTTTTCCAAAATGGATATGGAGGAGTAAATTACGAATCTGAAATTATTTAAAAAATAATAAATATAGGGGATCCAAGATGGTGGATTAAAGATTTTACATCTCTCGATTTTGTCTAAAATCAGTATTGGGGGATTTTTGTTAGTATTAATTACGAATTTAAAATATTTTTTGAAAAACTTAATCTGGCGGATCCAATATGGCGTCCTAAAAATTTTACATCTTTCGATTTTCTCCAAAACTGATATAGAGGGTTCTTGAGGGTGCAAATTATGAATTTAAAAATAATTTTTCAAGATTCAATATGGCGAATCAATATAGCGGGCTAAAAATTTTACATTTTTCGATTTTGTTCAAAGATGGGAGTGAATCTTTTTTGAGGATGTAAATAGCGAATATAAAGTTATTTTAAGAAAATCTAATATATCAGATCCAATGTCACGGTCTAGAAGTGTTAAATTTCCGGATTTCATCCAAAATTGGTACTAGGGGGCTGTGAAGGGTTTAGATTTAGATTAGATTAAGACGTTAAAATTATATTTTTTTTGGAAATTCAATACGGCGGATCCATTATGGTGAGTTGAAAATTTTACTTTATTCGCATTTTTTCAGACTTTCGGGGTCGTATATTACAAATATGAAGTTAATTTTTTACAACTATTAGGTTAACACAATGCAATATGAGGGACTGAAAATTTTACATTTTCCGATTTTGTCTAAAATTGAAATTGCAGGGTTCTAATCTCGATTAGTACTTAGTTCAAATAATTTATGGATATTATAATGAATTCAAAACTAAACATCAAAAAATAGAATTTTTATAAAAAAAATTTAAACGACTTCTAAAAGTACGCTAAAAAGTGAAAAATATCTATCAATTTTTATATGAAATTGCAATTTTTGAAGTCGGCGCCAAATTATTTCTAAATGAAATAAATAACTACTAATATATACAAATTAAGGTAAGAAAGCAATTACAAATAAAGCATTTTTAATCTGTTTATGCGAATAACATTTTGTCAGGTATTAGTTTAGCGCCGATTTCAAAAACTTCAATTTCATATAAAAATTAAATAGTTATTTCTCACTTTTAGAAGTTGGTTCAATTTTTTTTATAAAAATTGTAATATAAATGGAGAACTATAACTTTGGTATTTCTTTTTAACTTTAATCAATACTATTTATTAGTTTATCGCGGTATTCTTTCCAATTTTTACAATTTTCCCAAGGTAATATAGAAGGTCGCGTGGCAAGTAAGGACAAGAAAGTTGGATTCTTCAACTTCTATGGTACCGCTAAAGCTGTCGTATCTGTAAGACGATAAAATCTGTAGTTTAAGTAAGTTGCAGACATCGAGATAAGTTCCCTTATAAATGAAACTAAAAATTGAAAATATTTATAGTTATTTTTCACTTTTTAGCGCATCGTTATTTATTTATTTTTTTTTTCAAAAAGTTTCCTTTTATTCGTGAATTGAACTTAAATTATCTTATTATTACCATTAAAGTTGTTGCAAAATTGTAGCAATAACATTATTTTCAGATATATTATTTACGAACTATAAAGGGTAAAATTTCAAAAAAAAATCCAAAAATAAGCACACAAACGAGGTGACATATTAACTCTGTCCAAAGTTGGCAAAACTACCTTATTTTGTTAAAAATCCTAAAAATTGAATGGTTATTGGACATGAGAATATCAATTAGGAAAAAATTTCATGGGCCACACTTATCTTGCAAAGAATCTTTCAGCTCTATGATTTCAAGTACCATAGATATAAGTAAGAAGTTGTTACGTTGTCGATTCTCACAGCATTTTTAAGTTATAGTAAAATAACAGTGCTAAAAATTTGGTTACAGAATAGTCACATAAACATTCTCATTATCTAAATAAAATCATTCCTTTACCAAGGAAAACATCTTCATCTGGGAGCTGCTGAGGGGCACTTAGAGCGGCCATGCCGCGTATAAGCACCAGCAGCGAAGTGTAGGGTGACCTACCCCCTGCTAAATCAGGCGAGATGAAAGCGCTGTTCACGTGACAATTTAAAAGATGAGAGCCGCGTAGCTCGCCACAGAGAAGCATGCCCTCGGGGCCAAATCAAAATTGATGTAGTGATCGTTTGGATTACCTGCAAATAAAAAATTTATATGTCATAAACGATAGTTATTCTCACAAAGCATTTATTCACGTTATAAATATAACAGGCATTCCTACAACAGCTACAATCATTCAAATTAATCCAATTTATCATACTAGTTACTTTTTAAGGAATTCTAAACAGAACATAAGTGTCACAGTACATCAGGTTATGCTATTTTGAATATTGTATGAAAAAAATTTTTTCCAGTTTTTGGGCTTAACTTAGATACTGCGGTAGCGATGGCGTCGGATTCAGTTCATTGTCGGTAGTTCGTCGAATTTCATAGCTATTTTGATTTTTCTTTGTTGTGCGATACCTTCTGTACTAACTAATAATACCCCTTTAACATAAGTGAAAAATTATACAGTTGATCATTTGGTAAAGTTTTAAAAATAAAGCATTTGTCCATTACAACCATTTTGCTTCAAAACTATTATTTGGAGACTATTTTCCTATGATTTGAAGGTTAACACCAAAACCGTGTGTCGCCGAAAACTTTTTGACAGAAAATTCTCTCCACGAATATGTATCGGTATTTTATTCACAACTTTTT
Organism: Diaprepes abbreviatus; assembly: GCA_034092305.1. Classification (NCBI taxonomy): domain Eukaryota; kingdom Metazoa; phylum Arthropoda; class Insecta; order Coleoptera; family Curculionidae; genus Diaprepes; species Diaprepes abbreviatus. Next base: position 1,821,034 of record JASJET010000182.1, on the reverse strand, counting down.
GCCGTGTGAGTTCCTTACACTAATTAGTTAGAGTACATTATGGTATTAGCCCATGAATGCTCTACCTGGACTCGATTGCGGCAGAATTACAAAGAGCGAGAGCGTAAGCGAGATCGAAGGCGAGAGCAAAGGAATGTTAGCCTGTTTGTGAATTTGGTTTAACAGAAAAAAATGCAATAATAATTATCAAATTATATATCAACGAAAACTTTTTTATGAACACGCTTACGACTAAATCGCTGTTGAAACTGCATTAGCACTTACACTACGTGCCGTTAAACAAAACCAATTTTATTAACCATATTTTTTCTCCAAAGGAAAAAATTTCTATTTCGTCCCCTTAGATTAACGGGGCAAAATTTCAAATTTCTAAATGAAGAGGTGTTTAGAAATGTATGAAGACACAGGCTCATACATAAACGATTTTGTAATTTGGGGCGACATTTCCTTTTAAAAATATGTTCTCGATCTCATACATATTATGGTTAAACAAAATATTATGATATCTTACAACAAATTATTTTTAAATCGTAAATTGGATAATTACCTAATAATTAAAATTTTTATAATAACTGCTTTTAAGGAACTAATGATCTTAACTGTAAAAAAAAGATTCATTAATTTAATTACTAGTCTTAGACTGAGTATATATCCACGAAAACTATGCAACTTTTTCTACATAAGACATCGTATTTGTAAAACAACAAAATTTTCAAATCAAAAGGAATAAATCGTACTTTAAAGGCTTTTTTTTTAATAAAATAATAACAAAAAATCCTAGAAATAATTGGAATAATGTTAAATGAAACGTTCACAACTATTCAATTTTTTTTGGGTGTGATAAATATATACGGGTATATATGTACATACATGTATATTATCTGTAGTTCTCGAATACGTTATTTCAATACTTGTTCTAACGAAAATAAAAATACTGTTTTGAGAAATGACTAAAATAGCCACTAACAATTAACATAAAAATAAAAAGCATGTTCCATTTAAAATAAGAAAACTAGTTTTTGAGGAAATACTAAAAATCTGACTACTGATACAGGCCATTTCCATACATTATAAGGCTGATTTATACAAAATGCTTTATACCGGTTATTTCCGACAAAGATATTTATATGATTTACAAAACGGCTTCGCACTCCCTCCAGGGAATATTGACTGATACCAGGTTTACAAAGATACCAAAAGTATGAAGCTCTGTGGGAACCTTTTTCATGTTATCGGGTCCTAGGTGACGTGGTCTGCTGTATTTCCTACGAACCTTCGGACGGTTCGTGCTGCTGCAACGAGAATTGCTTTCTGCATCGGTTTATACAGATGCTCACTAAGGCCCAGACCCTTGATGTTCAGCAGGAGGTTCTTTGGTATCACTCCAGTTGTTGACAGTATTAATCGTTTGGACACTGTTCATTGCCCATTGTCTTCGGATTTGCACCTTCAGATCTCTGTATTTGGCAATCTTCTCGTTGTATTTTGGCCTTAGATTGTTATTGTTAGGTACAGCAATGTCGATTAGTGTAGTTCGCCTAGACTAGATTTTATCTGTAAGTATAATGTCTATTATGAGAAAACTGTCTGATCCATCAGAACCGTTCGGTCCCAATATAACTGGAACTGATTGTTCTCAAGAATAGGTTCCGGATTGTACTTGTAATAAGGCACTTTTCCTACCTGCAATAGGTTTAACTTATCTGCTAACTCTTGGTGGAGTACCTTAGCGACTAGGTCGTGTCTTTTCTTATACTCCGTTGCGACAAATGCTGGATTGTCTCTGATGTTCGACAGCCATATGGTCATTTTCTATTGAGGGATATCTAATGATGAACTTCCGATAGTTCTTCGTTGGAATAACCTGGTCTTGTAGAGCTAACAAGAAACCTTCCGTTTCCGGAAACATCTATCCTGAAATCAACCAGTAGTTCGACGCTGAGTTGTCGACATTGTCCTGATTGACCTCATTTGGATACCGTCCATGAAGTGGCTTCTGTAGCGAGGTTTGTAACTTCTCTTAATCTGTTTGGTGGTGAGAAGCAATATCCTGTTTCCTCAGCTGTCGCGGCGTTGAATCGTCTGCCTCACATATTGCTCGTGTGTGGAAGAGTCCGTTAACCTGTGGAAGAGTCCGTTAACCTGTGGAAATATGAACGTAAGTTTATTATTTGTTGGTCGAGCTGCTTACCAATATCCATCAATCCTCTTCCTCCTTGATGTTTTGGAAGCATTGTACGTTCAATAGCACTCCGAGGGTGATGTTTTTGTGTTATTGTTAGGAGTGTTCTTATTTTTCGTTGCAGGTTTTGTATGTCCGTCCTGCTCCATTTTACAATTCCAAAAGAGTAGCTAAGTGCAGAACAAGCGTACGTGTTGAGCGCCTTAAACACATTTCTACTATTTAAATTAGTTCGTAATACCTGCCTTACCCTCTTAACAAATTCGATTGTCAATTCGGCTTTCATAGTGCGATGGTCAATTCTTTTGGCCTGTTTCATACCTAGATATTTGTATGATTGGTCGGCTTCCATAGCAGCTATAGTTTCACCGTTTTGCATTTCAAATGCTCCTGGTTGTATCTTACCTTTAACGATGTTCAAAATACGGCACTTGTCAAGTCCAAATTGCATTCCGATATCCCCGGAAAACCCCTCTACAATTTTAAGCATTTGTTCCAGCTAGTTTCTGGTAGCAGCCATCAGTTTAAGATCATCCATGTATAGAAGATGATTCACTCTTACTACCTTTTCGTTGTTATTTCTAATACTAAAGCCGCATCTGGTGGAGTTCAAAAGGCGTGATAGTGGGTTCACTGCAAGGCAGAACTACAATGGGCTAAGTGAATCACCCTGAAATATTTCCCTTCGTGTTGGAATTATGTTAGTTTCGATGGTGTCGCTGGATGGCACTTGCAATTAGATCCTAGGTCTCCAAGTAGACATGATGCCTTCTAAAAAGGAAACAAAATGATAATCGACCCTATACATTCTCAATATAGTTGTGAGTCACTCATGTGGCACTGAGTCGAAGGCCTTATAATCCACGTAGGCAGCCAAGAGATTTCTTCGGTTGGTACATATGTAACCAAACATATGAAAGAGTCAACAATCAATTGTTCCTTGCATCCCATTGCTCCCCTCGTGCATCCTTTCTGTTGAGTTGCAATGATGTTATTTTGCTCACAATGTGCATAGATGCGTTGGGTCAAGCAGGAGGTGATTACCTTATACAGTGTGGGTAGGCAGGTGATTGGCCTATACTTAGCTGGGCCATGTGTGTTGTGTTGGTCCTTTGGCAGAAGGTACGAAATATCTTCGGTCAAAAACAATGGCATTTTTGCTGAGGTAAGAAAAATATCATTAATAAGATTAGCCAGTTGATGGTGCATATACCAGAACTTCTTGAGCCAGTAGTTCTGGCTCCCATCGAGACCTGGAGCTTTCCAGTTATGGGATTCCTGAAATTTCCTCGGTAGAAAATGGCTCAAACTGCATCTAGCTGTAGTCTCGGCAGATTTGGTATTCTTCATTGATCCAGCCGGCTGCAATGTAACAATTGGCGAGTGTGGAAAGTTGGTTTCCCCAGAACTCTTCTATCTGCTCTCTATTAGGATATCTATTATCTGCCATATTAGCTGGAGAGTTTAGCTTACCGTAAAAAGTCTTTTCTGATCGTTGAAACAGCGCATTGTCACGTTTTCGGTTATTGCTGGTCTTGTATCTCTTTAGCCGTCCTGCAATAACAGAGAGCTTCTGTTTCAGCGTGTCAAGGTACTGCTGAGCAGTAGCATTTCTTAGGATCTTGTTGCGAATGATATCGGACACGATTCATGATTTCTCGTCTTTCCAATTTACTTGTATATTTTCGAAGATTTTAAATTTTTTTATTTACACTCTTTCCCATGGTGGTGTGTTAGGATCTGTTCTGGCTGATCGGCGCTCTGTTATAACTTTAATTTCTAAAGCTCTAGCTATAGCAGTCGCGGCACCGTAAATGGTCATATGCAAGCACTCCAGAGTGTAGGCATCTGAAACACAAGCTGGTAAAATCCGATTGTTCATGATGTCTAACATGACATCCAGTTTTTTGGATGAATTAATTTTTGGCAGTGCCGGTCTTCTTAACGGATTGCTTCCATCATACTCCAACACCGCAGCACTCATTTTTGTTGACAGTTTCTGATAAAAGAGTTCAGTGTTGTCCTGTTGGGTATCGTCATTTACCTGTTCCTGTTGTTCTTGGACCTCAGGTTCCCGTTGTGGCTCAGGTTCAACAATCGGATTGTTGTTATTGTCAGTGCCTCTGATCTCACGTTCAATTTCCGCTTTGATGCTGTTAAGCAGAGTTTCAGGAATCAGGCTGTTTCGGATGCACCGTTAAAACTGAATAGCCCGTGAAAAAATCGAAAAGTACCAATATTCGAATGCAGTTTAGGCCTATCACTAATTATATAAAACAGGCATATAGTATAGTTTTATATTGGTAAAACATTAAAAAAAAAAGTATTGGATAGAAATTATGGTTCAAGTTAGTTGAAATCCTCGCTTAGAATGGAAGAAAGTTGTAACCTTTTTCTTGTTGCGTGAGTTACAATGGAAGAAAATGTTATAAAATCAGGTTAAACATTAAAGGGTAATAAAGTTATATTTAGGAACAGACAAAAATGCCCGTTCTAACTAGCAATCATCTATTCATAGAATTTTTCTTAATATCTAAATACCTAAAAAAATAAGTCTAGCATGTACCACGGAAAGGACATACTTATTGGATACAATTATGGCTCCAAATTAAAACAAAATGTCATATAAAAATTTATTTATCCCTAGTAATGAAGGTAGATTGTGCATAAAAAAAAAAAGCCAAATTATATCTTTGATTGGTGAGCTCAAGACCATTTCTGAGGAAATGTATGTAACTACTTTTGATTAAATACTTAACAATGGACAGAAAAACTGATAAAATCCAACGAAGAAAAGGAGCCAAATTGTTTTTCGGAATATAATTCTGACATATTTTCCATTAGCGGCTATTAAAAAACATTAAAAATGAATGAAACTAATAAAAGAACTGCTTAAAATGGACCTACTGTTTTTAACTAGAAATATCATCGGAACTCATGCAGTGACTAACTACAGTGGAGGAGTGGTACAATAAGAAACACCTTAGGATAAATCTTGGAAAAACCACACTTATGCTCTTTACTAAAAGAAGAAAGTTTGGCAAGTTCAAACTACCAATTATCTTTGATACACAACTGCAGATAAGCCAGAATATTAAGTACCTAAGATTAATCCTAGATATAAAGCTTATGTGGAACTCACACTTGCAAAAAATAATCACCAACGTTACAATAACTATCACGATAGTAAGAAGGGAGTTGGGCGAAACATGGAGCTTAAAACCACACATTATACAGTGGCTGTCACAGTAGTGGAAAGACCCAGATTAGATGTAGACAAAAACCAATCAGAAGCAGGTCATTCTGGAATTATCTAAACTTCAGAGACCACTGCCTGCCTATGCATTACGAGAGCTATGAAAAGCACTTCAACGGCAGCTATGGACGTCCTATTATCTCTCCCCTCTATTGATATAATAATTAATAATGAAGCGGGGATGGGAACAAACAATCTGAAATAAATCATCATTGGAGGACTGGACCTGCCTCGGACACACCGGCATCAAAGGCATAATCACAAACTAATTATTGGAGATAAGCAATAATATCATGCCAAAAACCTACACTTCAACTGAAGCTAAACCATTTAGACTAACTGGAAGACTAACACAAAGTCAGTGAGGAAGCCTCGTCTGATTTAAAGAAGGTCCGAAACTGACCATAGCCCAGGAGCCGGAATATACCATCGCCAAGACTCCATCCTCTGTGGCAGCACACCACTATGTTCCAGACAGAAATACATGCAATTGACGTCTGTCCCCGAGATAATCTAAAAATACGTTACAGGGGCAGAACCAACTTCATTTTATCATCAAGTTTACCCTTGTATGGGTACCAGAACATGAGAACAACCTAGCCAATGAAAAAGTAGACCAACTTGCAAGATAAGGGTTTGCTACCACATTACTTGGACCTGAACCAATATTTGGCATGATTAAAACCGCTATTCATAGGTGGATATCCTAGTAGATAAATCCTCAATACCAGAACTACTGAAATTACATTGTGGAACACAGGTACAGCCAGGCGCGGATCCAAAGGGGGGAGGCGGTGGGGGCAACCCCCCCCCCCTTCAAAGAGCTTTGAGTTCAGGAAAATAGACCTGATTTTGCCTCTTATACTATGGTTTATTCAATACCTAGCGAGAGTAATAAATCATTTTTTACCCTTTTTTTTTCTTAGCAAACTACCTGTGTTCTTTAGTCCGATGTCTTTGGCAAAATCTGTTAGACACATATATTTTTTAAAGCAATGGATTAGAAATTTTTTAGTCAAAAATACCGGTCTATAATAATAGACTATTTGGGTTGGATAACAAAAGATATTTGGAGGTGTGAAGTATTAAAAAGGATTTTAATCCTTGTCATAGGCATCGGAAGAAGGTTTATATTTTCACTATTTGTGGCATAGAATGTTATTTCGGTAATAAACTTAAAATAAAAAGTTTTTATAATATTATCTTATTTCTTATGATTTCTTAATAATTCACATACATCAGAAAATATAGATAATTTTGACATATTTAACACAAATTACAAATGTATTTTTATTATTTTTAATTCTGGCATAGAAACCGTTTTAAGCACATTCAGACTAGAACGTAGCCTTTTTCTCTCAAAAAATTCCATATATATATATATATATATATATATATATATATATATATATATATATATATATTATATAATTTATATACTTACAAAATACCTATTGTCAAAAATACAAAAAGTTAACAGATATAAAAAAAAATAAATTCGTCCATATTATATTGAACTTTTTTTGAGGCTATCGGTCATTTTATTATTAGTTAAAAACATTTTTAGGATATTTGACGTTTTAGTTTATTTATTTCTTAAACCATCTGAAAAATTAAAATTAAACACTAAAAAGGGATTCAAATGTAATTAATTTTTATATGTTACAGAAAATTTAAATAATAAATTGTGTTTACGCTGGTAAACATTACGTATCTAATTCGTAGTCAAAGTCAGTGAAGTTATCTTCGCTCAAATTAATCATAATTGGTTCCTCTATCTCACTGATCATGACATCGAGTTTCCACATTTTCTTTTATTTTTTTATTGTATGGATTTTTTCCAATTTTCTACACAAACTTTATACAAAATATTCTTTAAATTTCCTTCTCTAACCGACATTTTCCGGATGATCTATAAGAACAGATTTCCTATCTGATTTTTTCCAACAAAAATTAACTTCTCTGAACAATTTCCAGAGCTCAGTTCTTTTAATTTCAGGTAAATCCCGATCATCGTTGATTTTAGATAGAATTTTGTCGACGGTTGGGATCTACTTCTCTTAATAATATGTATGTACAACGCCTTTTATTGCAGTTTACATCTCTTTTCCAACGATGTTTTTCGTCTGGCTGTGATCGAATGTAGCTTGGGAGTACTAACAATTCCAGTTGTTTTTTTTCTCCTTCAGTATTCGGTACATAGTAGATTTTCTAACTCCTGTCATGTTGGAACACATCTCAATAGAGCTTTTAACATTATTATCTCGATATTGTTATCTTAAGGCATCATAAACATTCATCGTAATAAGATTTTCGTTGAGGAAAAAATGCCCTGGTTTAACGATTTTAAAATAAATATAGATGTGGAAGCCATATCTTTTGGGTATCTTACTAATCTCAAATAATATATAAAAACAAACACAAACAAGAAAAATCACTAAGGACACACTGTAAGGTGTACTTTGCTCACTGACAATAGAACCGATTCTGCATTTTATATTAGGAATGTGTATGCTGCTGGCACCCCCCCCCCCCCCCCGTTGACAACTTGTTTGTCTTGCGCGATAGCCCTCCCCCAAGAGCTTTGAATTCAGGAAAATAGACCCGATTCTGCCTCGTATACCAGGAATGTGTATACTGCTCCCATCCTCCCCCCTGTCGGCAACTTGTTTTTTCTTGTGATCGCCCCCTCCCTCTCAAAGAGCTTCAAATTCAGAAAAATAGACCCGACCCTGTCTTTTACACTACAAATGGGAATGTTGCTGGTATCTCTCCTCCCCCCCCCCCCCCCCCCCCCCCCGCCGTCGACAACTTGCTTTCGCTTGCCATACTGTACTTTTGTGATATCACCGTCCCCCTTAAAGAGGGAGGCTGGATCCGCCCCTGGGTACAGCTAACTATTTCTTAGCAAACTAAGCTGAGATGTTCTACGCCTAAGCAGACAACAGGTTAGGCTGCTGACAGGACTAATATTTGGCCATTGTAACTTAAGGAAACATCTACACAATGGACATTTATTATGAAAATCCAGCATGTAGACTATATGAGGAAGAGGACGAAACAGCCCCATACATCATCTTGGAATGTAAAACTCTAACCTACTGAAAACACCTTCAAGGATTGATCAATCCAAGCCTGCTTTACCATTCAATCAATCAAAAATCTAAAAAGGCTTCTTGAGTCTAGCTTGCTAAATCATTTAATTAATCGATCAATTATCGAAACTCGATTAGCTCTCTTTCAAAATTATTTTAAATGAATCAGACATCTTTTGTTAATTAAAAAATAAAACTAAGTTACACTTACTAAAATAATTTGATTCAACTATTAACTTATACTTCAAAAGCACCTTACCAAGAATTGTAAAAAGTTAAATTACTAAACAGTAAATTAATTAGGTGTAAAATAATCGAAATACCTGGTAATATTAAAAATATTACTTTCAAAAATCAAAAACATTTTAGGCTATTAAAACAGTACATGAATTACAGTAACTCAATTATATAAAAGTAATATAATTACTATTTAATTATTTTAATTCATTTACTTGACAGATCCGCTGGAGAGGAGCTAGGGTATTACGAATATAATGTACATCAACATTACTATTTATACGGCCTCTAACATTAATTTCAAAGTCAGTATCGCAAAGTTTTGTAAAATTATATATAAAACTATAACATAATTCTACGGTACTTTACATTAACCACCCTGTAGCTGACGTAAAGTTACTGAAAATTACATAGTTTTTGTAGTATTGTATTTCTGGAATAGTTATCAAGAATGATTTTATGAGTGTAGTTTTGTTTTTTTATTAAGGATTCAACCTCAAAAAAAAAGTCGGAAACAAAATGGGAGGTACAGTTTTTTTGCAAAGCTGTAAAATGGTATTTGGAAAACACATTCTCACCTCTTTAAATATTTGACAAGTTTTCGATTTTATGAAATAATCTAATCTGCCTACTAAATCTTGCCAAGTCAAATAATAAGAGGTGAGTTATAGGTGAACAATGTAAAAGATTTGGGAGTAACAGCGAATTCCAAGTTGTGCATCAATTTGAAGATATTTAATATTGTCTCAGACTCAATGCAAATGCTGGGCCGAATTTGGTACAGGGTGGGCCATTTTAATCTATGAACCCAAATTTCTCCGTAAGTAAGCCAGACATAGAGAAATAGTTCAGACAAAAGTTGTTTAGGACAATGGGGGTTACCTATCTGTGCCAGTGACTTTGATCTCGAGGACAGTTTACGAGGCTATTCGAAGGTGAAGTTGAGTTTTTTAAACATAAACCCCCATTTCTCATTGAAGAAATGGAAAGCGGAGAAAATTTCCCATTCAACAACAGAAATAACATAGGGGGTAATATATAATAAATTATCCAATAGCTCGACAACTAAGAGAGATGGAGATAAACTTGTCATATGAAAGTTTCATGAAATCAAACGGTGCATATCAAGGTGACTTAAAATTTTACCTTGACCTAGATTTTTAAGGTCATCTGAAGGTCAAGTGCGTTTTTCTTTTCAATGGAACTCCATACTATCGACTTCAAAATGGAAAAAGCGCACAATTTTACATTTAGATATGATTGTGAATGACCCTCCCTTTGATCCTGTGGTCGACTTTTTAAAACGATAAATAAACATGCAGTACCAAGCGGCCGATAGATGGTGGAACGCAATCCGCTAGAAGGAAAGCGTAGTTCAGCGGTTAAGTCAGCGCGTTTCACTCCGACGAATCGATTCTCTCTCGATTCATTCATTTCATCACACTGTAGTTCATAGTGTTGACTTTGATTGAATAGATATTTTCGAAAGCAATTATGCAGGAATATACAAATCAAATCAACGTACCTTCGCAACCACCTTTTCTTAGCGGCAAATTCGTTGACTCGTTATTTTTCAGTGATTTTTTCATGTTTTTCAATATTGGGAATCGAGATATTTACATTTAAACTACATTTAAGAAATCATTTGATATTACTACTTTTCCGTAAGTCTTTTTGATTATTACATTGTCCCCACCTATATTGGACTTGACAGGCCTCAGTCTATTATAACCGGGTATCTATCTCAAGAAAAATTATGATTTGTTTTTTAAATAAGAAATGCAGCACAAAACTATAAATTAAATAAAATATTTATTTAAAAACAATGTAAAAGCAAAATAATGTCATTCAGAAACCTTCATTTTTCTGATACTTGACCTTTAAATTACCTTGAATGTAAAGGTTAAATTTGAGGTCACCTTGACATGCACCCTTTGATTTCCTAAAACTTTTGTAAAAGTTTTTCTCCGTCACTTTTAGTTGTCAAGCCATTGAATAATTTATTCCAATCCGTGGTATAACAACATTTGACTTTCAAATGATTTTCAGATGCGATTTTACCCCGTATGTACTGTATACTGTTGGAAATTTTTTTCGCTTTCCATTTTTGCTATGAAAACTGGAGGTTTTTATTTTAAAAAACTTAACTTCACCTTCAAATGACCTTGTAAATTGACTTCAAGGTTAAAGTGACTAGCACCCCCATTGTCCTAAACATGTTTGAACCATTGTTCTGTATCTGACTTACTTACGAAGAAATTTGGGTGCTTATATTAAAATGGCCCACCTTGTATATTGCAGGTATTTTTGAAATTTAGACACCTGAAAAACTGTACCACGCATTAGTCTGAAGCAAGTTAGAATATGAATCACTTCAGCGGATACAAGTGCAAAGGAAAAATATGAACTATCTTTATTTAGTTTTAAAGATTATTTCTTATAATAATACTATAGTTTTGTAAACCTGCACTATTAATTGACTTGCTGTTGGGCTTTTATTAATACATGAATGAATTATAGATGAAAATGACCCCATATCGCCTGTGATATTTGAAAATTAAAATATTTGTAATGAAAATTATGGTCATTTTGTTTTTGAAATTACATCACAATATCATACATATATGCATTTGATTTAATAAATGTAGCGTCCTGTATAATAAGCAATTTGATAAACTAATTAACGTATTTGAACCTTTTTTCCCAAAATTTAGCACAACTGTTCAATTTCGTTTTGGTTACAATTAACTCTGTACATAATCTAAAAGGTGCCGAGATATTTATTATTTCCAATTTTTATGGCATAAAATGAGGTCATGTGTAAAAAATCTGTAGAACGAAACTAACAGTAATTATATCTCCGGAAACTACATTCTCCTTATAATACAGAAGACTGGTGCAGTTATAATAATACGCTGGTTATAAGATGATTTTTTAATTATTGTGTAATATTTTTACCTAAACATAAAAGAACATTTCATATTTATGCATATATTTGAGCGTATTTTAGAATGCCATTTTGAATTTGGCAAAGAGGTTTTATATTAAAACAGAGACAGACACAGACAAGAAAACTTTTGTCCAAAATTTCCGACCTATATTTAGTGTTTCACGAGTACTCGTGTGGCCATGGTAATCGCCAGGTGATGATCTGCCTCGTTGCTAAGTTTTTAGAATTTAAAGAAATTTTATTTTTTATTAACATCTTTCAATTATTTAAATATCATAATATATTAAATGATAATTTCTGGAATGTATAGAATTTTTCAACCTAAGAACAACTGCTTTTATCTAAAATCCTTGGCTTCTTTCTATCGTATAATGTTTGTCCAACCAATAACCAGACTTCTTAACGTTATAATTTCCCCAAAATAACTGCACAACCCGACAATATTGCTTATCATTAGTTATACTCTAATTTAGTCGATTTTTAGTGCTATATTAAAGATATTGGTTTGTCTTTGTAAAACAAAGTAAATTAAATTGTAAGCAATGGCAAAAGAATAAATAAATAAATGTACGGAGAAGAGGTACGTAGTGGAGTACCAGACTTTGTTGTGACGCATAAAACGGTATAGTTTTTTCTTCACATATTCATAGTAATTTTGATTGTAAACAATTATATGCTTTGGAATTGGCTTGGCGCTCTTTATTAATTTAAAACATCGTTGGAAGTTGGCATCAATATAGATTTAAATTCATTTACTGGCTGATAGAACTTGTAGAACTTGACCTAGTTTTTCACATATATAGCCCTATAAAATACGAATTCGCCTTAAATATTTACTCAGCGATAAGTCATTATTCTATGTTGATTGTAAAATTTAAAGTTCAACTGAATTCTAACATACAGACTATATCAATTCTTAAAACTTTTACAATCATCATAATAACAAGAACCACAAAATATTAGAAACCTTACGACTTTAAATACGACGATTTATTACTTCTATGGAGTAACTGAGAGTGGAATTTTAACTGCGTGATTTATCCGATACTTATCCGAGTTTCCCATAATTAAGAAAAATAAAATAACCCCTTCCTGTAAAAACTAATATCAGTTGAATTAAACAAAACCTAGAATAATAATAATAAAGTTTATCACATCCTTTACTTAATAAGAAATTCAATATTGATTCCTAAGTTCTACACTATACGCCTCAAAATAATCGATTTTCTCTTCGAAATATATATTTTTGAAAGCCTATAATTTAAATAACTTCTTAAAAGCTAATTAAATAACAATAAAGGCCATTACAAAAAAGGTTAAATTGTACTGTCCGGTCGATATTTCGTTCGGCGAAGCGAAATCGTTTTTAAAGACACGCAATAAATTGCTTAAAATATAAATCAATTTATTTATTATAAATACTTTTTATTTAATTATGTAACTAAAGAAAATCAATAAGTCTATTGATTCTGTAATGAATTTATTATAACATCATAAAAAAATATTAATGTCGGTTTTTGAAATAGACATTATTACCTTTTCTAAATTAACGCGGCAAGGCGTGTTTTTTAATTTTGGATCGAAGAAAATCGAACCAAGTTAGATCGGGAGTTGAAGTTGATTGATCCAGTTCCAGGATGTTTGACACTTTACAAAAGTCAAGTTGGACTTTGATGGCTTTAAGTACTACCGCGCTGTTCTAAACATAGTTACAATATCATGCAAATTAAAATTTTTTGGTCATTAGTTTATTTTAATTCTTAAGTAATTTTTAGTGTTACATTAGCAATTTGTGGTTCTGTATAGTACACTTCAGCATGTATCGATTAGAATAATTACAGCATAATACCAGAAGTAGCCAAGAGTTTTGAATCTGCGAGTTATTATAAAGGAAAAGTGCCATTGTGAATCTACGAGGATGGTTCGATAAATTCTCGGCCTGAAACAGAGAGGGCGCTAGTAGGATCAAATAACTATAATATTTTGCAAAGTTTCAGATGTTTGCGTTCAGTTGCTCGTTTGTGGCGATCGAATGAACACATAAGGTTCGATATTTTGTGAAAAATTGATAAAATTGAGGTTCGAGCGGTTATAAAATTCTTTGCTTTAAAGGGCTTAACTCCTACGGATATTAAAAATGAGTTAGATTCTACTTTAAAGGATTCTTCTCCTTCGTTTTCGACAGTAAAAAAATGGGCTGCTAAATTTAATCGTGGTAATACATCAATTCAAGATGATGAGCGCTCGGGATGCCCAAAAACCGTTACAACTGACGAAATTGTCACAAAAATTCACAATGTCATACTTCATGACCGCCAACTGAAAGTACGAGAGCTTGCTTGTACAGCAAACATCTCGATAGATCGTATCCACTACATTTTACATGATGGCAAGAAAAAGCTTTCTGCGCGATGGGTGCCGCGTTTGTTGTCAGTCGACCAAAAACGCCTTCGAATGAAAACATCGCAAGAGTGTTTAGACTTATTCAGACACAATCCTGCCGAGTTTCTTCGACGTTTTATAACTGTAGATGAAACATGGATTCACCATTACATGCCAGAGACAAAGCAGCAGTCTAAACAGTGGGTGGGGGCAGGTGAAAGTGCGCCAAAAAGTAAAAACGGTTCCGCCTGCAGGAAAAGTCATGGCAACATGGCGCGTTGCTTATAGACTATTTAGAACAAGGCAAGACCATCACCTGGGAGTATTATGTTTCACTACTGGACCGTTTGCAGCATGTGATTAAGGTAATCATCAAGAAATGCTCGGACTCTTCATTATTACAAACATTTCTTTCCGACATGAATCACTATCACAATTCTTTGGATTTCCGATTAAGGACGTTTGTACGCTAGGAAAAATTTCAAATATTAAAAAATGCTTAGTTTCGTGCTTGCAAATGTTAAAAAAAAATCGTTTTTTGTAAAATACAATAAAAAAATAAATAGAAAACAAGATGAAAGACGACAAACTATCAAGTGGGAACTTATTAGTGTCAGCTAATTTTCTGAAAGATGTTTCTGACAATTTTTTATGTAGCATTAATTTTAAATTAAATTAGTGTTTGTGTGACTTGATCTACAGCCAGCAAGCACAGAAGATGCAAAATGAGATTTTCGCAAACCCCTGTAAATTTCTACAAGAAACCAAACAAACGAATAGGTGTATTCCTGGATCAATACTGAAGACTTTGGAGCGGTTAAGCCACAACATTCACATGGTGAGTAACTAACCAATCTTTTATTAATTTGGAAATAAGTTTCGGATCGTTATCATGCTGGAAAATCGATCTCACATTCACATTACCTTCTACATTTAGAATCATATATCCAGAATCTTTAAATGAATAAAACGATTCGTTATGCCTTCTATTTCTATCATCGTACCCATGTCTAACCTTCGAAAACACCTCCAAATCATAAAGCCTGTACCGTTGATTTGGTGTACTTAGGATTGAAATATTCATTAGTCGGCCTTACGTCTGATTTAAACATTTTAAATTGGTGTTTGTCAGAAAACAAGATTGTTTTTCATTTTTGATAAGACTAGGTCACGTGCACTCTTGCAAAAAGGGGCCTAACTTCTCCATTATTCTTTGAAATAAAAGACTTTTCGGACGACTTTCTATCAGCTTTTCTTAGTGTGCGTTTTATGATACTTACCAATAAAGAAACTTCAGTTATATCTTGTTCTATACGGGATGCAATTATAAAAAGATCGTTAACAGATAACATTTTAATTTTTCTGTTAACAGCACGAACGGTTCTACATTTTTTGCCACTCTTTAGAGACGACTTCTATGTGCTCCTTCTGTTGAAATAATATTGCTTAGAAAAGCAATGACAGGCTTGACAAAATAAACCATTTGTTACTTTGATTTGTTGTTGATCCTCAACCTGCAGACATCAAAGATACCAAATGAGATTTTAGCGAAACATCTGCCAATTTATACAAGATATATATAGGTAAAATATATTTATCAAATTCCCTTTATTTTTTAGCTATTTCATCTCATAATTCAAACACATTATAATGAAAATACTTTTTTTCTATTTCCAGTACATAACGTTCGAAATAAAAAAACCCTAGAGTAAAATAATATTCCATAAGTGTGTCTTTATTCCACCCCAAGCAATAGCCAAAAGTAAGCAGAGTAATTTATTTGTTTTTACGTAATAATTAATCGTTGTTATTAACACAAATTAGAAAAAAATAGATTGTTGCTCTTCTTGTCATTGCCAAAAAGATAATAAATGTAAAAGTTTCTAAGGGTTAACACACTTTTTTAACTAATTGCCTTCAATTCTTTAATAACTACTTGTTTACGAATATTAGTTCATAACCTACCTACTTATATTCACTATAAACATACTAGAATAAAAGTCTAGAATCTGTAGAAAAATTACTAACAAAAACTTCTAATTGGTATTTCTATAAAGAACAGGGTCGTATTCAGGTAGTCCTCATTACAATGCCCCTCTCCTGATTCTGATCGTCCCGATCGGCGTCAATTACTTCCGTAGAATCTCATCAACCTGTGTAGATATATTACTTTTATGTTGGCTTTAGGACAGTATATGGTTCTTCCCATGCTGACATCAATTTCGGTGATTTGCCTTTCTTCCTCTGTGGATCCCACAGCCAAACTCTGTTACCTTGCTGAAACCCTGCCGAATTTACCTTGAAGTCATATCTTGTGTTCATTCTGTCTATGGCCAAATCCATGCGTTCTCTAACTAATTCATTAACTTCTCACAACTTTTCTTGTAAGGCATTCACCTTGTCTTCAATCTCCATACTTTCATTAGTTGAGGAAATAAACAATATATCGCAAGGCAATCTAAGTTCTCTTCCAAATAAGACCTTGATGTAATTCCAGTAATTTTATGAAATGGGGATCAGTAGGCCATTAAAAAGATTGGTAAATATTTGCCCTTATCTTTCTGATGTATGTCTACAACTTTTGAGAGGATGCTCCTCAGTGGTCCTATTAAATCATCAACTATGCCATCTGACTGAGGATATAAACCGGTTGTCCGCATTTTATAGATGCCAAGTAGTTCGCAGAGCTTTGAAAAAACTGAATAAATTTACTGAAGTAGTCAGTATTCAACCGAGATATATTTATTGCCTTTATCTGTTTCAGGAAATGGTCCAGTTACGTCAATCATTCAAAAAGTATTCTCACATCATACTCCTTTATTTTTCCCTTAGATCTTGTGCTTGGACCTTGGCTGGCTGCACATTTAGAGTACTGTCTACACAATAATTTTTCGCCTTGACAATAGTTATCTCAGTAAAATATCTCGCGAAGTTTGTCTAGAGTTTCATTAACTTTTAAATGAGCACCAGATATTCCACTGTGAACTTTTTTCTGGATACTACCATCTGACTTTTAATTTCGTGCAATCAATTCTCAAATCTAAAAAATAATATGGAAGGAATCCTACAACTTCCGATTTTAAATTTTTTTTTCATCTTTTATAATAAGCCTTTAGGTACGGTGTTAAATATAAAAAAAACCTGTTCTTCTTCCTGCTTTTCTTTCAGACGACGTTGTTATCCTTCTTGGCGATGTTCTTCTTCTTGTTATTTGTTTTTAAGGCGACGTTTTTCTATATGTTCAATAAAATCAGTCAATATTTCATTTATTTGCCCCATTTCGGCTGATTGTTGTCTAGTATTTACCATAGAAACTTCTAGAATGTTATTAAAAAATTGGTCATAAACTTCTTTATTGATGATAAAATCGATGATGAGGTCCGTTTTTCGCTACTTTTTTGAGATTCAAAATAGAACGTCCTAGAACTTTATCGAAAATTAGTCAGATCTTCTTACTTGATGAGAAGTCCAACAGTGAAGTCCGTTTTTCTCTATCTCTTCTAGTTTACAAATCGAATTTTCTAGAAATCTGGCGGTAATCCCACTTCTGACACCAATTGTTACCATTTTTTATACTCTCAATATTCACTTACTGGCTTCTAATAATAACACCACTTTTCACTAATTAGTTTCAATTCTTTAATGTCTAGAATCTCACTAGAAACAAAACTAACAAAAAGCTTCAAGATGAAATTTTTTATAAAGGACAGGGTCGTATTCAGGTGGTCATCGTTACAATAACAAAGTGCTTTATGGAAACTATAGTTAATAATTCAAAATTAATATTGAATTAAATTTATAAAACTGGTCACAAACATTTTAAGTAGCACTGGATGTAGTGACCTTTGCACGATTTAAAGCCAAAGACACTTTGTACTTCCCGTTGGATCCAAACGCTCAATCCCGTCGAATTTTATTTTTAGTTTAGAATTTTTTTCGTGATACCGAAATATAAGGGGTAACTTAAAATGGAGCTAAGACGTTATCTTACAATTGAAACAAAAATTTGTTTCAATTGTAAACCTCATTTTTTATTTCAGAATCAGAAAGGGCATTTTTTGGCCAATTTTGTCTATTAACAGTGTCATTTAAAGTGAATGTTGTCTCGTCAGAAAAATAATGTTTTTTCAAAATTATTGTTACCCTTGCAAAATTATTGCATTTGCTAGCAAAATTGATTTCGGCGATCAAAATTATCTTCCGACAACTCCAGAACTAAGTATAACTTGTATGGATAATATGCCTTTTTCAGTATGTTATGTACACTAGAATGTGCTACATTAAAGGTTGGAACTATACCCATGAATGTGGATTATCTTGAGCTGTCAACAGAATATTAAGCTGATCTATTATTGAGCGTCGACCGGATTTCTTGATATTCCAAACATGCCCATATTCTTTGAACTTTGACTCAACTCAGCTTACCATGCTTTGGTTTATAGACTGTCGATCAGGATGGATTGCATTGAATAACTAAACGGCCTCTGTTTGTGTGCGCGTTTTATCTCCCAAACCAAATATACATATTATTTCAATTCTTTCACTGTCCGTTAATTCCACCATTTTCCCACAAAACAGCAATAAAGTTAAATAAACGTTCTAACAGTCTGGTTTCGTCTACTGAGAACCTTAAAACACTTATTTAAGATACAAAATGATAATATCTAATGTCAAAACTGATTTTTTGCGAAATTGGAAATAAAAAACTTTGTGACCAAATTTAATATCGTCAAGGTTATTATAGGTGGGAAGGCGGAAGATCTTGCGGAAGATCTTGCAAATTAAAGAAATTTTTCTTGAGAATTTCCTTATGTAACTAACATTGATATTTATGTTGTCGTATGTAAGAAAATGTACCTTTTCTGATCCTGAAATTAAAAAAGGGGTTTACAATTGAAAAAATCTCGATGACGTCTTAGCTCCTTCAAAAAAACTCTAAACTAAAAATAAAATTCGACAGGTCCGAGTGTTTTTCCAAACAAGTACCCATTTACTTTACATTGAATTTATCCGCTATTTTACGAAAGCACTGTATATTATTCTTTAAAGTATGGCTCAGGTAGTTTTCAAATAGAGAATTACAACTTTAAAATTTATTTTTCCATATGGCCAAGTAAAATATGAAGCAAACTATTCTATTATTTTTGTTACCTTTTGTTAGTATGATATTCAAAATTTTTAAATCATCTAAATGACTAATAGCCATTTCATGTTAGTAGAATACTGTATTTTTTCTAAGACTATTATAAATTGGATCTTCTAAAAGTTCGACGTTGACACTTGGTTTTCGAATTTATTTTTACATTATACATCAAATAAGGTGTGTCACTATTTGAAGTCTTACTTTACTCAGCTAATTTAAAAAAGTAAATTACTTCCCAACCGATGAAAAAACTTTCTCGGAAAAAAATAGTATGTTATTAATTTTGTCGTCTCTGATACTTCAGAAGATGTAGAATTCATGTTTTCTGACTCGCTCATTTTTTAATGAACTAATTTTCAGTTTTTAAAATTTCAATACTTTAGAATTTCTATTTGATGATAAAGACAGGCAACATTATGTTAATAAATTATTGTTATTGTCGTGTTTCATGGCATGGCTAAACCGAGAATAACATCGCATTTACTTTGTAGGTAATTTTAATGCTTGCGCGTTGATTGTTCAGCAACTTGTGTGTAATAAAATATTACATGTGAATCATGGGTAAAATAGTCGCAGTTTAAAACATAAGTATCCTAAGAACCTAAGAAACATGGTACAATAGTTTCAATTCGGTATTATCGCAAATTATGGAATATACAGATGAACGATCACATACTAAAAGTCAATCCTTTAGATGCAGGAAGACAGGCTTTTTTGTTACTCTATTGGGTATAGTAAAACTGTTTTCCAAATAAAAGTTTATTTTGATATTCAGCGCTCTCAAAATTCGGCACGATGACAAAAAAAAACATAATCTTTGTAATTTTTTTGCACAAAATTTTGATATGCCGTGATTTGCCTGTATAAATTGTAATTTGTAGTATTATTAAACATAATTGCCTTTTTAAGTTTCTTTTTATAGTTTTGTTGGTTGTTAAGAGTCCTGTATTGCAATAATTTTTATAACCTAATCGGAAGAAAGTTTTTAGTTCCGTCGTCGGCCTGTCTGGCTCTTAAAGCCTTTTAGCTTCTAAAAACACGTACTCATGATTGATTTTTTTTACAACGTTGCAAAATGAGTTTTTTGACGCCAGTGATGATGAAACTTTTTTTCTAAAAAACAATTAAATGAAGACATTTAAAGTTGTGATTCTAATGAAAATAAACGAAGATTATATTGTGAAACAAGAAATAAAAAGAGAAAATACATCCTCTAAAGTAATTTTTTGCCTGTAGAAAAGGTATGAAAATATTTTCTGAAATCTCGGATTTTTACCGCTTTATTTTTTCAGAATAAAAACAAGAATTAAATTTAAATGATTTTATTGAAACGAAAGAGATAAAATTCTAAACATATAATTTTATTTACACATCAATTCTGAGCAAAATAAAATAGTAAAAATTCAACCACGCAGGTGCGAACCGCTAACCGGTGATTTGCAAATGAGAATCCAACCAAAATTAATTATTCATAGAATTCCGATAATTTAATGTAGAGATAAAAATATTTATTTAAATTGTTGTGTTTATAGTTGTAGGTTTTTCATTTCATTGATAAAACTTCCAACGTTCCACGATTCTAAATTTTCATGCTTATCGCAAATCTGACAATCGCGTGCAACGAAACAGTAATTATTATTCTCGATCTAGACTAACAGGCGCCAGCTTAAACCCATTGGCAAAATAAAACAAAAAAATGAAGAAAACTAATATTTAATAAAAATTTCCCGACTGTAAATTAACGTGTTATATATATTTTTATAAAATTTGAAAACACTTAAATTAAAGGTTAACAATTTGAAGTCCCGAGTTTAAATTTAAACTGAAGTTCACCGTAACTCGAGCAATCGTTTTGGCGTTGTGCACTGGTACGTTCTCACAGGGGCGGATACAGCCTCTCCCTTTGGGGGGGGGGGGATATCACAAAAGTACAGTATGGCAAGCGAAAGCAAATAGTCGACGGGGGGAGGGCAGCAACATTCCCATTTCTAGTGTCAGGGTCGGGTCTATTTTTCTGAATTAGAAGCTTTTGAGGGGGGCGCAATCGCGAAAAAAAAACAAGTCGACGAGCGGGGAGATGCCAGCAGCATACACATCCCTAGTATAAGAGGCAGAATAAGGTTTATTTTTCTGAACTCAAAGCTCTTGAAGGGGGGCGACAGCCCCCCCCCCCCCTGATACGCGCCTGCGTCCTCATGGAGCATTTTGGACAAAACCAACCTTTTGATTATAATTGGTTTTTACTATATAGAACCTGGCAAAATTAACGTAAAGATTTTATTTCGAAAACACAGTAATTCCGTAAAAAACTTTAATAATTTGCTTTAAAATCTTAGAACAAACAATACCAAAATCAAAAGCATATCTTTATCTCACTGAATGGTTCGCGTGATTATAAAAAATATACTTATTTAAACGACCAAAAATTCTTTAACGAACTTCTGTCTGGCCCTGTACAGGAATGAACTTATTTTTAAGTGAGTTATACTTTTTTCTAATTACTGTATATCATATATTGACAACAATTCTAAAAATTATTATTAAATGGTATGACACACATGACTAATTTTAATATATTCGGCACCCAGAGTAACAGGTAACAAGGAAGCTATTCGAATCCAAGTAGCTGACACTACTAACTATATTTTAGTACTAAAATAAAAGATTAATAATTATAAAAAAAATTATCTCATTTCTGGTCTTACAGGCTACTGTTTTGGCCACGGAGTATATTATAAGAAAATTTATAATGTAAATTTACCAAAAAACTGTCGAAAATTATTTTATTAACACCTAATTTGCAAAATTGGATATAAAAACAAAATTACTTTGCCAAAAACTTTTGATATATAATCATATGTTATATTTGTAATATAAGTACCGTTGAGTTTACTCATCTTCAAAATATCTTATAAACATAAATCCGATAAAGTCCATCCCGAAGAAACATTATTTGAACATAGAATTACTAAGAGATATACCATCTTGGAAAAGCAAGCTCACATCATCTTGCATACATTTCCTTGGATGTTAAATCCCCTCAATTAATGGCTGCGCCATATCTTAGTTTATTTAAATCCAAGAGAGTGTATTCTACCTATTCTACAAACCTCAGAATAATGATGTCAGTTCTGTTAATCGTGCACTATTTTGTAAAAAAGGTAACAATAATTATTACCAGGTAAAAAACGTTTTTAATTCTTTTTGTTTTCTAAATTGATCCTTAAACAGAAAATCATCTAAAAGACAACTTTTTTGGTTCACTAATAAGGCATATAAATATTAAATAGTTAAAAGTAAAATATTCTAGTAAAACCTATGCCATGAAAAATATAATCGTGTAACAACTTTTTATAACATTTTAGATAATGAAACTTTAATAGAAATTTAAAGCAAGTTTTTAAAACATCTTTAATACTGAGTAATTATTTAAACAACCTATTTAGATCACCGTTCTACAAAATTAAATTTATGCAAAATACTGTTATATACTCAGTACTGACTGAAATTTAAAAAAAAAATACATATTTTTAAAAAATATACCTAACTTGAGCGGTATTAAATGAAAAGAGTAGATTAATATTTAAAAAACAGAACGATGTAATGAAACCTAAAATAAATAATATCGAAATAAACAATTTTTTTCCAAGATACATGTTTAAAAAGTGCATTTTGGAAATTTAACTGACAAACGGTTTATATCAAAATGCCAAAAATCTATCATTTCAGATATCTTTGCCACTAAAATAAACAGCAAAAATTTACGACCGAAATATTGTATGATTTAGCATCATATTGCGCAACTTTGATCAAATTTAACAATCCATGTATCTCTTAGTTTTCAAGATAGCCAAAGAAACTTGAATCTCTAGCATCCAGCACTTTTTTAAAGAAGGTAAACTTGCAAGAATGCACCATAATGAAATAGAAAGAGTTTCTGAATTATATTTAAAAGTACCCTTTTTATTTTATCCTATTTATTTGGTAATTGGTTTTATCAAACTTGATCTTTTGAGCACAAAGTGTAATATTTTTGATAACCTCCCTCCATTTCTGTTTATTACCAACAAATAATAGAAAAAAAAACTAGAGAGAGAACATAACAAGAATAAATCCAAATAGCTACCTAGAAAGCCCTAAAAGAATGAAGTATTGCGACAAAAAGAAAATATTACAAATGTCGGACATCTATAAATATCCGAGTAATGTATTTATTTCCTTACTTTTTTCTGAATTTGTGAGAATTGGATAACTTTGTACTTTTCGTGGTAATGACATTTGTTTTTAATCTCAATTTAGTATTTACTTTAATTTTTTAAATTAATTATATTTATTTATCTCCATCCCTAACTTTATATGTTTAATATTTTATTAAATAGTTCGGTTACGACAAAAATTGTAAAGAAAATATATATATATATATATATATATATATATATATATATATATATATATATATAAAATATGAACATTTGTAATTGCCTTCGTTAATTTATCACAAGCTTAAGAGCTTAAACTAAATAATTTTAAAAAGTGGCTCTGAAGTAATGAATATAATAAAATGCTCAAAAATTTTGTTAGCATCAACAAAAAGTCAGATATTTAAATAATTTATATTATACCTTCTAACAGCATTTTTAATTTCTTTGTATTCTGTATTATATAATTTATTTAAAACTAAGTAAATTATATAAACCATTTTGGCTAACCTGAAATAAGTAAATAGAACCTATAATAACTTTTAAAATACATCATCTCATTAGCTAAAGATAATCTAATCAATGCCCTACTTTACAATCAAACCAAAAAAATAATTTAGAAAAACTTAATACAACATGAACAAAAAAGTGTTATATGTCTTAAATTTTAATTAACATGGGAAGTAAGCTCGTTGAAATAAAATTTTGAAAGTATTTAAAATTGTTGCTCGACTAGACTATTTCAACATTTTCACACAGGTCAGTTATATGATTTCTATGGCTCACTTCGACTTACCCAAACGGCAGTATTGATTCCACATTAGGCAATTCTTCGACTTGTAACAAAAGAACAACGAGCCAATCCCCCTCAAAGCCCAACAAATTTAAAACGAAAACATTTAAAGAATTCCAATTTTTTTAAAATGCCCAAGCTCCAGATTATTGAAATATTTTTACCGATACAAATTCCGAAGAGAATAAAAATTTGTAGGACGGATACTAGACACCCGTGCAATCGTCTAAGGGGTGGAAAAGCTAGACTAAGGGTAATTTTCGCTGCTCATGGAACCGTCGGCGCAGACCTCAAACGACTATTGATTTTTCCTAGAAGCGTCGCAAAATGACTTATTTTCAGGGGTGGCGGAAGGGGGAAAATTTGGAAGGAGCGAGGAAGCAAAGAAACGGGTCTTTATTGGCTAATCTAATTAATAAAGAAAAACTCAAGGAAAAAGCGGTAGCACGAAGAGAAATTTAATGAAGATATAGTTAAATATATATTCTTATACATTTGACTTCTAAAACGTGATACACTAGTCCTGTTAATTTAATAATATATCGATTTAGTTGTTTACGTAAAAATAATACAAATAATAATCTGAAATCGAACTTTTAAAAATATTGCGTTTAAATATGCAAATGAACAAAAAATTAAAAGTTCAGATTTCGAAATCAAAAGTTCTCTTTACAGCATACTAAATGCTCAGTTACTTAAATTAGATCTAAAAAAACTTGTTATGGAAAATTTCATATCTATAACGGCTTTCTTTAATATGTATTCAGTCAATTTAAGTGCTCTCATTTGTTTTCGAACTTTGGGCGTTATCGTGATATTGTTTGTGCTTCGTGGCGATTTTTATCATGCCGAAATCAATTGAATAAATAATTTGCATTAAATTTTCTGTTTGGAACCAAATTAACTTTATGTAAATGTTGGAAATGTGACATAAGGCCTATCGGGAGGATTGTATGTCGCGTATAGTAGTTTTTCAGTGACAAGCAGCGTTAACTGATGACAAAAAAGAGTCATATATCAAAATTAAACTCATTATATTCTTCAATTATCAAGCCGTGATTTATCAATAATTACTCCTAGGGGCCTAAGTGGTTATTAAGAAAGATTATTAAGCCGTTACGCGTCGTTTGCGTGATGTCATACTCAAAAAATAGTCAGAAACATGGTACGACAACACTTTGCTCGTACACACGATAATGCACCAGCTCATACTTCACTAGTTCATAACCAGTTTTTAGCCGAAAACTCAACATGAAATGATATCCGCGAGCAAATAAATACTAATGAGTAAATAACATTTTATATGTTTCTTTTTTCAAATGTTTCGTTAATTTTCGGACAAAATGTATGTTTTTAATGGATAATATTTTATTAAGTCGGACATTACATGAAAAGTGAAAGCTAAAAGTATATTTTTTCGCAGCCTGCAATGCCAATTTGGAGCAGTATTTGACCCTAAAATTCTATTATAGAAGTTGTTGATGTGATACGTTTTAGATTAAAAAATTTCCAAAGAAAATTGATTTATACATTTATCCTTAAGGTTATAGTACAATAACTATATATTTCTGTATTTGTTATATTCCAGAAGATGTAAATTATCAGTCCAGAAACTGACGATTATCAGGGTGCAAATTATAACTCCAGAAACTGAGGATTCACAGAGAGATAATTTGAGTAATACTATTATTACTTCTATTTACAAAACGATAAAAGAAGAAGGTAGGTTTGATTCGAAAAAAATTTCTTTTGGAATGTTCTAAGTATGTCGTCAAAAATACATTACCTAAATAAAAGGTTCAAGTCAAAGCATTAAAACTTTGTATTTTTCTTTAAATTTCATTACTAATTTTTTTGTTTATTATTTTACCACTGGGTTACAACTACCTAATTTAATTTTTTTTTTAAATGATTTTTTTCATTTGATTTTCACTACAAGTTGTTGACAGTCTAATTACAACCGTGCACCATACTCAGGGTTGGATTGATTTTTTTCAATAAAATTTATGACTCTTTCAGTAAAAATCATGATTTAAATAAAAAATATTTATTTTAATATCAGAAACGACTTAATAGCTACAAAGCAACGTATAAAAAAGATACATTTTATCTTAAACTACCTAAATGTAATAAATTTTTAAATAAAATAATTTAGTTTCCAAAATATTTAAAACTTACAGCAGCTAAAAAATATAATTATGAAAGACAACTTGAAATTATAAACTTATAATTTATCATCATTTTCACTGAAACATTAAAAATTTCAATTTTCCACCTTTTCAATGCCCAATTTACTTACTAAATCCTAAGTACACAAAACCAAATGTACTAAACACACATTCCACCGACGCTGAAAGAACAACTGTATACAGGAACTACTTTATTACTGATAACTGTTTTACAGCTTCAGGTTTATCGTTTTGTGAGGTCAACCACTGAATTACATTTATATTTTTTGTTGCTTCCTCCGAAAACTTTATTTTCTTAAAGAGGCCAGAGCGTGCGTTCAATTTTTACTAGTAGTAGTAACCCCGTATCTTCAAATAATTTGCCAATAGTTTCTAAAGCCAAATTTAATTAGTATGGACATAACTTATATTTTGTTTCTAGAGATCAAATATATAAGCTACAAAGTGATTCGGTGTTTAATGCAACTGCTACGGGTTTCGAAATTTTTAGATATTCTTCTGCTGCGCCTTTAAGTTCAACATACTTTTTGGTATATGGCGAATGTCTTGTTTATTTTCCTCACAGATTTTTAATATTATGTACCACTAAGAGATATACATTTCTAAACAGTCAGCAACGCTATTCCAACACATTTCGCTTGGAACAACTAATGCTTTGCCACTTGCTTGGCCATATTTCGTCCGGGCTAAATAATTGTTAGAGAAATATTTAGTTATTTGAACAATGTGTTCTTTAATGTATTTTATTTCTAAGTCCTTACACAGCATATTCAAAAGATGTGCAGAGCAAAGATAGGTTATAGCTTTAGAACATTGATATTTTAGTTTACATAAAGAAATTGGATCGCGACAAAGTTCCGTTAAAATTCCGAAGTATGAAACTTTCCAGAAGTATAATTTGTTGAACATATTACAGGTTCGTTGTGGACACTTGACCACCCATCAATTGATATATTTACGCATTCTCCTGAAAGAGAAGAAAAACTTTTTTCTCTTCCTTCTTCGTAAATTTTATCCAAAAATTAGTTGCTACAGATGTCCCAAATGGGGGTGTAACTAGATTCAACTTTTGAATCGCCTTTCGTACTTGCCAGTGCTCAATACACCAAAAGCTTGAAATAGTAGCAAAAATTGATTTTCAGCTGTTGATGTACGAGTTACAAAACTGCTAATAGAGGAACAATTTTCGGTTCTTTTCTTTTTTTGAACCGACTTGGAAATGTTTGATGGGGATTTTTCGATGCTGGATAGGAACCTAAAAGTTGACAAAGCTGAATTTGCATTTTCTTCAGTCAGTTATGAAGTACTTTCTTGCGTATCTAAAACAGAAAATTTAGTTTTAATCTCATAGAAACTTTCAAGAAAAATAATTCATTTATATTACCACCGTAAAAAATACCAAAATCAGTATCATTAATGATCAAGAAATAAGCTAACACTTAGTAAAAAATTATTTACATCGGATAGAAGGTTTTGAAAAACAAACAATACTATGAAAATAAAGGGACAAGTTTTTACAAAACTTTGTTACTTAGCTAAGTACTTACATTATTTACCTTAGTACAAAACTCGTGATGAGTCTTAAGCCTTTGGACTAATCCTTGAATTTCTTTTTACAGCTTTTCCTAATTGTTCTACAATCAGATTTATTGAAATCTATTTTCCTAATATAAAATTGTTATATGGAATGTTCTTTCCTCCCAACCATTTCAAAGAAAGTAATTATTTGAATAAGAACTACACCACTCCACTGAACCAGAACACAACCAGTAATAAAACAAAATGAGCACGAATTATTACCCCTTAACACTTTTTAGACAAACAACCATACATAAATAGCCAAAATTTTTAACAAAAGAATCTATGGACCCGATTCCGTAAAGAATATTTTGGGACATTGCCTTCCCTAATAGCTTTAAAGAAAAGTAACATGCTTATGTGTTAATACAAACGCAACAAAAATAAAAAAATCCTTATTTTGACATTTCATATTCTGACATTCCTTTTTCCTTATGCTTATAAAATCCTGGCCTATGAGTAATCCCCATTAAAACTGTAAATTTATGTAATGTTAAAATTTTTTGTTCAAATCGGGGATAGAAGTTACGGTAATACATGTATTCTTACTAGTTAAATTTTGGAAAAGTTTATTTCTTGTGAAAGGTTCCCAGACTAAAATTATGCCACATAAAACACATTCAAAAAGCTGTTAGGAGGATGTTTTTGAATCTCGCAATGAACTAAAATTATATATCCTAAACTAACTGAGCTAATTTGGATAAAACTCGTAGAATATAAAATAACAGTATAAAATAACAAAAAGTCGACGGAATCAAATTATATTATTTTTTAAAAGTTGTTTTATTTTCCGAATAAAATTGTTAAAACTTAGTTTTCGTTCGTTTAAAGGCAAGAGGTTAAAATTTTTTATATTGTAGTAGCTTGCATCGTTTCGTATTCTATTTAGTGAAAATCGGCCTCTTATGTTATAACGATACACCCTACCGTGTGTAATGAAGCTTATCCTGTTCGTTTCGGCAAACAATAAATACTGTAAAATGTATGCGTTCGTTAGGGTTAAAATGCCTAAATTTTTACTCCTTAGGGTTTAAATTGACAAGCGCAACGATAGGTCAAACAAGTTTTGAATCTTAAAAATACAAGGATAAAAAATTGTTTGCGTTTATTACCAAACCTTAAAAATTAATACTTTTGTTATTTTCGGGAGACAACTATTCATCTTATCGGTTCCTAGACTTCATCTCTAGGTCTTTATTCTTATTTTTTCTATATTTCAACTATAAGATCTAACTTCCGTGGCAACTAGACTGGGTCTAAGGCTTAAATCTTCTTAGTGAATCCGGCTGTTAAAGTCTTGTCGACAATTCGCCTTGTACGACAGTCCTGTTGCAAGCCAAATATGGACCAAGTACATAGGAAAATGCCGAGTGGAACAAACCGTCGTAAAATATCCCTCGAAGCAATAGGACGGTGGTTTCTCAAGAGGAAGATATATTTTGAAAGTTTTTTTGCCAATATGTCTATGTGTTGGTCACATGGCAATTTAAGCATCAAGATAAACCCCCAGAAACTGTATCGCTGACAATTTAACATGTTCCATGACATTAGTTTGTCTCAAATTAAATGCTAGGAACTCACCTTGGGAGTAATTTAAAGTTCGCAAGAAACCAGTTCTTAGTTTCCTGTTGTGATTTAAGAAAATCTCTGGCCAGTTGATTTTTGTTATGACTTGAAAAATAGTTATATCCGTAACACGGAAGGCAAAATATGTCTCATCCAAACAAGATGGCATATCGCTGATGTAACACAGGTACAAAACAGGGCCCAATACTCCATTAGAACACCACATATTCGATCTATTAAAATAATTGGATTTCGTCATAAAAAGACTGTTATTACTAAAACCGTAGGATTGAAGTTTAGCTATGAGTATCTCATGTGAAACGCATTTAAAGTATTGATTTAAATCTAAAAATTTAGAAATATTATAATCTTTGTGCTCAAAGCCTTTATTAATGATGGTAGTGAGCATTACCCGATTCGCTCATTCCCCCCACTCCTTGACCTTGACCTTGACTGCCGAACACCATGGCCCCGCCCGCTGGCCATGGTATTCGACCCTGGGTTGGTATGGCCTTGGCCTCGAAAAAGATTGTGTTCAAGGTTGTGAGACCTTGTCCTTGTCCCTGTTCAAGGTCACCCTAACTTTGCTGGGGGTCATCTTGAGTGTGTGACCTTGGAGTAGTTATTTGTGCATTGTAATAGTGTGGGATGATCTTGAAATGGTTTTGACCTTGCAAATTCTTCTAAAAAATTGTGAGTCATGTCAGATACGGAACCATCTAAAGAAAAAAATATAGAGCAAGTCGGTAGAGTAATTTGTTTATATCAGAGTAATATAAAAGTTTGTGTGATTTTGAAGAAAAGTATCTAGCATTTTTTCGTCTCGAATATTTAAAAACTTACGTTTATACACTGAGTTTACAGCAAATTTGGGATAAGCTGCCAGCGCCATGTCGGTGTGACAAGGAACTACAGTTAAACTTACCCTGTTACATTCACTATGAACAAATATATCGTCATTATATAGATGGGCCACCACCAGCAATAAAAAAGTGTCGTGAGTGTAAAAATAAGTGAATAATATGAATAATGTTTTGCAAGAAATAGTAAAAAAAATTGAGCGATGAGTTCACTGAAACGGCAAGTAATTACTTCAATGATGCAATAAAAAGTCGAGCAGAATGGGCATCGCGCTATTGTGATTTGGCTTTTGAATATGAAAAGGCTGCGAATGTACGTCGTAAATATTGCAGCAAAACCTTAAATTTACTAGACTTTGTTTGTGAAATAAAAAAGTTGGGGTTTAGGAACTGTTTGGAAAAACTGATTAGTTTCATTGCAGATCCGATTGTTTTAAATGAAATTAGAGCGTAGGACTTAAGTTTAACGTAGTACTAGTAATTAATATGGAAAGTTTAGTGAGAGAAATGTACGAAGAATTTCTAATTTCTGCAGCCTGTTCGGAATATTACGCAAATGAAATGCAAGGTTCGGAGGCTCATAAATAAGTATTTTTTAAGTATATCGACCATGTTGAAGTGTGTATTTTAGCGAGTATAGTTTGTAAGAATTTTTTAATAAATAAAAATGAACAAATATTAAACAAATTAAGAAATTTAGGTTTAAACGATAATGTTACACGTATAAAAGAACGACAGAAAAATATCAATCAATAAAGTACATAAAATGTAGTTATTTCTTTCATTATATTTTGACCTTGAAGTTATCCTTATACCATTTTAAATGTGTGACGTCATTTGACCCTGAATACTCCCCCCACTATTTCTACAGTTAAGCTACCCCCACCATTGTTACAATTCGACCTTGAAAACTCGCTATAAAGGTTAGTGGGAAAAGAAGTGACTTCCAACAGTCGCAGATATTAGTGGCATAAACATCAAATATTGTGTTCGTGTAGTGTTCTGAAAGCGCTTTTATATTCACGGTAATTTTTGGATTTATATACCATTTTTTCAATAATGAGTATTGCAAAAGAAACTCTAGATGAAATTAATGATATGTTCAGCAAAGATTTCGAGGTTTTAGAGAGAAAAAAGGTTACCGAAATGATTGTGGGGAAAGTGTATAAAATTGTAAAAATCATTCATTCAATCAGTCATTTCAATGACTACACGATTTGGTAAAACTCTTCTAGTGGCTTTACACGATGACGGCGATAATAGTACATTCGAGCCTTTTTTGCCAAAACGTGTGGCCGAACATTGTCTGACGATATTGTAGATATCATGAGTAAAACTAAAGGGAAATACACTCTAACTTATTTGGGGCAGGGTACTAGAGTTTTGTTTGAAAAAAAGGATGTAATTAAATTTAAAATATAGTTGCACATGTCAAAACACTTATGCGTGTTAATTATTTCTGTTAAAGATGTCTGCTGATGCGACGACGACCGTCAACGAATGTGTAGATAGATACATATTTTGATTGGGAAGAGAATTAAGAAATATGGCTCACGATATGTTAGATAACGCAAATGATTGGCCGTATATTGAGGCAACCAAAGATCAATATAAGAACGAGATCAGGGATGCAATCAATTTTATGGGTGAGGCACACTTGTGCGACAAATTTTTATATGGTTCCATAGACATGGATACATTTTGTGCTGAAATGGTTGAAGAAGAATTAAAAGAATACCTCGTCAATATTCCACATCTACCTGGTGAGCTTGCTGCAAAATATGAATTGGTTCCTGCAACAGCAACAGCCCAAGATGTTGACGATCGAAATAGTGTCGGATGAGATAGAATTTTGAACAACGAAAATGAAGACACGGAAAATTGTTTTTTTTTATAATTTTTGTACTTGTGCAATTAAATAACCGTAAATAAATATTTTGTTACAATCACAGTTTTGTTTTATTGCTTTTATAAATATACCAACCCAGTAGATCATAGTCAGTGTTTCTTTTTCTCAGCTGGAATATTTAGTATAAGTAGAGCAAATAAAAATAAAATAGTTTAGTTAAGATTAAAAATGAGTCGAGGAAACAACACAATTGATCAATTTGATCGTCAGAAATATAATGAAAAAATCATATTATCCGGGTCACCACGAATTCGTTTTTAACTTACAGCGAATGGGCAGTATGATATGGGTGGAAAAACCATAACCAACTTAAGCGAACCTAAAGATGCTGACGATACTGAGACACAAAAACTTTGTTAATAGAAAGTTTTACAATTTTGCAGTTTTAATATGTGACATATTTAACAACGATGTTCTCCCCCTGATATACAAAAATAATAGTGAGCTTAAAACAAAAATTGAAGTTATTCAGAAAATACTCTATCATCAGCCTTTAAATGACTCATTAAGCGCACTGTCGTACGGCTCGACTTCAGAAAAAAACCTAAGAAAAAAAAGGGAAAGCAGGTTAAAGATTAGGAGAACGCACTCCGAGTGGCATAGCCTTGAAGATAACGGCGTAGTCGTCGGTGAATTGGATCTTCCCTCCAAGAATATTGAAATGTCATTTATGTGTATGATGTTTTATTGTCATTATTACTGATGATGAAGATTGGAATAAAAAACTTTGTATTACTATATATTGTTTATTTATTTTAGATTATTTTAAATTAAAATTATAGTTATACAATATGTTATTTAAGCAATATTAGATTTATCTATCCAAGAGTTGAAGTGGTTGGGAAATCCTAGCCATTTGACAAATAATTGATCGGTGTGATTCTTCTTGCGTTGTTTAAGGACCTTTTCTACTAGATAAACGCCAGGACTGCTTGTTTTTTGTAGTTTTGATTCATAAAAACACCCTCTTATAGGCTGACCTAACGATTCCAACAAGTAAGTAGGTGGATTTGTAACGTTAACTTTTACAACTTTAAACAATTCGGTTGACCAAGAGGGCATATATCCTTTCTCGAATAAGCTTTGTACTTGCTAATACGCACAATGTCACCCATGGAAAACTTAAATTTTTTAGGTACAATTTTTAAATAATCGTATGCTTTAATTTGCGTTTCTTCTTACACATCTGCCGGCTTCATTCCAACGGTGCGATGTTTCAAGTGGTTATAGGCTTTTTTTACTGTCGATAATATATGTATCCATTTGTTAGATCCTCTTGCCAAAAATTGTTTATATAAATTATTTTTAAGAGTTCTTATGACTCGCTCAACAATTGCAGCTTTCTTTATGCTGTAAGTGGAATAATGATTTAAATTATATTTTCTCATCAGGGCTTGAATGTTACTATTATAGAACTCTTTCCTTGATCACTTTGCAAATTTTTTGGTGTATATGATGCCTCTTGAATGATGCTTTTCATCGCACTAGTAACTTATGTACCTTGTTTTTTATCGCTTTGGTATAGACAAATTTAGAGAAGCAATTTATACAGACCAAAATATAATGATAACCATCGTTTGCATCAGCATACTGTCGCATTTCAGCCAAATCAATTTGCCACAAATCTCTGTATCCTTTTATTATCGTACGCCTTCTTAAAAAATTTTTTCTAGCCTGGACTCCATATTAGTAGTAATATTAAGGGTTTCAGATCGAAGGAAGAACTGAAGAATACCATTTAATATTGAGCTTAATATATTATACATTCTTCTCGTAATTCTTCAATGATTGACATAATTTCATTTTATACCCAGTGTGTCCAGCCACTTTGGAACTCCACAACAAACGTAAACGGTCTACCAACTCTTTAGCTTTGTTCCAGTAAACATATTGAAATGTTTTCGAAGATAATTTCTTTTTTGTGGGTAACTGTAGTTTTTCGGAGATATTTTTTCTTGTAACACCACCACCTAATTTTATGTCCATCATCAGAGGATAATTCGTAAATATTTGTTCCATTTGCTCTCCAATAAACTATCACTTTTTTTTATAATTTTTGTAGACAGCACTCCTGGATTCAAAATTTCTTTATTCGCTAAAAGTACATTATCACTTAATTATTGTTCCTTGCCTAAACTTGGGGGTGTTTTCAGAAATAACAAGTCATAAAGTGCCGGTGATCCATCGTATTCTGCAATATTTTTCTCCTTTTATATAAGGCAATATTTCCATTTGGAAAACGCACCTCTAAATTACCGATAAAATTTTTGGTACTATTTGTTTTGGAACCAAAACGTACACCATATACATTATCGTATACAGATGGTTTTGAACGTAATCCTTTCAGGTGTGCGTTTAAAATATCGGAAGTTGCGGTGTCAGCGGATGCGAGAGATGTATTAGTTGATGTCGAGGGTGTATCAAACACCGATTGGCTAATATCTTCTTTTGAAATGCGATGTTGCTGTATAGGTGTAGAGGCTTGAAAGGAATGCGTAGGTTGGGGAAAACCAGAAATTTGAGTCAACTGCACTGATGAACTTGTACTATGTGATTTTGTAGCTGAATAATGTTGCTGTTGTTGTTGTTGTTGTTGACGCTGCTTGACCACATCAGATATAGTTGTCGACGGCTTAGAAATGGGTTCATAAAATTTTTCCAAATCCACCACATTTAATTCGTTAACCGCTTTAATTTGTTTAAATTTTTTTCTAACGGCATTCCACTAATATACGTTTTAAATCGATGGCGTTATTCATGATGTTAACAAAGAACGTTTCAACAATCAAATGAGTGTTTTCTCTTATTATTACAGTAATATATAGCTATCAAATCCTTTGCGGTATCTTCCCGCTTTCCCATCACTATCTTTATCAATTACTAAAAATCCATACTTATCATCCCAACATTTTGAGCACATTTCTTGAAATTGAGTAAAAGTTAGATTCGGTGAAACGTGGTCGGAAAATATGTGTTTCATATTCAACTCATCTTGTTTAAACAATAATAAAATTGGCGTTGTCTAGCACAAGCTGTTTAGGCACTCGCGAATATGTTTGCGCTAGGTCAAAAGAGTCGATATTTTTATGACGTCCCATGCTAAAGTACGATCTTATAACATCTTGTTTTTCACATATAACATCATCAAAGATAAATAGAGTTTGGTTTTGCATCGGACGGTTCCACAATATTACTGGAATCACTAAAAGCATAGTAGCGTAAACCTTTGATGGGTGCTAAAATTTTCCTTAAATACTCATATTTCGGTTGATACAGAGATTTCGAGTAAATATAGACATTTTCGAAACGTAGCCCAAGGAGGTGTGTAAGCAGCTAAATCATGACATTAGTTTTTCCACAATTAGACGGACCAATTAACAGACCGCGAATAGAGGTAGGAAGTAGAGGATCGTGTCTCTTCATTATTTTCTTTTCAAATCCAATTCCTATTTTTTCATCGAGATTATCAACAGGAAGTTTTTGTTTAAGATCGATAACGCGTATCGTAGGAAAATTTGATATTTTATAGGCAAATTTTCACAAAAACTGTCATTCAGATGGACGGTCTCACATTTCCAATAAAACTGGAATTCGTTAATAAATAAATTACCATTCGAAATACACATTCCCGGTTATCAATATTGCGGACCCGGAACAAAAGTAATAAAACGTGTAACAAGAGGTGATCCGGGCATTAATCCTTTGGATGCCGCCTACAAAAAAACACGATTTAGCCTATTTACATAACAAAGACAACATAAGTGCGAGACATCGAGCGGATTACGAGCTCGAACAAAGTGGTTGGAATAGAATAAAATCGAAAAATTCCAGTTTATGAAAAAACAGCAGCTTGGTTAGTTAAAAACATTATGAAGGCAAAACAGCGTTTTGGTATGGGTGTACCATCATCAACATTACCAATAAAAAAAACATCTAGTAAAGGCACACGTTGTAGAAAAGCGAAAGGTGTCAATAAAAGTCGATATGTTCGGAAAGTCAGTTTCGGAACAGCTATTCGACAAGCATTGCGAAAGGAGTTATTAAAAGCCGGAAGAAAAAAATGTGTTGGAAAAGAATCTCATGAATGCATCTAAAATAGCTCTATCGGCAGCACGTAGATCGGTAAAAGCGGCAGGTAGCAAAAAGAAGGTTCACACACCGAGAATAATACCGATTCCTAAAACTGGCGGGATATTACCATTAATACCAATTTTTGCCGGGTTATCAGCTTTGGGTTCATTAGCCAGTGGGGCAGCGGAAATTGTGCGTGCCGTAAAAGCTGCAAAAAAAAGCGGTGAAGATGAAACCGGTGCCGGCCTATATTTGAAATCGAAAGGAAATGGTTTGTTTCTAAAGCCATATCGTAAAGGTATGGGATTATTTTTAAATCGTAAATCAAAAAACTAATTGAATCCCTACCTCGAAGACTACTATCTAACATCAATCGAAGAAGAGAATAGGACACTTTCGAGGTGTTTATATGAAGGATTCATTACCTAGACAAGGTCCTCGACGTTAAGAAGCAGCAATAGTGAATTTGGATAGTATGTCTGATGCAGGGACTCATTGGGTAGCTTATAAAAAAAAACAATTCTAAAGTAACATATTATGACAGCTTCGGCGATTTACCCCCACCGATCGAATTGGTGAAATATCTACAAACGGGATCCGAACCATCAAAAATTATTTACTGTACATACGATCGTCAACAGGATTTTGGAACAATCTGGTGTGGACATTTGTGCTTAAAGTGTCTTGTCGAATAATCAGCGTAAAAGATGTCATCATCGTCACCATTAACACCGCAAATGGATCGCAATAACTATACTAAAATGTTGCGATCACTGAAAGCATTTCATCCAGCCGGTGGATTAAGGAAAATGACCGTGAAACAGCGAGAAAACATGCCCATGGAAATAATGATTGCCTTAGCCCCAAATGAAATTCCATTCGTTTGGGATAAATTGCCTGAGCACCTCAAAAAGGATATCGATATATTAAAATATCAGTGCGGTTGCAAACATTATTCCAGCAGCGGTCTTACGTCTAGAAAAATATTTTGTTGTTATGCAAAATCAGCAATGTGCGCATAAAAGCAGAAAATAGCATAAAAACCTCACTATCTAATTCAGTGAAAAAAGGTTGAAGATGAATATTTTTAAATGTTGCCGCTAAGAATAAAACCGAGATGTGGGATGTTTTAATGGTTAGTCAGATCTTATACGTTCACACTAACAGAACACTCGAGTGTCTTAAGCGCTGATTTTTATCCACCCATCGAATTACATAAGGAAAATAAATATGGTCGTGCATTGCTGGGATTTTACACATACAATTCAATTTTTAATGTGGATGAAAGCAACAATAAGTTTGCCTACATGAGGAGGGTCACACCACCGAGCCGATACAATTGCAGATTCCTCCTGGGGTCTATGAAATATATGAAATAGGTAAAGCTATGT
The DNA here is from genome assembly GCA_034092305.1 of Diaprepes abbreviatus. Taxonomy (NCBI): domain Eukaryota; kingdom Metazoa; phylum Arthropoda; class Insecta; order Coleoptera; family Curculionidae; genus Diaprepes; species Diaprepes abbreviatus. The sequence continues at coordinate 1,783,233 of JASJET010000182.1, read as the reverse complement.
CGGAGGCTTTGTAGAATTGACCTGAAGAAAAGAATGATGGAGTCTTTTCCTTAGTCGCTAATAATAATACGCTGAAATGTGAACTGAAATCTCAATATACTATAGATTTCCGGGGAGAGGCGAGTATCGCTAAAATGTTAGGATTTAATTATACCGTGTTAAAAGGAGACAAAAAGCACGAATCAACCGAGATGGTGGAAATAATGAAAGTACGCATCATACGCGTAGATTGTAATATAATTTCCGGAGCATATATGAATTCGGTGGAAGGTCATACCTTGTTCGAATTCGATATCGACGTGGAGCCCGGTTACAAAATCAGTAAAGAACCACAAAATAATATTTATATGCCGTTAATGCCGGAAGGATGTCAGTTTATCGACAACATTACTCTTCGTATCTTGGACGATAGCGGTGATCTAATCAATTTTCAAGGCGAGAAAGTTATCGTGAAATTGGAACTGAAGAAACTTTCATAGAAATGGGTTTTTGTTTCAATCGTCAATTGTGTATGCTGTCGACTAAGATTGGGGAATCGCCGAAAAGTAAAAGAAGAGTTAAAGTCAAGGTTAGTCATCGTCCAGACATTAGATCGCAAACATCTCAACAGTTATCTGTCGAAGACTATAAATTTTTAAAATCAATCAGTCTTAAAGTGCGAAAATGATTTCCACTACCAGCGATAAAATAAAGGTTTTCTCCGAACCCATCTTGGACAATTCCATTATTAGTCTAGAAGAGCATACGTATAAACCATACGGATTTCCATCATTCAACAATTCCGATGAAGTCCGTATCCCCATTAATTTTTAAGATATTATACTGGATATCGCCGAAAGTTACATATATATCGAAGGAAAATTTAAACCCATAGACGCAACGAAAAAATGTTTTTATCACTAAAGCCCCGCATTTTCGTTCGATGAAATTTGTTACGAGATGGGAGGTGAGCAGGTCGTCGTGGTTCGTAAACCTGGAGTTACCACGACATTAAAAACCATGGTTTCATTCGGAAGTTTACAACAAAGATCTCTCATGACGTGCGGATGGGGTCTCGACAAAGCAAACCAAGATATCGTAGACACGGCAAGTAATGTATTCTCCGGGGAATTACCTTTAAAATATCTTATGGGATTTGCCGAAGATTACAGAAAAGATGTTTTCAACGTAAAACAATAGCTTATTATGATTATAGCTCGCACTTTTACCAATTGCTATGTCGGCGAAGTAGGCGACGAAATTAGTACAGACAAAATCGAATGGAAAATTCGTCACATCATTCTAGGCGACAAGCAAAAATTGAAAATATTGTCTCGCATTAATAAAGGTAGAAAAAATGCAAGTATTCAAATGGCATATCGTAAATGGGATCTGTACGAATTGCCAGCTTTAAGACAAACATCTTCCGACGTATGGGCCTTGAGAACGAGTACAAGTCTAGAAAGACCGCGCTATATAATCGTCAGATCTCAAGACAGTAGTAATTGTGACAAAAAAGAAAGAAACGTAACCCAGTTTACCTACGCCGACGTATGCGATATTAGACTATATCTGAATTCGACCGCTTATCCCTACGAAAGATGGAATTTAGATTTCGCCAAGAAACTGTACGCGGCAGCCTATTACAATTATGAAAACTTCCAATGCAGCTACTACGGGCGGGAAATAAACGATCCGATGATGACGTTCGCCGAATATATGAAAAACCCCGTTTTTATTATCAATTGCAGTCATCAACCAGAGGCTATTAACTCATCGACCGTGGGCGTGAAATTGGAGTTCCAAACCAGAAATAATAAATTCCTTAAAGACACTAAAGTGTATGCGTTAGTTATTCACTATTCATTTTTTAGTTGTAATGTATTAAACGGTTCAGTGACCAACAAATCTATATTTTAATGTAATTATCCATTACATGTAACATAAAATAATGTTAAAATCTTCTTCTTCAAATGCATATCCACTAATGGATGTTTGCGAATTGCGAATATCATGTTAAAATATGGAACGTCAATTAATAAATTTGTAAAAAGTCAAGTAGTAGTTTTATATTAATTTGAAACCCAATAAAAAAAAATTGGATTCCCTTAAGAAGTACAGGAGTTTAGATAATATGGGGTTTATTTAGTGGAAAAAAGTACTTAGATAACGCAATAAAACATTTTTTAGGGGAAATATGAACACAACGATTTAAAAAGTTTGTAGAAAAATAACGGTTAGGAATAGGGAAAAAATTTATGGGAAAAAATTATGTAGGAAGTCGAGTACTATAAGCAAGCATTTTTTCCGATAGTAATAAAATAAAAAAATAATTTTTTCAAAAATTAGTGAAAATAGTGAATGCGCACTAAAGTTGAAGAGTTGGAGCAAAACAATATTAGGAAATTAGAAAGAGATTTTTTTCAACATATTGTAGTATTTTTCAAAATTCGAAAAGGTGAAATTTGAAAAAGGGGGTTGGTAATTTGGATTTTTTAAAGCGTTATAGCTCGGGATCAGTTCAAGATAGAGAAAAACCAAAAGCACTTTAATTGCCTGGAATTTTGAGGAGAATGCAATGATGTAAAAAATTCTTTTGTGGAAAATCGCGAATGCGCGCTAAAGTTGAAGATTTAGAGAAAAACGATATTGGAAAATTTGAGAGAGAATTTTTTTCTACATATTTTAATATATAGAAAGTTTAAATTTGGAAAAAAGGGTTACGACAAGTTAGTAATTTGGATTTTTTAAAGCGCTGTAGCTTCGGAACCGTTCAAGATAGAGAAAAACTTAAAGTACTTTTATTACCTAGAATTTTGAGGAAAATACAAGCAAAAAATTTGAAAATTAAAAAAAAATAGAGACCACAAAAATCCAAAAATCAATAGAAAGGAAGTTTGACCGCCGGACGGGGTTATCGGAAAGTTGTAGGGGGCGGTTTTTTTTTTTATAAGAATGGAGGAGTGGGGTAGTTTGTGTCTAAAAAGCAGAGATCCAACTTTCTTGAATGTATATAGGAACGGTATTCGAATTATTTCATCATTACACATTCGACCGTCAGGATGTGGAGGTACGTGTGCGGAGTGCAGGGGTACCGCACACCACCAGCGACGGCGACACCACCAGTGACGGCGAAACCACCAGCGACGGCGACACCGCCAGTACGGCTTTGGCAGCCCGAGGTCCAGATGCAACCAAGAAGAAGACCAAGAGCTGCCCCTAGGTCGGTGTTACTATTGTTGGGTATTGCTCCACGGTAGACACCCGACCCTCCCCAGGCCCTTTTAGGGCCACAAAAACCGTCGTTTTCAAGACTACATTATATTTTGATCGTAGTTTAGTAGTCGTCACTTATGGGGCGAGATATTCGTTTCACGACGATTTGTCTCGTCGCTTAAGTGCAAAGTTTCTATTAATTTTTTTAATGTATTCTTCACAAAATGTTAGGAATTAGTCTTATTTTCTAAGCCAAAAAAATTAAATTCCGTGGTTTAAATTTTTGAAAAAATCAATAATTCTATAAGCTCTCACCAACACACAACATTTAGCGCTGGTGGGGTGGGGGTAGTTCTATATAACTGAGGCCGGGCCAGTTACACAGTCATATCTACTTCAACTTTCATACCGCTAACATTGAAGAAGAAAGACCAGCAAGCAGAGGCTCTACAATATTTAGCGATGACACCGTCGCCGGCAACGTTGAAGACCTCGAGGACTTCGACGACGACGTGGACTTTGAGATTGACGTCCTACGTTGGGACGACTTGGATGAGCCTATTCCACTGCTCTATGATCACGATCCTGGTCTTGTGGAGTTGGACGACGTGGGTGACTGGGTGCTTCAACGCCTCGAAGATGACAGTCCGCAGCCAGAGCCGACACAACGGAGGACGCGGTGTTGGAAATTCCAACATCGCCGACGCTTTTTAGGACCACAGAATAATTTGATCGTAGTTTTAGTTCATATTAGTACATTGTTACTAATATTGTATTTATAGAACATACAATATTGGATACAAAGTATTAACTTTTAAGTGCTGGTGGAACCCGGCAAAGTCGTTCGTTCGTATATGAGACCACATACCACTCTGGTCCCAATACGTAATACGACATTTGTCGTGACCCCCACCACTAATTTGTCTCTATATATAAGGCCACCAATACTTATTACAATCATTCGAAATCAAGATGCCCAATGAGCAAGACGAACTAATTCAATGTCCGGTGGTAGATTCTACCACGGACGACTGTCGCGAATGGGGGTTGGATGATCCCAGATGGGATGAACTCTGGGACTTTATCGTCCAATGTGTGGAAAGCATCGCCACCGATGAAGGACCGTACGACTCTATAACACCATAAAGAGTTGCATGTTTCTGCAACAAAACGGTCCTTTTCAGGACCACAAAATATTTTGATCGTAGTTTTAGTTTGTTATAATACTTTGTAACCAATATTTTATGTTTTTTTCATAAAAAACATACAATATTGAGATGCAAACTATTAGAAGTACTAGCGACAGAACCTGAACTTCTTAAACCGAACAATGTTTTAACATAGTTGTAAATATTATCAAAAATAATTACAACTATGCTAAAACCTGGTTTTAGTGGATTATTGGTAATTTTTTTTACTAGCTAATATTATGCGGGAAAGGTCCTATACGAAATAAAACACCAAAAAGTATATTTTCAAGCAACTTTAATTTATTTGTAAAAAAACATTTGTTAAAATATAATTTTTCTTTTATTAATCTACAAAATTCATTTACAAAATATATTTACAAAATGAATACTATAAATTATAAAATAATACTTATAACTACTTAACATCTACTACACAACTTATCAAAGTCTGCCAATTGTCTTTTGTACCGCTCACCCGCACTTTCTCTAACTGATAATTGTTTTTATATGTCGAGTAATTGTTTTTCTAGTTCACTTATCGCTCTGTCATTCTCACTAAGTTTATTCATCAAGTCTTTTTTAATTTTTAACATGTCCAATAGTTTTGTCTTTTGCGAGCTGGTAAAGCCTTCAGCCCACTCCGGTTGGGATGTTGCAGAACATTTTGAAGTATCAGTTTCGTTCAGGGACGAAGACGAGGAAACATTAGATGTTTCATCGCCTTCATAACACTGCTTAAACCGCCTCTTTAATGGTCTTCACTGGTGAAAGCTTTACCTCTGACACTTCCACTACACTGACCGGTGTTGGAGTTGGTCCATCGTCGCCTTCCACTATCTTCATTTTCACGGACAATGATTCTGTCGGTCGCGGTGGTGGTCACGGTATTACCAAGAAATCAGGTAGCGGTGCGGGCATCTTGGGTTTCTTAAAAGTAAATTTTTAATCGCCGAATAAAATGTTGTTTTATCGGCGATTTCCGATTTCGGCATCGCCAAGAGCTTCTGCAATTTTGAAGCTCTTGGAAAAGGTGCCCGATTTGTACGCGACGATTTTCGCACTACCACATCACTTATAACTTTTATTTTGGGCTCCTTCTCCTCACTCTAATTTTTAAGAAATTCCGCTGCTGACTGTACCAACTCTTCGTCCCGACCATCGTTCAGGGCTTTGTCTTCGGCATCCTCTTGATGCCAGTCCTCAAAGACCCCTGGAGTTAACACTTCCAGACCACTTATGTCTTCCAACATCTGGGATCCGCAACTCACATTAAGTCCATCCAAAAGTGAACTGACACTAGGTGCTCTTGAAGACAGCTTCATTTTTTTCTTGCTTTATTTCGACTTGCACTTACTACTGTACTGGTGGCTGTTCTGACGAACTGTGAAGAGCTCTAGCCAGCGAGTCTGCTTTTATGCCTATTTCCCCCACTACACCACCTTTATTCCTTTTGTTTGATGCATCAAGTATAGCATTTAAACTTGTCGAATGCAAGGCCAACGCCAGGGCCAACGTAACCGACAACGCCAGGGTCGTTTTCGAGGTTGTAATTTTCAAGGATTTTTTTTTGTGCCTGTCAAGGTTATTTTAAAAAGTAGCAATGAATATAGTACTAAACTTGTCAGATGCAAGGTTATTTTAAAAAGTAACACATAAATAGAGTACAGCGTTTGAAAAGTACAACATATTAAAAAATCATGTTGCCAACTGATGAAAAACCTGGTGAAGCAGCAAAAACATACAGGCATATACGAAAAGCTTTTTGTTTAACTAGTCATCATTGTAAAAGACAAGGTATCTGCTGGCGGAATGATCTTACATACGATTTCAACTGCATCAACCTTCTCAGTGTCAAATTTGTACAATGCAGTTTATGTGGACCAGTTCAAGGACATTAATGAACGCGCCATCCAGAGAAGAAATTGGGTGATAGAAGAAGCTTACCTGTACAGAAGAAATTAACTCATGTATTTTATTTCTTTATTTTTTCTTGTTTGTTATATTTTTTATTTTTTAATAATAAAAAGTAAAGTTAATTTTTTTGTTATATTTTCATTTTTATTACCAATAAAACAATAGTAAAATGAATCTGTATGTGTATTTATTAAACATCACCTAAAATACGTTTTGCAATCCATATTTTTCTGCATAGTCTGTTTATTAATGAAAGAGACCTTATATTAGGGTGAAATGTAATGGTTTCAAATCAGTCTCAAATAACAATGTCAGAAGTAAACACTATTGATAAGTTCGGTCGCAAAAGAAAATTTAAGGATTTTAACTTTAAGCGCGGACCTTCAGGAATAGATTTAAACTTACGCCTAGAGATTATGACGTGGGAAGCAAAAGATTGTGCTACTTAGCGGAACCTCTTGAAGGAGACGATGCGGTCACACGAAGTTATGTTGATAATAACCTTGCTCAGTGTACGCAAGATACGCAGAAAGCTGTACATGACTCAACAATTGTTATTAAAGATACATCCAAAAACCAACTTGAAGGTTATGTACGCAAGAAATTAATTGGAACTTCTCAAGAACTTAGAGGATACATTGATGACTCTTTTATTGCAGTATATGAGCTTAGACTAGACGAACTGCGTGATGAACTTAATTCTAGAATGTTGAAAATTGAAAAGACTATGGAGGATCTTGTCAACAAAACTGCTCCACTTTAAACATTTACTCGTGAACCTGTGTGTTTAATTTACTGTTAAACAAATTTTTCAATAATAACTTTGCCGTTTGTTATGTGTCAATACTTCATCATATTTATAATTTTAAAATAAAGGTTGAATAAAAAGCACTCAAGTAATAATACATGTTTTGTATTTAAAAAAAAAATACAATACTACCGCTATACATTAATGTTGTATGTTCAATGAAAGTAATAAAAACAATACAAAGAATGAAATATGGATTTTCCAGATTTCGTGCTGTCCTGACTTAGAAATGATTCCAACACAGTGACCAAATTTGCTAAATTTTCTTCCGGGTCTGTTTCGTAAAAATCTATGTCTGCATATCCCCAAGGGAAAGTTTTGGTTGAATTGGGAATAACACAACGTTTATCATCGCTATGTGATAATGTTGGTATAAATGTTATGTAATTCACTTCTAAATGTCTTCATCTTTCTTAATATCAAACCACCCCGTTCAATAATTCTTTGGTAGTCTTCATGATGAAGGTCTTTCTCGATAACAGATTTTTTGATACCTTTGACTTTTTTTAATTCATTATTAATGGACTTTATATAATAAGCCTTCGCGCCGGTACCATAAAAACTTATTATCGGGTCAACAGGAAACTCATCTTTCATTTTACCAACTACAGAATTACTTTTAATTATGTTGAAATTATTTATTTCGGGGTAATTTGATGTATCAAATTTTTTGGGGGTTCTATGATATAGTTTGATAAAAGTTTTCTGTGTACAGTTTTAATATAAGCGAGTCAGTATCGGTGTAAAGAACGTAGCGTCACCGACAAACCTGGATTTAATAAAATTATAATAAAAATCCTATATTACAGTCTTTGATATATCTAATATGGAAAATCCGATATAAATTGATTTATTGTATAATATTTTAACTTTATTCATTTGTATAGCAACAAAATTTTCGGTAAATATCGAGCTACTATTGAAATTCAGGCGGGATATTAGTGTTCTAGCTCCGCTTTTGCCAATGCGTTACTAATTTTATATCCTTTCGATTTTCCACATTTTCCATAGTTTTGCCAAAAATCGCGTTATTTTTTAAAAGTGTCTTTCGCAAATTTTGTGGTGGCCTTGTTACGTAAATTGGTATTAAAATCAATATACGTGTTTAGCCATTTTGATTGGTTAAACTGTAATACTCGATGAGTTTACCACTAAGCCGTTAACGATGGCTTGTTTTAAAGTTCTATAGTGTACAATGTATTTTTTTTTATCTTGTACATTAGGAATTAATTTTGGAAATTTCGCGTTTTCTGTTGGCGGTATAATATTTTCTACTAGAAATGGAAGATCAGAATGTGCATCATGCAACTCAGTTGGATAATGCACATCCACTTCCAAAACGTAGCCATGTAAACTATCATCACCAACAGCCATAATATTTAAATTGAGTATTTCGCCCTCTGTTGAATTGAAAACCGCCATATGGTAATGCTTGTGACATACTATGACCATATAGATTTGTAGCATCAAGGTACCTTATAATGAAGACGGTTTTGTTGGGTCATAGTCTGGTAAATAAATATTATTAGCGATGTGCTTTCTTTCTGTACACTGGCTTATGCCGCCGCGTATACCTTTCTTAAAAAATGTATCATGTTTATATCAGTTAAGAGCTCTAGCTCTACCTTAATCATACGCAACATACAGTCAAATGATAAACTTGGAAGGGTATAGTAGTGTGCCGGATCCAATTCATCGAATTTTAAACAATTATGCCGAAATTGCTCAAAAACATCGGACAATAGCAACACATCTGATTTTAAATACACGTCCGAATAGTCCCCCAAAGTTTTACACCCAAACAAGCGCTATACTTCTTTTGCTCGCCTATAGCTTTCATCGCTAATGTGTTCTTCCCGTAAATTATCACAAAATTGATCTTTACTTGGAAGACACGTATTTTTAATTTTTTCTATAGAGTCAATAAAGCTATAGGGAAAAACACCATTTTGACGCATCAAATTAAATTTTTCGATATTTGAAAAATGTTTCCGCATGTAAATAAAACCAACATCGTTTAAACCGCTACCTAAATTTTCCAAAGACGCTGGCAGAAATTTAAGACTCTCAATGAACCGCAATTTTAAATATTTCCTCTTGACTTTTCCACATTTACTATCAAAATAATCGTGCACATAAATGATTTTGCTTTGAGCCAAAACATCAATTCTCCCCATATTTACATAACTCTTTTATATACAATAAATGGCTGTCGTAGCCGCTTAAGTTATGAAATATGATAGGGATAAAAGAGGGTAATTTATAATTTAAATTGCAAACGGAACGTGCAGCACCAAATTTTTTTGCACCAGTTATGTGACAATGATCTCGTACTTTAATCTCACCTCCTCGAAAACATATACCTCATATTTTAGCATCATTAAACTCCCTTATTTTTTCAGGCGTTAACGGTTTCATAGGCGTAATGTCTTTTAAATATATGTTATATAGAGCCCTTAAATCACATTCGATACGATCCACAAAGACTTGAGCTGCATTACCCCCGAAATAGCTCAAATTTCGAAATTGAATCGTCAAAAGAGCATTTAATTAAATAAGCAAAAGAATATGGTTCATGTTTAAAACTTTTTACAGTGTAAGAATTCTGTGGGTTTGGTCGTACCGTTTCAACAGATTCGAAATCTGCATAAACCACGAATGGAACACGCAATTGTTTTCTATACCCTCGAATTTTAAAATATTTTCCGGCACACTCTTACCAAATTTATCAATTTTTAAATCCACTGAGGGTGTTTGCGTGAAAATGTGGTTACAATCGTAGTTTTGATGTAAAGTTAAAGCTGACGGTGTACTAAAATTAGTGACACAACCATCACAAAAATATATTTTATGTTGTTGACAACTAATTTGACTTGCAACTAAGCGTGATAAATCCTTTATTCAACAATAATGACTTTTTGAACAAGTCGTATCACAAAAATGTCCACCGCCATCTTTACTACTACAGTCTTTTGTAATTAACAATAAATTTACATGTCTATCCAACTTTCCTGACGCATACCTCAGTGTACCAACAACATCATCTATTACTTTATTATTTTCGTATTTAGATTCGAGACCGTATACGTTAATCGATATGTTGTTTATTTCCTCAAATTTTTTAATGTCACGTAATTTTACTGGAAAATCCATACTTGTTAAATTTAGCACTCTAGAAAAATGAGGATAGGATGACAGCTGTGAACGTGCTGCTGCTGGGGGAACCAATGCTGATGTTATAGCCCACGCAAAGCAAAATTCGCCCTGGTTGATCACACTGATGACAGCTCCTCTCTTTTCAATAGAACTCGGCAACTTGATGAATGATGAGCCACTCATAGGCGTATACTTGTTGATGCTAACTTCCAAGTATAAAATTAGTACAAGAGCCCATCCTATAACAAGAAAAAAAAACTATAAAAATAAGTTTAATATATCGGGTTTTGATTTTTACATACCTGAATCTTTCTCCTGAAACTCTGTCGCCTGCGTTCTTATTAATTCGGCGAAAGAATGGTAAATGGCATCCAAATCACTTTCTACAGTAATTATTTGATTAGCAGTGTTGAAGGATTTCTCACTGAATATTTCTTGTGATGGAAGCATGTACTCGCCAACAGCTGTCATGTTAACTTTTAAAGCTTGATGCACACGTAATACATTATTAACAAGTTCCACCACCTTCGACTTAATGTCTGCAAAAAACGTTACATAATCGGAATGCTCCATATCACTGCTAACCCGATAAGTTGCAATTCTCTTTTTGAAAGCACATTCAACGAGTTGCACACCATGACATACTGGCAAACATGAATTATTTTTATGTTGTTGTGTTCGTTGATGTGCTAACCTTTGATTTACTGGAACATCCACATTACATGTAGCGCAATTAATTACTGGAATCACCCATGTACGCTCTTCAATTCGGAGCCGTTTTCCTCCTGGCACTTCATTAAATCTCACCGCACACGAATCTCTTTTATGACGCCTCATATTATAACTATTGGTAAACTTAGAACCACAATTTTCATGAACATATGCCATGATTTGACAAATTATAATAGTATATGTACTACCTATGCAAATCAACTGATGAATGAAACTGCCTCATACCATATTTAAAGCCATTCAAGGTCACCCTAAACCACGTCTCATAACTTCAAGGTCACACACCCAAAACGACCCCCCAGTGAAGCCAAAGTGACCTTGAACAAGGTCAGGGTTGTGCGCACAACCTTTAATACAAAACATATTTTCAAGATCAAGGTCATATCAACCCACGGCCGAATATCATAGCCAATGTCACGGGAGGGTCGTGGTCCAGGAGTGGGGGCTTGAGCAAATCGGGTAATGCTCACTACCAATGATATCAACAAGATAATCAATAGCTAAACAAGTTAAGGAATTTGCTTGAAAACCAACTCTTAGAGGATTAAAGAGATTGCTTCTTGCAGAAACAAAATTAGCTGCTTCTTCAATAAGGTCTCAAAAAGCTTCGCAAATCAGTCATTTTAGAACTAATTTTTGGCTACAGTTTTAACTTTTGAAATTTTAAAAACGCTTGAAAACAAATAACTGAGTATAAATGTTTATTAATTTTGTAAAAGGTATTAAAATTTAATGGCGTATAGCGATAATAATATTATTAAGACCGTATACATCTCTACCTGTTATGTTATTCATAATTGATACAACCTTATTAACTTAAGAAGTTACACCGCCCTAGCGCTCGGAAAAATGGGTACACAAATAACAATTTTTTCGACGTAACTTGTAAAAATAAAAACAAATTTTTATTTCACAAATATACATAGTACTTTTTTGAAAAAAAAACGAATAGAAAAAAATAAAAATGATGTAGATATGAGCCGTCAAGTAGAACCCTGTTTAGAAAATCCATACTAAAGAAAAAATCTTATTTAGAAAGGTAATAGCTAAAATGTAGCATAGTAAAATTTTTTTAATGTTTTTGTAGAAAAAAAAATCTGATTTTTATTAGATTCTTGAATTTTAAAAATTTATAAAAAATAAAAGAAGCATCTAATAAAAAAATTCTATGTTACATTTTATATAATAATATAAAGAATATGTAGTCTAAATTTAATCGAATTCGATTACGTAAATTTTGAGCTATCTTGTTCACCAGTTTGAAAAAAATGTACTGCGTCAACGTCTCAAAACCAAACATTTCTACAAATTATTTTCAGTCTGCGATTCCTGAAACATCAGGCCTTTCATTGATGACGCGATATCCTGTGAGTACTTTTAAGCAGCTCTTTTCAATTTTCGGACTTCTTAAGTCTCTTGTTAGGATCTTATGTTGGCTCTATACTAGCTCAGGATTCAACTTATCGGATAATCCTATAAAATTTCCCAATAATTGTTTTTGAATCGAACATTGTGTAAATGTTTTACCGTTACAAATCATCGACAGAATAAAAAAGTTGAAAAAATATAACCGAATTATTAGCATCGTTATCTTTTAAGCACGTTGCATATGTATTTCAGAAATAAAACTTATTTTTTTATGTACTACTTTATTAGAGCATAAGAAGGAAAAAATATTAAATGTATAAAGACATGGCCGTTTTGTTCAATACATTTTCGAGCATTCTTTAGTTATAGACTTTGTGGCTTTTAAAACTGTTCTACCGTCGCTGGATGCTATAATATGTCTAATACTCTCGTGAAGTTCGTCTAGGTTAGCATATCTCCTTTTACAGAGTTGCCTACACACATCTACTAACCACTGGCAAAAAAATAGTCTTCTTTCAGTGTCACTAGATAATAATGTTTGCACTGGTCGGTACCTGTAGGGTACAAACTTACACATATATATTTTTTAATTATCCAAATTGTAAATAAACTTAAACCATTGTCCCTTGTCAAATTTCTGGTCGAATTACTTTTATATATTTCAAACTATGTATTTACTTCTACTTGTTCACTTATTATAAACTACTTTTTTAGTTCTAATCTTTCCAAAAACTTTTTCATTACTCCTAAACTTTCTATACAGCTTTAAAAAACACTTTCTCTTTGGTTGGTCACGTTCAGGGTACATTTGACCATATTTTTCCACTGCTCGAAAACAATTTTTTTTCTTCATACTAGATATGCTTATAACATATCACATTTTTCTAAATGCATGAATGCCATTTTGTAATATTTGTAACTAAAAATCTAAAACCACATTCAGTATGGATGGCAGATTGAAATTGAGTTGTTAAACCAAAAATGTCTGTAGTGTGCTCATCGCCATTGTGAGGCCAAAGTAGTTTTGGCAACTATGAAATTTTAATTATTTATTTTGATATTAAAATTAAATCATTAAAAGTCAAAAAATAGTGTCTGGATTATATTTATTTAAAATTACTTAACAACCATAAATTTTAGGTTTAAATATAGACAACAAAATTATCTTAAATTGGTACTCTAGAACTGTTAAATAAAAATGCATATAAAGAGTTAAACACTTTAATATATATATATATATATATATATATATATATATATATATATATATATATATATATATATATATATATAGATAGATAGATAGATAGATAGATAGATAGATAGATAGATAGATAGATAAAGGAATATCAAGAAAAACAGCAATTCATATACAAAGCAATATGCCGACGTCTATGAGAATACATGCCTCCTATATACTGAAATTGCAGAAAGCCAGCACCGATAAACGCTGAAACGGTGGAAACTACATATTTATATATTATCGCTGAAATCTACCATCCTATCAATCCACAACATAAATCACCCAATCAATTATTATATGAATTGACTAAACAACCAGCCTATTATTGCAAAACTTACTGTCCTAACGACTAAGTTTGAAGGACAACCTGAAACTCATCCAATGATAGAGGAACTATATAAGACCAGGAACCAAAACCAAAAACCAACCAGAAGATATCCGTTAACGACACTGACAGAACTCATATTTATATTTTTTTTATTTTGTAAAGATATATAGAGGCTTGAAGATGAAATGTACGATCAATGAGGTTCTTATGCCGAGAGGTCTCAATCGCTGGTGGGTTCATATTTATGTTTTTCAATAAATAATCATAATGATATTTATTTTAATTGCAATATTTTATTTTAATTGTAGAGTGTGGTAAAATGTTTAACATAGCCGAATTAAGTGGAATGTTACAGTTAACATTATTGAAATATAAAATTTAATGTTACTTATTTTGATAAAAGTTGCAAATATCTTTCAAAATATTAATTCTCAAATTGTTTATGTTGTGTGAATGAAAACAGTTATTTTAAACTACGTATTATTAGTAGATCAAATACTTTAAGCACTTTAGCTTTCTATAATTGATTACTTACAATGAATATAGAACGTTTTATTGGAAAATGTGTTAGGACAGAATTTAAAATTGAAGGGACTGTAGGTTATTTTACAGATCGAAAATCTGTAGTATTTTTTTACTTGACTTTTAACCATTTTCTTCTCTTCAGTATTTCAAACATATTTCAGCACAAGGGCGGATACATCCTCTCTCTTGGGGGGGGGGGGGGATATCACAAATGTACAGTATGGCAAGCGAAAGCAAGTTGTCGACGGAGGGGGGGGGGGGGGGTAACGGAAACATTCTCATTTCTAGTGTAAAAAAGCAGGGTTGGGTCTATTATTCTAAATTTGAAGCTTTTGGAGAAGTGGGGACGCCAGCAACATACACCTTCCTAGTATAAGAGGTAGGATCGGGTCTATTTTCCTGAACTCAAAGCTTTTAGGGGGCAGCTATCGCAAGAAAAACAAGTTGTCAACGGGGGGGGGGGGGGGGGTTGCCAGCAGCATACATAGTCCTAATATAAAAGGCAGAATCGGTTCTATTTTCCTGAACTCTGAGCTCTTAAGAGGGGGGGGGGATCGCAAGCATACACATTCCTATACTCTATTCAAGAATTAGAGAGAGTAATAAAACTGTTACCGAAACCTCTAACGTACCTGCTCCAGGCCTCAGGTAACTGAAGACTGCCGTAAATCTAATTATATTTAAATATTATAAGCTTTTATAGATTTACTGCAACAATAAAATTTCTGATAGTTCAATTTAATATTTGTCAGTGACCAAAGGACACCTTACAGTGTGTCCTTAGTGATTTATCTTGTTTGCGCTGGTTTTTATGTATTATTCGGGATTAGATAGATACCCAAAAATAAGGCTTCCACTTCTATATTTATCTCAAAATCGTTAAACCAAGGCATTTTTTCTTCAATGTAAAACTTATTGCGATGAATGTTTATGATGCCTTAAGATATCAATATCTAGATAATAATGTTAAAAACTCTGTTGAGATGTGTCCCAACATGACAAGAGTTGGAAAATCTACTATATACCGAATACTGAAGGAGAAAAAACGACTGGAACTGATAGTACTTCCAAGCCACATTCAATCACAGGCAAACGAAAAACCTCGTTGGAAGAAGAGATGATAACTGCAATAAAAGAAGTTATACAAACATTTTATTATGAGAAGCAGATCCCAACCGTCGACAAAATTCTAACTAAAATCAATGAAGACAGGGATTTCCCTGAAATTAAAAGAACTGAGCTCTGGAACATGCTCAAAGAACTTAATTTTTGCTGGGAAAAACCAGATAGGAAATCTGTTCTTATTGATGGTCCGAAAAATGTCCGTTGGAGAAGGAAATATCTCACGCAAGTAAAAGGTAGAGTTGCTAGAAATAACACAACTTATAAAATTAGTAATTCAACTGAACTTTTGAAAGATTTTTTTGAATAAAGTTACTGCGAAAAATTGTGAAAAATCCATATCATAAAAGAATATAACAAAATGTGGAAACTCGATTTCATGATCGGTGAGATAGAGGAACCAATTAAAATTAATATTTGAGCGAAGGTAGCTTCAATGACTTTGATTACGAATTGATACGTAATGTTTACCAGTGTAAATACAATTTATTATTTAAATTTTTGTTTTTGTTGTATTTTATTGTTTAATGTTGTTTATACATATATATATATATATATATATATATATATATATATATATATATATATATATATATATATTTATTTATTTATTTATTTATTTTCATGTGTACCACTCTTTAATTTTATATATATTTAATTCCAATTAGCCGTAATTTTTTTATTATTTTATTATTGTACTTGTGTCTTTTTCTTAAGAGTGTAGAATTAACACGTTTATTTTATTTTTTTGGGGCTATCAGATTTTCATATACCACTCTTTAATTTTATATATATTTACCACTCTTTGTGTGTGCCACTCTTTAATTTTATATGTATTTAATTCCAATTAACCGTAATTTTTTTTTTATTTTATTATTGTATTTGTATTTTTTTCTTAAGCGTGTAGAATTAACATGTTTGTTTTATTTTTTTGGGGCTATCAGATTTTCATATAATAAAGTAAATTAAATTAAGATGTCAGTGCAATAGAAATAAAAATAAGTAGGTCTAATTTTTACTGCAACATATAAAATTTAATTACATTTGAATCCATTTTTTGTGTTTAATTATAATTCTGCAGATGGTTTAAGAAATAAATAAATTGAAACATCAAATGTCCTAAAATGTTTTTAGTTAGTAATAAAATGACAATAGCTCCAAAAAAATTTTAATATTATATGGACGACTTTATTTTTTTACATGTGTTTAACTGCTTGTATTTTTGACAATGGGTATTTTGTAAGTATTTAAATTATAACTTAGAATATTTTTTGAGAAAGTAAGGCTGTTTTAGTCTGAATATGCCTAAAACGGTTTCTATGACAAAATTAAAAATAATAAAAATACAGTTGTGATTTGTGTTAAATATGTCAAAATTATCTATATTTTGTAATGTATGTGAATTATTAAGAAATCATAAAAAGTAAAATAATATTATAAAAACTTTTTATGTTAAGTTTATTATCGCAATAATATTCTATGTCATACTTAGTGATAAAATAAACCTCCTTCCGACGCCTCTGACAAGGATTAAAATCTTTAAACCAAAAGTGGATAATATACTTGCAGTTGGCTGTATAAAAATACAATTATATAAGAGAAACTTAGCTCTCAACCAACTGAAAAAACTTTATACTATAAGGACAAACGTGCTCTGTTCTAACACAGTTAGAGACAAAGCACTCAGATTGCTTGTATTAGATTTCATATTTTGTCTAATATAAGTTGCTTAAAGGATTTACTTTTCCGATGCTGAAGTACGCTAGCCTATTCTGTACTGACGAGAACTAACAAGTTCGAAATCGGTCTACAGATGGCGGTGCACTACCATAGGAAACGCTTCCACCCTTTCCTGGTACTCCCCCCCCCCTTTGATTCCGCGCCTGCTCCAACATATGAAAGTATATTTTATTGCTCTTTACTATTATATTGAACTTTTATTTATTTTATATGTGGGTGGTAGAATGGGAACAAGATTTAGATTTATATTTGTATATTAATTTTTACAAATCAATACATGACAACGGATAAGTGAAATTAAAAAAAAAAGTACAATTACAAATATAACATAGTGATTGGCAAATATTGAACTTTTATTTTCTATAGAATGAGAATTAGATTCTTGCTCCATTTTTCTTTTTCAACAAAAAAACCAAGAGAAAAAGATTATGAATGTTCATTATATTAACCAATAAATCTATTTAAAACCGTTATCAAGTAATGTATAAAATTGCAGTTTTTCACAATAAAATACTTACAGATACGGCGAAACTTTCTTATATTATGATATTGTAAAACTATGTAATAATTTATTCCATCAAGTTTTACTTTTCGTTACAAGCACTAAAAATAACGGGGTACCACCTAATTAACATTTCAACTGTTTTTGAAAAAATAAAACGTTTTGAAGAAACTGTTCGTCTACATATTGCTTTTTCGAATGACCAATTATTTTTAACAACAAAAAATGGGATAAAATTCTTTAAACTATATCCTTTTACAACTGACCAATAGTATCCAGATATCCAACGATTATAATCAATTGACACAGATTGAATAAGTCAGGTGAGTTTATACCATAAGTAGTGCATATTACCCCGAGATCCCCACTCCCCACTCCTTGATCTTGACATTGGCCACACCCGTGCGACCTTGACTTTGGCATCAATTGCGTTGATGCGACCTTGAGAGAAGGCTGCGCATGACCTTGACCTTGCTTGTGGTTACATTGCCTTTGCTCAAAGTGACCTTGGGCATGTTATCCCTGACTTGCATTGGAAGAACTCGTATTATTATTTGGCAAATGAAGGCATATATGTATGAAAATTGTGGTACTGAATTTACCAACATTTATAATATAATGCGTCATAAAAGAAAATTGTGTGCAGCGAGATTTAATAAAGTGCCAGGAGGAAAACGGCTCCGAATTGTAGAGTGTGCATCGGTGCTTCCAGTGTAATGTGGATGTTACAGCAAATAACATTTTAGAGTATCAACACAACACAATGATTATTTAATGTTTTTTGCAGACATTAAATCAAAAGTACTGTAACTTATTGATAATTTATTACGTGTGTACCACGCTTTAAAAGTTAACATGATAGCGGTGGGTATGTACATGATCCATCACCACAAATGTGCAGTGAGAAAACATTCAACACAGATAATCAAAGATTTATTGTGGAAAGTGATTTGGATAGCGTTCACCATTTCACCGAATCAATAAAAATGTAGACAAAAGAGTTTCAGGGGAAAGATTCAGGTATGTAAAAATCAAAATCTGATATATTTAACACATTTTATAGTTTTTTTTTTCTTTTTTCTTGTTATAGGATCGACTTTAAGCGGATTTTACACTTAGAAGTCAGCATCAAGCATACGCCTATAAATGCCTCATCATATATCAAGTTGCCGTACTCCATTGAAACGAGAGGAACTGTCGTTAATGTAATAAATCAGGACGAATGTTGCTTAACATGAACTATAACATCAGCATTGTTCCCGACAGCAGCAGCGTCTTCACAAATAACATCCCACCCCCATTTCTCCAGAGTGCTAAATTTAACAGGTATGGATTTTCCACTAAAATTACGTGGCATTCATAAATATAAGGAAATAAATATATCAGTGAACGTATCCAGTTTAGAATCTAAATACGAAGATAATAAACTAAAATATGAAATTTTGGTCCACTGAGGTATGCGTCAAGAAATTGGATAGACATGTGAATTTGTTGTTAATTACAAAAGACTGTTGAAGTGGTGAACATTTTTGTGATACAACTTGTTCAATAAGTCATAACGGTTGGATTAGGGATTAATCACGTTTAGTTTCGAGTCAAATGAGTTCTCAAGAACATAAATTATATTTTTTTAATAGTTGTTTCATTAATTTTATTAGTACATCAGCTTTGACTTAACATCAAAATCACGATTGTAACCAAATTTTCAAGTAAACACCCTCAGTAGATTTAAAAATTGATAAATTTGGAAAGAGTGTGCCGGAAAATATTGTTACAAACGACTAAAACTCATTGATATGGCTCCGTATATACAAAAATTCCTACGTGATGATTCATTTTTATTGGAATGTGCCGAAAAGGTGATTCACATTTCTAGATAGATGTCAACTTTTATGCTCTAGATTTATTCAGAAACTTCCATAGGTATATAAATAGAGATATGATTAGCTTAGTAGAGCTAGTCGTATAGTTGTATAGTTAAGAGCTGTATAGTGGTTTTTAAATAGTGAATATTAAGTAGTAGTAATAAGAGAGTTGTGTTAATATAAGTATTAGAAATATTAGTGAAAGGTGTTGTGCTTTTATTCTGCGAACCCAGTGAGCGATTTTAAACAGACGAAATCGTAACAACATTTTAAAATCTGAGGGTATAAGGATGCAAATGCGCATTCCATTCGTGATTTATGCAGATTTCTAATCTGTGTTAAAACCTGTTGAAATGATACGACCAAACCCACAAAATTCTTACACTATAAAAAGCTTTAAACATGAACTACATTCGATTGCTTATTTAATTAAACGCTCTTTTGATGACTCAAATTCGAAATTTCAGCTATTTAAAGAGAATAACGCAGCCCAAGTCTTTTGGATTGTAATGCATTCGATTTGAGAGCATTATATAACACATATTTAAAATAGATTAAGATTATGAAATCGTTAACACCCGAAGAAAAAAAGGGAGTTTAATGATGCTAAAATGTGTGGTATATGTGAACGCCCTTTTACGGACAATGACATAAAAATATATTTATATAAATAAAAGTAAGAGATCAGTATAACTAATAGAAAAAGATTTGGTGCTGCATATTCCATTTGTAATTTAAATTATAGATTACCCTCTTTTATCTCCATCATATTTCATAACTTAAACGGCTACGACAGTCATTTATTTATAGAAGAGGTATATAAATATGGGCAAAGTAAGGTACCTATATTTACAAAGTTCCGAAATTAATTCCTAATTTACAAGATAAAATAATATATTGTTCAGTATAGATCTTTAAAACAAACCATCGTCAACGGCTTACTGGTAATGCAAATTCACCTAGTATTACAGTTTAGCCAATCAAAATGGCTAAAGAATTATATTGATTTTAATACGAATTTACGTAACAAAGCCACTACAAAATTTGAGTAAGACACTTTTAAATTAAAAAATAATGATATAAAATTATGGAAAACGTGGAAAGTCGAAAGGATATAAAAATAGTAATTCATTGGGAAAATAGTGTAGGCAAGACAGGGGCTAGAGCATTAATTGCCCGTCTCAATTTCAAAACCACTTACTTAGGTATTTTCCGAAGACTTTGTTGCTATCCATTTAAACAAAGTAAAAATAATATACAATAAATCAATTTATATCGGATTTTCCATATTTGACATATCAAAGACTGTAATAAATGATTTTTATCATAATTTTATTAAATACAAGTTTGGCGATAATGTTTTATTGCTTTACACTTATACTGACTCACTTATAATAAAAGTATATACAGAAAACTTTTATCAGACTATATCAGAAAACCCGAAAAAATTTGATACATCAAATTACTCAGAAATAAATAATTTTAACATAATTAAAAGTAATTCTGTTGTTGGCAAAATGAAAGATTTTTCAGGTGATCCGATAATAAGTTTTCATAGTGCCGGAGCGAAGATTTATTATGTAAAGTCTGTTAATAAATTAAAAAAAGCAAAGTTATCAAAAATTGTGTCATCTAGAGACCTTTATCAAGAAGATTACTAAAGAATCGTTGGATGGGGTGGTTTTATATTAAGAAAGCTGAAAACGTTTAGATGTGGATTATATAACATTTATACCAACCCAATAAAAAGAGTAGTATTATTGCATAGTGATGATAAAAGTTATGTAATTCCGAAGTCAACCAGAACTCTATCTTGGGGGTATGTAGATATAGTGTTTTACAAAACATTTGTAACAGGACATTATGTGATTTAGAAAATCCATATTTTATTTTTTTTTTCATCGTTTAACATGTATAATACTCGTCTTATATGTTTTCATAGTAAAAAAACATGTACTCAGTATTCTATTGCTATTTATTCAACCTCTTTTTAAAGTTATAAATATAACATAGCAATCATAGAAAATAAACAGAAAAGTAATTAAAAATGTGTTATCTCTTCTCTAAACATCTCCATCCAATTTGTCTATGGAGTACCTTTGCTGACAAGATCAATTTTCAGCATTCTAGAATTAAGTTTGTCACGCAGTTAGTCTTGTCTAATACTATAACAACAGTGTAATTAATATATTCTCTAAGTTCTTGATAAGTTTCCATTAATTTCCTACGCACGTAACCTTCAACGCAGTTTCGGTATATATCTTTAATAAACACGGCTAAGTCATGTACAGTTTTCTGCGTATCTTGTAAGCCCTGAGCAAAGTTATTATCAACGTAATTACGTGTGACTCCATTATTTCCTACTATAGGTTCCGCTATATCTTTTCTAAAATCTTTTTCTCCCCATCGCATACTTTCCATAAGAAGTAACTTTAAGCCTCATTCCTGAAGGTCCGCTCATAAACTTAAAATTATTGAATTTTCTTTTGCGACCGAATTTATCAATAGTGTTTATTTCTAACATTTTTATTTGAGACTGATATGAAACATTATTACGATTAACAAACGAAAATGACACGTTGGCTCCAAGTTGTTACGACAAAAAAAAAATTTTGTACTTGTACAGGCCTGTTTTCCAAATGTTGAAAAAAATTGAAAAATTTCAAATACAAAAAAAATCAAAAAAACTGGAACTAGAGAAAATTGGCCTGTATTTTACTTTTTCACAAAAATTGTTCTAGTGGGCGTTTTTCCGTACCTACGGTACTATTTCTCCACTTATCATTTTACCCCAAATTTATCCATTCGATTAGCTCTCGTAGAATTAGGAGGGATTATAGTAGATGAAAAATAAGGCGTCACCCACTTTAAGGTAAGGTTAGGTCCTCCTACTCCTATTTTGCTGAAGTCATAAAAAGTTACTAAACAGTTGGGTTTTATAGTTTATTAGAAAATACTTTAATAATAAAGATAAGAAAAGTACACTATCCTAAATTATACTGTACATATATTTATAAATAGTAACATTATGGAAAAATACCACAAATATTTAGCCCAAAAAGAAATCGCAAATATATATCAAATAAGTAGTACGCTAGTGAGCCGTATATATCCAAACAAAAAAATAATGTTACATAACCTACCTTTGACCATAATCCTTACATGTAAATTTGCTGCAATTTTTGTATTCGTGTACTGCCGATATCATTACGGTGTTTAATTAAATTAGTAATTAATCATTAATATTCCAATACTTCAATAAGTTAATAAAAAAATGTATAACTTTAAAATAGCTTATCTTAACAGTCCTTGACGTAGATCCAGGCGAGATTCAGCTTCTACCATAAATGGGGCATCAAGATGGTAGCTCGTTGTGGATTGAGCACCAGGAACGGGAACTGGCTGTTACCGCTACTCCTGGGACGTCGGTGCCATCTCGGAAGAGGTAGAGGAAGAGAAAAGAACGGGATAGATAGAGGAAGGGAAAAGAGGATCGCCGAAATATCGATGACAGAGCGATGAACGATCCAGAAAAAAAATCCATAAAAAAAAACGACGAAAAAGACCTGAAATAAACGCGCGACGAAAGAGGCTTGAAATAAACGCCCAAAATTAGTGACGGGGTTTATCAATCTCTTGCAGAAAATGCAGAAGATAAAAATTAGAATTAAGCTGAGAACACAAGAATGAAATTTAACTTACGCTAGTTGGCGTGTGGCCTCATATCTGATTACCAAGTTTTATCACATTTGTGGGAGAACATCCGAAAAAATTCCGTTACAGCTTTCAACCGGAACTACGCAACATATTTATTAAACTATAACTGCCCACGGGAAAAAAACTTGCTTTAAAATTAAATCGGCAAAAAGCCCTTCCAGCAACGCACGTACATTTCACACAAGAGACGTTCTCGAAAAAAAAAAGATATATATCCGCTAATTCCTTATAAAGGACAAAAAGCCGCAACAAAAATAAAACCACAACTGTCAACCTATCTAATTCTGAACATAGTAATAATTCACTATTCTGTAATTGGAAATATTGCCTATTGGAATCATCTCTCAGACCCAACATATATTAGGAAATTAAGGGAAATATCCTACCTGATCGAAAACATCAACTCTTACTAAAGATACATATTGGTTTCTCATTATAGGGCAATATTATAAATGAGACAAAAATTAAATAATAAGTACGCTTACATACATTTAAAACTCAATAATACAGTCAATAACAAAAATTCTAATTCGAGACAATACTGCCTTTATCACACTCATAAAACTCTTCCAATGTATAGAAGGCTTTTTTACATAAAAAGATTTTCAGGACACACTTTAATCTATTTCTCGGTAGTAAATGTACATTTTCAGATAAAGAATTAAAAACTTTTATTATAGGAAACTCGACATTTCTCTGCATAAAACTAAAGTTATATTTATCAGAAAGCAGATTTGTTTTATTTCTAGTAATGTAGTTATGTTTAATAGATGCACCCTCAAAAAGATCCCTGTTCAACAATAAACATCATCGAATCCAAAATGTACATACCTATAACCGTCAAAATATTGTTACTAATAAACATTGTTTTTACTACATTAACTTGATAGAATTATTCAAGAAAGATATTTAAAACTGTATAATTATTGTTGAGGTTTTTTCTTTTTCATTTTTTTTTATTTTTTTTATCTACAGCTGAGAATAAACTATAATTTTTATTATGGTGTTTATTACAGTAATGATATTTTTTGACATTGTTCCATGCCCTTATGGGTTTTTTTGTAAGTAATACTTATTGGAATAAATAAAGACTTATCTATCTATCTATCTATCTATAATCGAGCTATCATGAAAACCAGGTTTTCTGTAATATCGGATGTCGACAAGCGGAATAATCGTACGTCAATATGCTGACACATTCAGGACATCTATCATATGAATAGATGTCAAATGTCAAATCATCCACGAGGGGCTCCTTTTGTTTATAAAGGAATATTTGGTTAAATAAGATGTCACAAAATAAGCAAACCGTTAGGTAAATCTACATCACAAATTAAAATTACAAGGAATATGATATTAATAAATATACCATTGCAAGTCTCTATTCTACTGTTTAGGCTAACCTTTATGTTAGGTTAGGCAGTCGATGACTTCAGGACAAACGCCCCACAGCATATATTTTAAGATCATCTATTGCATCTACGACTAACACTATTTTACCAAACAGAGAGTTAACTGATCGTCGATGAATGCGAAGGAAGGAAGTATCAATTGCCAGACGAATCATTACCGATCGCCAAGTAAAATCACAGTGAAGTGATTTCAGCCTAATGTAAACTTGAATGATAAAGACTGTTGAAAATATTTAAGTGCCAAGATTATGGTACTAACAATTTGAAATGTGCATATGGATCTAAGGTTTGTTTTCTAAGCTGGAGAAAGTAAAGAAATGGTTAAATGACTAAATTACTTTTGTTTTGTTAATAAATATAGGTTTTGTTTAACAACAAGTCTAAAACCAAAACAAATGCCATTCATGTATTCAATATTAATCTAAAAAACTTGGCTCTCTAGTCTCTTTTCATTGAAAATTAGGTTCATTCAAAAAGTTCCAGGACAAATTTACAACTAGCGCTTTCTCTTACCCGACGGCAGAACTATGTAATATCATGCCTTAGTTACCCACAGTGGAGATGTGAGCGCTTTAACTTCATTTATTGGCCAGCTGTGTTCGTTGGATGTAGACATACTTTTGGCAGTGCGTCACAATTTTCGCTATGAAGCAACGGGCCGCAATCACATTTCATTTCAAATTGAAAGTGTTTCGGAAACATTATTGAAAACTGCGTATAGTGATGATTCTTGAAGCCGTAGCAAGATTTTCGAGTGGTATGTGCGGTTCAAGACGATCCACGTGAGTTGCACCCTCTCATAATCCACGAATTACGGTTGAAATGTTGTCAAAGGAAGGCGACATCAGTGTAGAAAGCGTGCATCACATTTTTTACGATGCTCTCGGGAAAAAAAAAGTGTGTGTGTGTGCGACGTGCGTTCTGCATTTGTTAGCAGAAGAGCTGAATGCGCGCTGTGTGGAAGCTTCACGCGATTTGATTAAATGAACAAACACACAAAAAAAACTTTTTAAATAAAATTGTAACCGGAATCGAATCATGGTGTTTTCAATACGATCCATCGACCAAACGCCAAACCGCTGAGTGGCGAGGCAAGGGCGAAGTACTACCCACCAAAGTTCGAGCGACAAAATCGAAAACCAAAAAGATGCTCATTTCGTTTTTCGATTCTCACGGGATTCATGCCCCCAAGCCAAACAGTGAACACACAATTCTATAAAAATGTCCTGTCGACTTTTGAACCGGATTCGTCGCGTGAGACCGGAATTGTACTGCACCGGTGACTTTTTACTTTTGCATGGCAATGCGCCTGCCCGTTTCTCAATACTCATCACCCAATTTTTGGCCCAAAATTCGATCTCCATGATTCGCCAGATCTGGCTCCAGCAGACTTTTTATATTCCCTAAATTGAAAATGACGATGAATGGAGAACGTTTTAAAGACGTTGAGGCGATTCAAAGGAGTGTGACCAGGGCTCTGACAGCTATTCCAAAAGAGGAGTTTTCCAGGTCGTTACAGCGGCTATATGAACACAGCAAAATTTATATAGAACCAGGAGGGGATTATGTTGAAAACTAAATAAAATCTTTTTTCTAAACTCTTGTTTTCATTCGTAAAAAAAATTAATCCCGGAACTTTTTGAATGAACTGTGTAAGACTTTCTGATTAATTTTAACTAAAGTGGGGCTAAATATGGCAAATATCTACATTGGAGGGGATTTAAATAAAAAAAATTTGCTTAGCAAAATAATCATGTAACAACATTTCACCTTAATATGGGCTTTAATTTTATTAATAAACAAATTATGAAGAAAACATTGGTTACAAAATATATTTTAAGTGTTGTTTAATAAATTCAGCTGTTTCTATAAAACATAAAATATTGGTCACAAAGTATTTTAACCAACTAAAACTACGATCAAAGTATTTTGTTGTCCTGAAAAGGGCTGATTTTTATGGGGAATAGGAAGGGCTATTGTTGCTGGCGATGGTTATTTAATGTTATCGCGTTGTCTATATGTTCTTTTTTATAACCGTTCTTTGTTAGGACATCTTGCAGTATGTTCATCTCTTTGTAGTAATTTTCTTGATATTTAAGGTACCGCAATCGAAACGCAAGTGATTTCACTACTGCAAATAACTGGGCGGGGTGGTGATGTGAATCGGCGTTGAGGTATCTGTTGGTGTGAGTGGGCTTTCTGTAGACGGTGTGGGAAAGCAAGCCATCCTCTTTTCTTTTCAGTAGGATATCTAGAATCGGTCTCTAAAAAACAATCACTTGGTCCCCAAAAATCGCGAAAACCAAAAGAATGGCGCCAAAGTTTTTGTTCCTTATGCCAGAAGCACCACAGACAAAATCGCAGATTCTCAAGAGACACAACATTGAAATCGTTTTCACCACAGACTGTAAAGTAAAAGATCTCTTGCCAACACCTAAATCCCTCTAGAAAGTCAGGGAGTGTACGAAATTCCATGCGGAGAGTGCAGCTCATCTTACGTAGGCCAAACCAACCGTAAAATAAGCGCCCGAAGAGAGGAACATATAAATGCTGTCAAGCAAAAAACAACTTCTTCTGCACTGGCCCAACACTGGTTAAACACAGGACATAAGATAAATTTCTCAGGAACAAAAATGCTATCGAGATGTGAAAACCTGTCCACAAGAGTATAAGAGAAGCCATTGAAATTGCAAAGAGCCCCAACAACTTAAAAGGCAGAGATGATAGCCAGAGAGTGCCTAATACTTGGAAAAATCTGCTTACAAAACATCAACCAGCAGCACTTAGCAACGAAACAGATTACAACTCGGCAACGCAACCCCAAACACTGGCAACAGAACCGATGACGCGCAGCAGGTTTCGCAACCTGAATGACCAGAACCATTCGGAAAACGAACGCGTCCGACGTACACACGAAACCGACAGCACCAGCGGGCTGATAGTCCTGAGAGGGACTCAGCACATACACGGGATGACCGAAAACCTTATATATATATATATATATATATATATATATATATATATATATATATATATATAATTTTTTTTGGTAATAAGGCCTTATAATGCTCATAATTTATTATCCAACAACAACCACATAGACCAGTCCTTATTTTTAAAAATGCCATAAAAATAAAAATTATAAGTGTCCATAAGGTTTTATGTCTTGTCGCCCTACAATCTAACAAATTATTTAATCCATATAGATTTTTACAGGGCATCATTATAATCGTAAGTGTAATTATCCAGAATCATTGGAAAATTTAAATCATGTTGATTTTACGACATTTTCAAAATAAGGGCTGAACTTTGGCGGCTGGAATAGTCCTAGGGGAACAAATTATGTAACCAATATAGATGTTTAGAGAACATTATTATAAGCTTAATTGCCAAAAATCGCCGAAAAATTTTGAAGGAATGAGACAAGCGAAGATAGCTATAAGCCATAGGTCATCACAGAATGAAATAAAGCATAGTACGCAGACAGCGGTACCTTCCCAGATACTGACCCCTGAGATCCCGGAGCAAGAAAACTACTCCACGCAGTTTCCCAGAAATGGTTCCCACATGAGCCGACCACTGAAGGTGGGGATCAAGATTTATACTCAAAAACTTGACAAACCTCTAATCGCTGCCACTCAGATTTCTAATATATAATTTTAATCTATACTTAGCGCACTGTTTCTCATATATTATGTGAATAAACGTGCAGAATCGGGATATCAAACATAAACAGATCGTTCGGCAAGCTACGTTGATCTAAAAACGAAAATCAAACTTGAACTCACCCTAACTAATGTAAACTTCACAAAAAAAGCTATTTCGTTTAAGTCCCCTTTTTGCTTACAATTTTGAACTAACCTGAAAGCTCCATGCTCCAAAATTGCGAAAATGCAAACGGGGTAAAGGCTGATTTTCGATATTTAATAATAGATATTGCAAAAATACGCGAAAAAGGTCCTTTTTTATTTAGGAAATGAAAAACACGATCATATTGGCCCCTGAACAGGAAAACGCAAACCGGATAAAGGCTGATTTTCTATATTTAACAATAAATATTGGATAAATACGACAAAAAGGTACTTTTGTTATTTATGAATTTAAAAGATAATGTAAAAATAGAGTTTAAAAAATTTGGTTCATTTCTAAAGTTAGAAACACTGTCCTATTAAGTCGCGAACGCATAAACACCACCACGGGGAGAGGCTGGTTTTCAATATTTAGTAATAAATATTGCAAAAATACAAAAAAGGTACTTTTCTATTTACAAAAATGGAAGATAATATTAAATTAAAGCCTTTAAAAAAATTTGGTACATTTTTAAAGATACGAACAAGATCATATTAGCCAGCAAACTCCAAAAGGCAAACCGGGTAAAAACTGATTTTCGATATTTAAAATAAATATTGCAAAAATACGAAAAAAAGAGACTTTTTTATTTACGAATAAAAAGAATAATATAAAAATAAAACCTTTCCAAAAATTTAGTTTATTTCTAAAGTTAGGAACACTATCTTATTGGCCCGCGAACGCGAAAACGTAAACCGAGTAAAGGCTGAATTTCGATATTTAAAAATAAACATTGTAAAAATACGAAAAAATAGTTCTTTTTGTTAATGAATTTAAAAGTTAATATAAAAATGAAGCATTTCAAAAAATTTGGTTTATATCTAATGTTAGGAACATTGTCATATTGGCCCGCAAACGCGATAACGCACACCGGGTAAAGGCTGACTTTCGATATTTAATAATAAATATTGTAAAAATACGAAAAAATGGTACTTTTTTATTTATGAATTTAGAAGATAATATAAAAATAAAGCCTTAAAAAGTTAAGAACACTGGCCCGCGAACGCGAAAACACCACCTCGGACAGAGGTTGATTTTTCGATATTTAACAATAAATATTGCAAAAATACGAAAAACCGTACTTTTTTTTAGGAATTTAAAAGATAATATTAAAAAGGCCTTCAAAAAAATTCGGTTTATTTCTAAAGTTAAAGACACTGGCATATTGGCCCGCGAACGCGAAAACACCACCACAGTGATAGGTTGATTGCAATATTGCAAAAATTACGAAAAAAAAAGTACTTTTTTAATTAGGAAAATAAAAGACAATATAAAATTAAAGCCTTTAAAAAAATTTGGTTCATTTTTAAAGTTAGGAACACTGTCATTTTTTATTTAGGAATTTACAAGATAATATAAAAATTAAGCCATAAATATTTTATATTTCGAATTAAAAAGGAGATACTTTTTCTTATTTCGAATTATTCATTAATTAGTCCCTATATTAGCTTAAAAATAGTTCGTCAGTAACGCATTCGTGGGTCAATATGGTGATGTTCTGGATGTTAAAAATTAACTTTTTAGGAACTTTATATTTCTATTGTCTTTCATAGCTTTTCATATTTTTGAAATATTTATTGCTAAATTTCTAAAATAAGCCTGTTCGCCATTTTGCGTTGGCGGATAAATTTGGCGATATTTCAAATAGATAGAAACCAAATTTTTGAAAAATTTTATTTTTTTATTATATTTCGAAATAAAAATGGTACTTTTTCTTATTTTCAAAATATTTATTAACCAATCCAGAAATTACCTTATATGTAGTTTGCTAATAATGCGTTCGCGGGCCGATATAGCCAAATTGCCTTAAATTTTTTTAGGGATATTTTACTTATATCTTTTATATTCCGAAATAAAAAGGTAGGTTTATTTTCCTTATTTTCGAAATATATATTAATTTATCCCGAAATTAGCTTATCTAATGTTCGACATTATCGTGTTCGCAAGTCAACGTGGCGGTGTTGTGGACGTTACATATGAATCTAATTTCTTTCATGACTTTATTTTTCTATCTTCTATATTCCTAAGTAAAAAAAATACCCTTTTTTCGTATTTTTACAATATTTATTGCTAAATATAACAAGAAATAAATCAAATATTTTTAAAGGATTTATTTTTATGTTATTTTTTAGATTCCTAATTAAAAAGGTTTCTTTTTTTTCGTATTTTTACAATATTTATTGTTGAATATCAAAAATGAGACTCTTCCTGTGATGTTTTCGTGTTCGCGGGCCATTATGACAGTGTTTCTAACTTTAGAAATGAAGCAAATTTTTTTAAAGGCTTTATTTTTATATTATCCTTTAAATTCATAAATAAAAAAAAAGGATCCTTTTTTTCGTATTTTTGCAATATTTATTGTTAAATACGGAAAATCAACTTCTCCTCGTGATGGTGTTTTCGCGTTCGAAGACCAATATGACAGTGTTTCTTACTTTAGAAATAAATCAATTTTTTTAAAGGCTTTATTTCTATATTATCTTTCACACTCCCAAATAAAAAAAAGTACCTTTTTTTCGTATTTTTGCAATATTAATCGTTAAATATTGAAAATCAATCTTTATCCGAGTTTGCCCTTTCGCGTTCGCGGGCAAATATGGCGGTGTTCCTAACTTTAGATATGGTCCAAATCTTTTTAAAGGCTTTATTTTTATAATATTTTTCACATTCTTAAATAAAATGTACTTTTTTCTAATTTTTGCAATATTTATTGTTAAAAATCCCCGAGGTGGTTTTTCTGCGTTCACGGGCCAATATAATAGTGTTCCTAACTTAGAAATGGAATAATTTTTTCAAAGGCTCTATTTTTATATTATCTTTTAAATTCATAGTTAAAAAAAGTACTATTTTTCATATTTTTGCAATATTTATTGTAAAATATCGAAAATCAACCTTTACCCGGTTTTCGTGTGCCAATATCCTAACCTTAAAAATGTAATAATTTTTTTTAAACGCTTTATTTTCATATTTTAAAAAATATCTTTTCTTTTCGTATTTTTACAATATTTATTGTTAAATATCGAAAATCAACCTTTTCCCGTGGTGGTGTTTTCGCGTTCGCGGGCCAATATGACAGTGTTCCTAACTTTATAAATACACCAATTTTTTTTAGAGGCTTTATTTTTATATTATCTTTGAAATTCATAAATGAAAAAATGCCTTTTTTCCTATTTCTGCAATATTTATTGTTAAATATCGAAAATCAGCCTTTACCCGGTTTGCGTTTTCGGGCCAATATGATTGTGTTTCTAATTTTAAAAACATATCAAATTTTTTAAAGCTTTAATTTCATATTACCTTTCATTTTCCTAAATAAAAATGTATCTTTTTTTCGTATTTTGCGATATTTATTGTTAAATATCCAAAGTGAATCTTTATCCGGCTTACGTTTTTGCGTTTGCAGACCAATATCGCGGAGCATGGAGCCTTCAAATTAGCTGAAATTTTTTTAGGGATTATATTTTATTTACATCTTTTTTCCGAAATATTTCTTAATTAATCTCTAAATCAGCTTATAAATAGTTTCATTAACATGTTCGCGAGTCAATATGGCGGTATTCAGGATGATAGAAATGAACCAGCTTTTTTGGGGAGTGTTATTTTTTTATTATTTTTAACATTTCGAAATAAAATGGAGAAAATTTAATGAATTACAAAAATATTTTATATAATTGATGTCTAGTGGTTTGTATGTTGATGCGACTGTGACTGCATCGATGCAAACTTCAATTACATAGATACTTTGTTTCTATCAATATCTTTTGAAAAATCATTCTATCCTTTATTTAAGACAGGATTTTTTAACAAAAGGAGTAGAAGTATCTAATAGAAAACCAAACCATTGTATAGGAAAACATCCAACGACACTGAAAGGTGATTGTCTAATGAATGAAGTTGGTTACCTTTTCATTTCCCGGCTCGATTTTAGATGTTTTTGCTATATTTTAACAAAATATTCTATACAACTTTAAGAATAATGTGCTATAGTTCCAAATGTTCATATGGGTTGTAGTGAAAATGGGAAATTATAATGGAATAGGTTGGAAAATACCCAAAAGTGAGATTGAAAGTGAAAATAATTTTTTTTGGGAAAATTATTTACGACCATGAAAAAAAAATCAGATTTGGTTTTACAACCAAAAAATAGGGGATATGGGAAAAATCAGTGAAAAATTTAGTGTTTCCATTATTCCGAATAATTTCCCTAATTGTTTATGGTAATGGTAATTTTTAATTCTACATAGGTATCGGATTCCTTACATGACAGGAAAACAAGTTGGTCCAGAAAGACTTTTAATATGAAACCCTACCCTTTATATAACACATGTTTTGTAATACCAGGCTGCTATGAAAGCCATATTCTATTTAGCCGTTATCTTTTTCAGTTCCATCACTTTAAAGTAATAATGATCATTTCAACCAAACATCAACTAAATGGATATTCATAAAAATACGAAGTTATCACTTTCACTTTTATCACTGATGATAATTGACTCTAAAGAAAAGGCTGATATATCAAATGGGGAAAATAATAGTATTTATATTTTCTGTAATCCTAAAATGTATACTGATAACTAGTAAACCATTAAATAATTTGTATATATAGTAAAACTTCTACACCCACACCAATAACATGCAATTATTTACCTTTATTAATCTCCATTATTGACTAATTCACCCACTATTCTATAAACAAGCAACGCTTATACATGTAGATTCTTCTCACATAATCACAAATTTAAATTAAAAATAAAAAACCAACTGGTGAATTCCGTAGTATTGTTGTGGGATGCTTATTAGTATTTGTTTACAATTTTTTTACTGTGACTGTTATGTCAGTGTCAATTGTAGTTTACGGGTGCATTCAGAATGCGGTGCTGGTAACTATTCGCTAAAGTTTAAGCATAGTGCAATGAAAAGAGGAATTTTAAAATACCATATCAGAGAATTGTGCAACAAAACATACTAAAGTAAAACCAATATATTGAAGTTATAATCAAGTAAGACAAAAATCCCTAGAGTAGTTTGCATAATTTAGTACTATATTTTTAAAACCGATTAAAGTAGAAAGTTCAAAACTCTGGGTGCATTCCACTAGGCGCTCACAACGCCCAAAATATTTCTTCAGGATACCTATTCTCGTTGTTGAGAGAACGATCACTTGATGGAAAGTGGGCGTGGTTCTCACAAAAAAGAATGAAACAGTATTCTTGGTTGCTTTTCTCGTTCTCGAGAGAACGATCATCTTGATGGAAAGTGGCCGTGGTTCTCACGAAAAAGTAAGAAACCGTATTCTAAATACGTTTTCGTGAGAACCACGCCCACTTTCCATCAAGATGATCGTTCTCGCAAGAACGAGAATAGGTACCCAGTCGTTCCACATGATGACTACGGTCGTTGCGGTCGCGGCGAAAACGTCATTAATGACGTCATTCTTCTCGCTCACGCCGAGTCAAAGTGGACGTTGAGAATTTTAGAGCGGTTTTTTTAAATTTAAAGACAAGTTAAATGTAAGAGTTTCAAAATTGCAGTGTAACATATGAGAAAAAAATAAGTATAATTTAGTTTAGATTCAAAATACACTGAATTACACGGTGTAGTCCAATCCACAAAAGGTGTCACTGAAACATAAATTTATAAAAATGTAGTAATTATATGCAAGTACATTTATAGAATGTAGTAATTATATAAAATTTACCCTAAAATGACCTTTGAATTCTTTATCTGAATAACGATTAATAACATTCTCATAATCAATAATACGTGGCCTAAGTTTTCGCTTTTCCCGATTTTGTAAAACTGCATTCCATTCTTTATCTGAACTAGATGAAGTACTTTCTGATGCATTATTACGATCTAACTGTCGCCACAAAAGATATTTTGATTATTTTTCAAAGTAAATTACTTAAAGACTCCATTAAAATAAAATATAAGAAACTAAATAGTATTTTTCTTTACTATAAAGCAAGCTAACCAATAATTATATCCAATTATTAAAATTAAAGCTTAAAAATTATAACATAACCTTTTCAAGCTTCTGATTTATTTTCAAATCCGCCATTTGTAATATTTAACTCAACGCTTAAGACGTCCACAATCCCATTCCACTTGGGTTTATGATTAGAATGCTCACAAGCTAGTGGAATGGGAAAAACTGCGATCATGAACGTGATTGTTGTGAGTGCTTAGTGGAACGCACCCTCTGTTTACTTTCATCTACAGTGACGCGTCAGAAAAAGATGATAGAGTCTCACTCTCTCCCGTACAAATCATGGGGTGCCCAAAACAATGCGGAGGACAGTATTCCGCTAGGCCTGCAGACGGGTCCTCCGCCTCTTGAAGATGGTCTGCATGCTGGGGCTGCGTATAGTAACACGGGCTTGAAAATTGTCTTGTAGATCGTCAGCTTGTTTCTGAGGGACATCCTGTTGTGTCTGCCTATTAATGCGTAGAGATAGCCCGTGAGCTTCACTGCCTGTTTGATTTCCGCACCTGCCTGGTCCGTCCAGACCCACCTCTTATCGTACACCACCCCTTGAGATATCACGCTGGATGACCATTACATTAAGTCATTCCGGATGTTAAGGTGTCAGTGTGGTGTCTTCCTGATTTTGGTGAATAGGATGGCTTAACATGTATCCGGATCCACTTGAATCCTCCAATGATTTATCCAGGTTTCCGGGCTGTCAGGTGTCTTTGCAGCCTGAAAGTTATTTAGCTGGTATTACGATGAGTCGAGGTGAGCTATGTCATCGGCATACAGCAAGAAGCTGGTTAGATTGGACTTGGGATGTCAGCAATGTAGATATTGAACAGGAGGGCTGAACGAGGAGCCCTGTGGTACCTCTGCTGTCATGATTCTTCTTGAAGATGTAATGGTTTTCACCTTGACCGTGAACTCTCACTGTCATCACTTTAGTCGCTTAATCTAAAGAAGGAAGCTCATACTTTTAATTACTTTGCGCCTAACTTTCTTGTTCTGTGGTCAGATTGAATCATTTCTGCAGATCCCTTAAAATTAGTTTTACGGATATTTTATGAATTGCGAAAATGAAACTTAAATTTCGAGGAAATGCTTAATTTTTGATATTTCTTTTTAAAATGTACCTTCTCTAGGAGCCGTTAATGCTTTAGTATCTATATTTTGTACAATGGGTAGATAACAAAAATACATTGTTTTTAGAAGGTGCTAGAGTCCCCTTTTAATGGTTATTCTTACTTTTTCAATTATAAAAATATACCAAAGTAAATATATGAAAACTCTTATTATTTAACATTTACTATTATAAGAATTTTTTTTTTTGAACGAATGCTTTTTAGGGAATGAATCAAGGTTTCTAATGATAATTTATATTACTGCCCTCGATTCAAGAGTTTTAAGCTCGGGTGCATCAAGCCCTGAGTAGCTCCGAGCAAATCTGAATAAAGCGGTAAAAGTATTAATTGGAACAGTAAATAACCTACAAATTATTTTTTTTTGGGATTTGTGTTTTTAATATACATAGCGAAACATATTGAAGACAAAAAGGTAAAAATATTATATTATTACTCATTAGTTTTGAATTTTGTCTGGTGTCATGGCATTTTCGGCCATAAATATTTCGCAATTCGTTAAAAAAACTATGAAGGTAAGTTCGATACCTTGTGAAATAATCTTATTTTTGTGTCTCTATTTCATGTATAAAATGTTTTTTTTTTACCCAAAAATAACATCTAAAAATGATAACTGGTAGCTGTTAGGGCTTTATACACCAAATATTTTTTTTGGTGCTTGAGGGGTAAGGGGAAACCAGATCTGACGAGCGCCGAGGCATAATGCACTGCTTGAATAAAGCGAGGGTTTCTTGCACCTGTACAGCTCCGAGCTGTTCATGCTAATGAATCGAGGGCAGTATATAATAACGGATTAGACTTGGTGGTAGTGTGTACGAATTTCTAACAGGAAATTCCAGAACAAGAAAGTTCCTAAAATTCGTTTGGCGAGTTATCTGATTTCACTCTTATGTTGACTGGAGTGGCACAAGAAAAATGTGTTCGTTCAGACCGGGCTGAAGCGATGTGAGCTGACTATTTCTGCCCTCGATTCATTGGCATGAGCAGCTCAAAGCTGTCCAGGTGCAAGAACTTTATTCAAGTAGTGCATTATGCCTCTGCGCTGGTCAGATCTGCTTTCCCCTTGCCCCTCAAGCACCAATAAAAATATTTGGTGTATAAAGCCCTAGCAGCTATCAGTTCTCATTTTTAGATGCTATTTTTGGGTAAAAAACATTTTATACATGAAATGGAGACAAAAATAAGATATCGGACTTACGTTCATAGTTTTTTAACGAATTGCGAAATATTTATGGCCGAATATGCCATGACACCAGAAAAAATTCAAAACTAACAAGTAATAATATAATATTTTTACCTTTTTGTCTTCAGTATGTTTCGCTATTACTGCCCTCGATTCATTGGCATGAACAGCTCAGAGCTGTAAAGGTGCAAGAAGCGCTTGCTTTATTTAAGTAGTGCATTATGCCTCGGCGCTTGTCAGATCTGCTTTCCCCTTACCCCTCAAGCACCAATAAAGATATTTGGTGTATAAAGCCCTAGCAGCTATCAGTTATCATTTTTAAATGCTATTTTTGGGTAAAAAAACATCTTCTACATGAAATGGAGACACAAAAATAAGATTATTTCACAAGATATCGGACTTACGTTCGTAGTTTTTTTAACGAATTGCGAAATGTTTATGGCCAAAAATGCCATGACACCAGACAAAACTCAAAACTAATAAATAATATTTTTACCTTTTTGTCCTCAATATGTTGTGCTATGCATATTAAAAACACAAATTCCAAAAAAAAAATAATTTGCAGGTTATTTAGCATTCAAATTAACCCTTTAACCGCTTTATTCAGATTTGCTCGGAGTTACTCAGGGTTTGATGCACCTGAGCTTAAAACTCTTGAATCGAGGGCAGTATATGTATATTAAAAACACAAATTCCAAAAAAAAATTTGTAGGTTATTTACTGTTCAAATCATAGACGTAAAAGAAATTAAATAAAATTACATTTTGATTAAGTAATAATTAATCTCTTCTACGTCTATGGTTCAAATTAACACTTTAATTGTATTATTCAGATTTGCTCGGAGCTACTAGGGTTTGATGCACCCGAGCTTAAAACTCCTGAATCGAGGGCAGTATATGGCTGGAAGTACCCTGTGACAAATATAACCACAAAAAATTGTAAACAGAAAAAATTTTTATATTCATATGAAAAAAATGGAAAATATAGTACCAGCGGTACCTCAAACTAATGAAAAATCCTTAAAAGAGTTATCGCCACAGGAATTTCAGCAGTTGTTGAGTTCTTGGTTTCAGGAAAAAGGTATTATTCAAGATATGAAATCCTACTTAAAGTTTCAAATGATTGATTTTCTAAAAAATACTGTTATTGGCAAAAATATGCGAAAATCTGCTTCCCAAACGTATTCACTTGCCCAACAAGCTATTCATTTAATAGTAGCAGAGTATTTACTTCGAAATCAGTGCCATTTCACATTGTCTCTATTTAGTAATGAAGTAAATTTGACAAGTATTTTACCTCAAAATAAATTACTTTTTGGCAATGAAAGTTCCAGTAAAGAAGCAACAAATATAACATTTGATAAGGAGAATTTAATAAATATATTAGAACTCATTGGAATATCGAAAGATAATGAATATTTTGAGAAAATTTTGAACCATTACTTTTATAATGGAATTAGCCCTTTGTTAAGCTGTTTAATGGAAGTTATTGGAAAAAATGTTAGGGAGCAAAGTAACAATGAGCAAGAACATAAAATAGGTAATTATATTATGGAATTTTTATACAGAATGTAATAAATTCATTTATCACTATCTGGTAAATAGCAATAAACACAAAAATAGGTGT
The DNA here is from genome assembly GCA_034092305.1 of Diaprepes abbreviatus. Lineage (NCBI taxonomy): Eukaryota > Metazoa > Arthropoda > Insecta > Coleoptera > Curculionidae > Diaprepes > Diaprepes abbreviatus. The sequence goes on along the minus strand of JASJET010000182.1, from coordinate 1,744,645 downwards.
TAAATTATATAATTTATGTTATAATATAGGAAAAATGTACCTATATTTCCCATTCCTCAGAGATATTTGAAAAGTGCAAATAAGTGTTCAAATATTTCATCAGTTTCCTTAATAACACTTCTTCAAAGCAATCTTTTTCTGATTATTATATATTTTTAAAACTACCATCAATGATTTTTTAAATACAAGCAGAAATATCTTATTTTTTTATTTTGGAAGTTCCTCAAGTTTTGAATGAAACCGTGATACTCATCATGAAAAGATCATTATAAAATTGTTCTATTTTTCTTTTACACTATTAGGCAAACTTATTTAAATTTTTGTTGATGTGTTGTGTGATACTATGGTTGTATTTAGTAAGTACTTTAAGAGAAGAAAATTAAAAACCCAGGACTGTATTAAAAAAAACGAAACTGATAATTCCAGTAAGACAAAACAAGTATTAAAATTACTTGCAGATTCATTTCAATAGACAATTGCCTGAAGATCTTAAAAATATATTGTAACATCCTCATATGTTATGGTTGCGCCATTATTAAAAAACTTAACAGTTAGCTTAATATTTCTCTTAGGAAAGGATAAATAAAATAAAATCTGTAAAAATTTATATTAGTACTAAAACCTTCTTTATAACTCTTCATGCATATCAATTTTAATTCCTATTTCAGGTAAGATTTCAGAATTATTCATGCAAGTTGATAAGTATTTCAAATGTAAATATTGGTGCTACAATATTTCCAAATTGTTGTTTATATGTGTTCCAAACAGGATTTTTAACAGAAAAAACAAATTCGCAATATTATATAAAAATCATACTTTTTAGAAATAATTTTAAGAGATACATATTAAGTATATGATGAAGAAAAAATTTACAACATTATTTGAAAATCTATTTATTTACCATTTGATAAATTCACGTTTACTGATTTCAGATGTAGAATATTTAGTTTTGCTGTCTTTTGTATAATTGCAAAAAATGGTGAAAGTTTAGTAAAACTATTATCTAGATATGACTGGCCAAGTGTGTTTTCTACAATTGTCTTAGTTAAGCCATATGATTTGAAAAGATCGCAAAGTTGTTGAGCTTCCCCTGTGCTTGCATAAAAATTAACATTGAAATCCCCTGTTACAACAGCCCACCTGCTAACACCAGACACTTCTCTTCTACATATATCAGTGGCTTTTTATCTAACTCTCAGTGATTTGATCCTTCCAAATGAGTAGTTATATCGTCGCTATTAGCTGTGTTTTGTGTTTTTTTTTTTTTTTGGGTATCGATTGTAGATGTAAGTGATAATTTTCACTTTTTCAAAGGAAGTAAAATATCCATTCATTGATTCTTTTAAGTTATCTTAATCCAAGAAATCTACACAAAAACATGTACTGAACATATGGGAACAAATCATCGCATTCATTCTGTACATTTGGTTATTTAAGTACTTCTTGTTGATCCTGGTATGGTTGCCCAATGATTAAAATGTTGGTCTTTATTGACCAATTTAGAAAATCCCCCAAAATTTTTTCATTAAATTTGTTTGACTTATTCTATCTTTTTCCGTACATAAGAATAAAATAATATAATCGTCGTTTCAGGTATAACATCTTCTGACAATGACCGCCTCAGTATTTGCCAGTTAATGTCAAATTTAGAGTTCGAAAACCACTTTAATAGATAGCTGCATCTTTTAGTATCTTTATTTCCTATTATTAGTACTTCTGGACTTTTACTATTGGTTCTTTGCCCTTTAATGGAAAAATCATTCCAAGTTTCTGCCAATCTCACATAGCTATCAGCTCCTTGTTCCGAATTTGATTTTATCTTATGTACGCCCTTCGGTAAATCTTTTTTTTCTAGAGGATTCAATTTCCTATTTTTAATTTGTTTTTCCTTGAGAGTTTTGCCATACCTAGCAAATTGCTGTCTATGTCTTCGTGGAACATTTTAGATGACCTCAGTATTGGCCACCACCACTGTTTTCTTGCTGAAAAAGAGTTTCTCTTGGACTGTTTGAACATCAAAGTTCTCAAACAGAGCAAAACTAGGATTACTAAACCTTAACGAAAAATTTACAATAATAATCTTATTTCTATTTAAATTAAGTTTATTTTTTCAGACCATAGCATTATTGTAAGGTACAGAACTTCAGCAACTGTTTGCAATGAACTAAGGCTATCTCTAATAATTAAAATGTTGGTATCATCCGTGGACGAAATTAAGAATCTTTTCTGCCGTGTTACATATAAATTAATAAGGTCATTCGCAAATACTAAAAACAGAAAAGGTCCAACGATGGATTCCTGCAGTACTCCCCTTTTAATAGCCTTACAATTACTCTCAGCACTGTTTACTGCTACAAACAACTTTATATTTAAATATGATTTAATATAATTTAGTGCTTTCCCTCTAATTCCACACCAAAGTAGCTTAGCAAGTAATATTTGGTGGTTAACAGCGTCAAATGCCCGAGAAAAATCTATGAATCCAATACCGACAATGCTCTATCTACGGACTCTACAATAATTCTCTGAAAATCACAAAGTGCCGCTTCAGTGCTTTTATTTAGCGTAAAACCGGCTTGGTAAGGTGTTCTCTAGAAGGATTTCCATACTACATAGGCGTTCTATGTTAAAAATAAGGAAATATAATTCTCTAAAAAGTTCCAGACCTTCTTTCACAGACGTTGTCGTAGTAATGCCCCTGATGTTAAGGGCATATAACTAACGAACTATTTGCGACAACCTAAAATGTACGCATGTTTCGTCCCGATACCGGTGGTGGACTCATCAGTGGGATCAACCGGTATCTTTCCACAAACTTGAACCTCTATTTAAGTCCAGTTTTGCCGTGGTAAGATGTTAAGTTCCACAACATGCCCCCTAAGACATTTGCTTTCCGGCTTTAACTGTCGGACAGTCTAAGCCGTTAGAAAGCACAGGCCTGAAAAGGAAGTGGAACGGACATCCTAGGTGGTTTTTCCAAAGTAGGGTACCGGTTTTAGCACAAAGCCACGACTCGACGGTCTTCCATCTCGTCCCTACTCAGGCGCCATGACATTGTAATGCCCCTGATGTTAAGGGCATATAACTAACGAACTATTTGCGACCACCTAAAATGTACGGATGTTTCGTCCCGATATCGGTGGTGGACTCATCAGTGGAATCCACCAGAATCTTTCCCAGACATCCTTGTACTTTCCACAAACTGGAACCTCTATTTAAGTCCAGTTTTGCCGGAGACCGGTGGTAAGATGTTAAGTTCCACAACAACGTTTCCTGAGGAAATTAACAAAGGTAAAGTTAATTAAATAAATTATCAACTCGTAGAAAATATATATAAAACCCTATAAACTACGAACACAAACTAATACTATGAAATATAAAACGCTACAAAGTTCATTACATTAGAAAATATACCTTAAACCCTACAAACACAAACTAATACTATGAAATGTGAAACGCTGCAAAGTTCGTTACATTAGAAAATATACCTAAAACCCTACGAATTACAAACACAACCTAATGCCATGAAATGTACTATGCTATAAAGTTCGTAACAATATTAATAGAAAATTTGAGAGGCGGAAAATTTATAGTGTTTGAGGGGATACATTTTGAAAATAGTCAGCTTGTACTGGGGGTCCCAAAAAGCCACATAATTCGTATGTATTTTTTAAATGTAACGTCCTATATTTTTTATTAAAATTGGAGTCTCATTGGTTCCGTTCGTCAACCCTAAAAATTATTTGTCCTAAAATGCAACGTTGCCAAATCATTACATTTTAAATTAATATTTGTAATTACGTTTTACTCCATTTTTTTAAAATGAAACACCCTGTATGGAATGATTGTTTAAACATCAAAACTGGTACATTCTTAACATAACATAGAAAAATAACATCATGGCTACATATTCATGTAACATTTTCTGATTCTTTTAGAACCCATTTTCCTCTATTATTCCTGCACCTTCACAACGCTCCTTTAACTTTTCAAATACCTTTCTGTCTTGCTGCCTTCTCTCTGGATACCTTTCTTTATAAACTCTTGTTCCTAATAGCGAATAGTGACAGTGTGAACACGAAATTCGATTTAAGAAAAGAATAACATAATAAATCTGATAACTCTTAAATTTTTTTATCATGGATAACTGGTAAAAATAGACATAAGGTGCCTAACAAAAATAAAATAATCAAAATGTCTAATAAGCAAAATAAATACAGGATGTCCCTTTGAAAAAACGTGGTAAAAGAGTTTTGAATTTTGTTAAGTTTGCATGTCTACAAAACGCACCCTGTACAAAATATTGATTTTATTTTACGGGTTTAGTTTAGACAATTTATCTATAACAGTTATAGGTGTTTTTGTTCTTATTAATGTTAGTTGGAAAATATTACAAATTTTATAATTCCATGTTCGTTTCAAAATTTATAGATTTTTCTCATTAATATGGCAACACCGCAAAAAATTTAAAACTAATTTCAGGATTGTAAAGATAATTTATGGAGAACCCAAATATGGAAAAATGTATTAAAAAATATATTTTTTTCTCCTACGTTCCCATATCACCTTCTATTACCAAAAATAATTTTGGAATATAAACATATTAGTCTTCTACTATTTTTATATTAAATATTATTTTATTACTTTTATGATAACGGAGCTATTAGACTTCGCCACACTATGTATGTATGTATGTATGTATATGTATATATGGGAACATGTGATTCAGTATTAATCCGGGAATATATCCGTTCGTTAATTTGGTTTCTTGTAGGAATTTGCAGACGTTTCACCAAAATCTCATTTGACATCTTTTGTGCTCGCTGGTTGTAGATCAACTGAAAGAAATTCAAGGTGCAGCGTGCTTTATACGCGATCGCAGATAGCGATTGGTTGGCATGGGTTCCACCTCCCTCTCGAGCGCCACCGTTGGTGTCAGTTTAAGCGTGCCATGCGTGTCGGTAGAATGGTCCCGCTTAGAGAGAGTTTTCCAAGTAGAAGGAAGATTAAATGCATCATCCCTTTTATTCAGAATGCCGTTCTTTTCAATTTCGATGGATTCACGAATCAACCTTGCCTGGTAGTGTTCTATATTAGGGACTTGGTGGCAGGTGTCAAAATCAATTTTATGCCCTGTTTCGTGGTAGTGTTGAAAAAGTGCCGATGTAGTCTGTTTGTTTCTTATACTGAGTTTATGTTCTTCTAGTCTCACTGATATTCTTCTGTTGGTCTGGTCTGTGTACCTCTGGCGCGTTCGTTTTCCGAATAGTTCTGACCAATCAGGGTACAAGACCTGCTGCGCGTTATTGGCCCTGTTGCCAATGTTTGGGGCTGCGTTGCCGAGTTGTAATCTGTTTTGTTACTAAGTGCTACGGGTTGATGTTTTGTAAGCAGATTTTTCCAAGTCTTAGGCACTCGCTGGCTATCATCTCTGCTATTAAAGTTGTTAGGCCTTTTTGGAATTTTGATGGCTTCCCTTATAACTCTTGTGGATATGCTTTCACATCTCGATAGCATTTTTGTTCCCGAGAAATTTATCTTATGTCCTGTGTTTAACCAGTGTTGTGCCAGTGCAGAAGAAGTTGTTTTTTTGCTTGACAGCGTTTATATGTTCGTCTCTGGTGCTCATTTTTCGGTTGGTTTAGCCTACGTAAGATGAGCTGCATTCTCCACATGGAATTTCGTAAACTCCCTGGTTTTCTAGAGGGATTCTTACTTTAGGTGTTGGCAAGAGATTTTTTACTTTACGGTCTGTGGTGAAAATGGTTTTAGTGTTGTGTCTCCTGAGAATTTTTGCGATTTTGTCTGTGGTGCCTCTGACATATGGCAGTTCGCTCGTAGACGCCGTATAGTGAGTCATACACGGGATGCCAAAAAACCTTCCATTACACATCACACCCATGAGAATATCCGACAATATATATATATATATATATATATATATATATATATATATATATATATATATATATATATATATATATATATATATATAATTTATTATTTTTACACTACCTTGTTACTTTTAAATACAATAATTAAATCTTTATACTTTAAAATTTGAACTGGCATAACGACGACTTACAACACGTATTATACGTGTCGTTTACAAAGTGATGCCGTCGTTTACAAAATAATACTGAAAACAAAGCAGGTCAGCATGTGTTTACACGGTTAAAGACACGTTTCGTAACATGCTAAATCGGCTTTCTTCAAATTGCTTGGGTAAAGCCGTTAATTGCGAAATGCTGCGTAAGCAGCTTACATCAGAACAAACTTATATAGTTTTCTCATAACTATAGTATTTTCGCATATAACAACACCCCCTTTTAGAAAATAGGTAATGCGGTGCATTAATTTTTATGTGCTTTCCCTAAGTTGGTTGACTTCTTCTTCAAAGACTTCCTGGGGACGAATGTAGGGTCTTCTTCTTCCTAGGGCACTCTTAACCTAGGGCGTTTCCGTGGTTGTGGTCTAGGTGGATAGGATTGGTCTTCATTAGCTGTGAGCCTGGGCAACCTATTCTTATGACATATGCCGAAAATGTGGATGAATAATAAGGCAGATAATCAGAACAATAGTGAGAATTGTGAACCAAGACAGGTGTTTGTATATGAACGGCTGGTTCATTAGTTGGTCAAGTTCCTCAGAGTATTGAACCAATTTTTGTTGGGACCACGTTAAGATCTTCTATATCGATCTTATTGGGCTTGAGATCAGGAATGTGATTTTTTGACGAAATTGTTTCACAGCAAACGAATGGAATTTTTATGCGATAGTTTTTGTAGGTCATATTTTGATATATTGCTATAAGATATTTTGACTGGACTCTAGGGCTTCCTATGAAGGCGTGACATCCTGGCTGGAGTTTTAGCAGCGAGTTTGTATTTATTATTTTTGTTTTCATTTCTTTGCCTTCGGATTTCGGTGTTACTGGTAACAGGTCGGAAAGTGTGATTAACCAAAAATTTTGTTCAATTTCTTTGAAGTTGTATTCCTTAGCAGTAAGGACTATAACTTGGCAGGTTTTTGAAAGATAATTTTTGGGCTTCAGAAGTTGTGCTTCACACATGACTACGCTATCGATAGGATATGATAGAACCGCGGAACAGATTTTCTTGCCTTGATTTAGAGACTCGCATTTCTCCAGCTTTCGAAGAGATACATATAATATTGAATCGTCATCTCTCGCGATATATTTTTGAATAGAGACCTGTTCGATTTCGAGTACGGGTATAGGGTACAGGTGATAAAGTGTAAGATTCAGGTCCGACTAAAGGTATTTTAAGAACAAAGACTACCTTTGAGTCGGACTGATCTGCATCTAATTCGATTATATTAGTATATTGTGCTAGAAGAATAGACAGGTAAGGGAAGATTATTTTTCTTTAGTGATTGAGAAATTTGTTGTAAAAATTGAACCAAATCTATCGGGGTAATTATTCAGCTAGGTAAAATATTAAGACGCGTGAAAAAAATGGCGTTAAGAACATCATTAAGAAAGTGCTCAATGATGGTATAACGTTCTATTAGTGATTCGCAATATTCCAAAGTTCTTATTTGTGGGTGGTAGAAAGCTAGATCGTCTGATATATCTAAGATTGATTGGTTAATTTCGTTTAAATCTTTATTAAAGGTTTCCTCGTCTATTTGTAATTTTTGTATCGTAGTATTGAAATTTCTGATTATCGATGTCGTTCCCGAAATTTGACTTTTCAGAAGATTTTGTATGTGTCGCCCGTCTTGTGATACCCTATTGATACATTCGTTAAAGTAATCCCCGTCTGAAGCATCGATATTTCCTGTGAATGATTTCCAAAAGGTTGTTAAAAACTCCTCGTTTGAGGGCATCTAAGAGTTGGTCTAAAATTTTATCGCTATTACCGATACTTTCTTTAATATGTGTATGGTCTTTATATACAAGAAGTATCCACTTATATAGATATTTTCAAGTTTCCCGCTTCATGAAAAAAGATTCCTACGGTGTTATAAATAGGTGTGAGAATGAATTGGGCGAGGGCAACCGAGGATAGCCCGCAATATCTGTAAATAAGAAAAGAACGCTAGTCATAATAAGGTTTTAACCGTAACGAAGTCCGTTAAACTTGTTTTTTATCTTTTGTTTTGATCTGAGATTCCTTATGATATACTTTATCGCCAATTTTATAGTCGTGAATATAGGTGGATGCTTTTTGGTCAAATCTAGCTTTGGCTTTTTTTTAGTGTTTGCGTTCTTTCTCTAATAAGTTTGTAATAATGTTCTATGCGATTGTTTAGGTCTCTCACGTTATTTGAAATTAGTTTCTGTTGATCGTATCTCCGTCTCCGGGGGTCTGCTGGACGTGTGTCCGAAGAGAAGTTCATAGGGTGTAAATCCGTGGGTCTTATTTTGAGTATTGTTGTAATATATAATGGCATATGGTAATATGTTGAAGGGGTGTTCGTGAGGGTTCTCGGTCTTATTAGCTTTGATCATTTCAGAGAGGGTTGCGTGAAATCGTTCATCTGAGCCATTTGACCGTGGATGGCCTACGCTTGAAAATGTCAGTTTAATATCAAAAAGTTCGCATAGGTCTTTTATGAGAGTGTTATCGAACTCACGGCCATAGTCACAATGGATCCTTAGTGGAGTTCCATAGTGCTGAAAAAATACTAGTAAAGTATTTAAGATTGTATTTGCTTTCTTGCCCTTTAAGGGATAGGTCTGAGTGAATTTGGTGAGTTCGTCTCGTATGGTAAGGGCATAATTTCTTTCAAGGTATTCATAGATGTCAATATTTATCCTTTCAAAAGGGTTCTTTGGTGTTTCAATTATTACGAGAGGGGTACTTAAGTTTTTCCTACAAACTTTTACTTTTTGACATATTTCGAACTTTTTAATAAATTTTTCGACATCTTCAGCCAAGTTTGGCCAGTTGTACTTTTCTTTATATCTTTATATTCCGTTGTGAGAGTTTCGTCTTCTATTTCGGAATTTTCTGTATCTTCGTTCTCAGATTCATCTTCTTCGTTCGTGGCATAAACTGATATTTTTGATTGAAAGTTTGCGCATTCTTGAAAATGATTAATGCCTATTCTAGACAGAGCATCCGCGTGTATTTTTCCCGCTTTATACTTAATTCTACAATCATATTCCTGAAGTTTGAGACACTACCGAGCCAATCTGCTACCAGGGTCTTTAATAGAAAAGAGCCTATGATCAGTTACAAGGGTGAACTTTCTTCCAAATAAATAGAGGTGGAAGTGCTTTACTGTCCAAACAATGGCAAGTAGCTCTCTTTCAATGGTAGATTATTTAGTTTCTGTGCTACAGAGGGTTCTGGACGCAAAGGATATCGGGATATCTTTACCTAAGGGACCTTGAGAAAGAACCGCACCTATTGCAAATGCGCTTGCATCTGTGGTCAGAAGAAAGGGTTCATCGAAATTGGGGGTAAGTAAGAACGGGATCTGAGATAGGGGCACTTTTTAACTTTTCAAATACAGATTTACATTCAGCATCGAAGACGAACTGGACGTATTTAAAAGTTTAGTCAGGGTTTTCGATGTTTTGGCGAAGTTAGGAATAAATCTCCTGTAATAATCTATCAAGCGTAAAAATGATTTAATTTCTTTAGGAGTTCTTGTGGCAGGAAAGTTTTTGATACAGTCAACCTTGGAAGGGTTAGGTTTGTCTCTATCTTTGGTTACTATATGACCAAGGTAGGCGACTTCTTTTCTAAAAAACTTGCACTTCTAAGGCTGGATTTTTAAGTTGGCTTTTCGAAGACCTTTGAATATTTCCTTAAGTCGTTCCATGTGTTCGTGTATTGTGGCAGAGTAAACGATAATGTCGTCCATGTAAACTAGACATATTAAATTTTGTGAAGGCCCAGGTTGTCCAAGACTTTTAAAGGTGGACGGTGCATTTTTCAGGCCAAATGGCACACGAACGAATTCGTAATGACCATTTTCGATTAAGAAAGCTGTCTTAAGAATATAATCAGGATTGATCTCTATTTTTGATGCCAAGCTGCTCTAGTAAATCGGAGACGTTTGGAAGAGGATACCGGTCACTAACACTGACCTCGTTGTGAAGGCCAAGGAGTATATTGTCTATGACTCTTTGAAAGGTAAACGGTGCATTTTTCAGGCAAAATGGCATACGAACAAATTGGTAATGACCATTTTCGATTGAAAAAGCTGTCTTAGGAATATCTTCAGGATTGATTCCTATTTGATGGGATCCTGATGCAAGATCGAGAGTAGTAAAATATTGGCATTTGCCAAGCTGATCCAGTAAATCGGAGATGTTTGGGAGAGCATATCAGTCATCAACACTAACCTCGTTTAATTTTCGGTAATCTATTACCATGCTCCATTTTTGTTTGCCAAAGTTATCCAATTTTTTTGGTACCACCCAAACAGGAGAAGACCGGTTTGAAATAGACGGTCGAATAATTCCTTGTTCGAACATTTTTGGACTTGAGGATACCTATATGACTTTGTTAATATAGGAAGTGCATTGTTCGTTCCTATAGAATGCTTAGTTTCATTAGTAAAAGTTAAAACATCGCCTTCGAGATAAAATAGGTCGGAGTATTCTAAAAAAAGGTTGGTAATTAATTCTTATTCTTCCAAGTTCAAATGTTCGGTTCTTAATTGATTTTTAATCGTTTGAATCCTATCGGTTTGAATTGAATTAGGCTCGTTTTAGAAATTACAATTTAATAATATTTCACTAGGAGCGAAAGATTGGATAGAAATACCTGAGAAGTCGATATCTTAGGGAATTGCATTAGCATTAATGACAGTTGTTAAAAATTCGCCGTTTTCATTGACATGTACAAGAGCGTTTGGTAACCTAACCATTTCAATTTCTTGAGAGTAAAGGACTGCGTCTGTATTTTTAAGTTGCATATTAATTTTTAAAAAAAATTTCGGTACGGCCCGTTTTAGAAATATTATTTTTATTTTGTTTTAACTTAGGAGAAACGTATTTGAGGTGTGTCCTTTATGTAGGGGTATGGTTTTAAAGTTAGTAATAAGATTTTTTGATTTTAAACCTATAATGAATTTGTAGTGCTCTAAGAAAGCGAGACCAAGATTGCCTTCGAAATCAATGTCTAAATCGTAAATAAACACTTTATGGGGATCGCCTATGTTGAAAAGTATAAGGGTTGATTGCGAAACGTAAAGTTTTTGGTTTGTTATATCTTGTATTGTTACATTTTCAGGAGAACGGTTAGGAAAATTTTTTACTGTTTTCCTTGAAAATAGAAATTACAACGCCAGTATCCATAAGTAATTTAAAAGTATTTGTAGAGTTATAAAAATAGTACAGGTTGATCTGAATTTGTTCCTGGAGCATTGTGACATGATCTGTCAGTCTGTACTTGTTGTGGGGTGGCTGGTCTGGTTGAGGGAGTGAAACAAAATTTTAGTAATCCTGAGAATCGACTACCGGTTCACAATTTTCATCAAAATTTTGAAAATTCGGGTCGTAATCGGGATAATCGTGACTATCTTCTGCGTAATATTCGCAGTAGTCCTAACTTTCGTTATAATTTGGATAGTCTAAGTTAACGTGGCGCGTCCTTTGTTGATTTGATGAATGGTATGGACTTTAAGTGTTATCTTGTTGGATTACAGAAGGCTTGTTTTGATTTTGAAATATGTTGGGTCTCTGTTGTTGTTGAGGGGGTTGGGTTTGCGGGGGACTTGTCTTTGAAATTTGCATTATAATTCTGAAAATTGCTCGGATGCTATTGCATTTGGGAACTACAATCTGCGGCTAAATGGCCCATACATCCGCAATTAAAACAACAACAATTAATCTGTATTGGGAGTTTCCTTACTGTCTGGGGTAGTTTTAGGACTGCGGGTTTGAAAGATTTCTTGGTTTCAAAATATGATAATTGCAGCTTTTGTCTAATGCGACTCTGAGCTTCTAGGAGATCTTTAGAATTTCCCGCACGAATTATCTGGCTTAGTCTCGGTTCAAGGCCGGTCAGGAAGGTGTTCAGTGACATTGTGTCAGTTAAGGCAGATTGAGCCGCCTTCTGATCATTTGTCAAAGTTGATTTTTGGGCATTCTTCAGCATTTTGAAGTTAGTTCAGTGTTTGTAGTCAATTAACGAATATTAACGGTGATTCGTTAGGAAACTGTCTTAGCCTAACAAATCTTGGATAAGGGACGAAAGGTCCCTAGAATCGCGGAAGTGGAGATTTAAAAGTTGTTTAAGATCGTTGTAGCCCGACGGGTTTCGAGAATATATCAGCTGTGCTGCACGGCCTCTTAATTTATTTTTAATGTGAATTACTAACAGAATGCGTTGGTCTTCTGTTGCCATTTTGTACCCACAATCAGAAGCGTTTAAAAAGGAGAGATTTGGTCTCCCTCAAATTTGAGAATGATTGAAAATATTTCCGAAAACTTGTAGGGCTCGATTTCAGTAGTGGTTTTTTGAGATCTTGTTTCGAGCATGTTTTTTTCTTTTTGGTAATTATGATCTAAATTAGTTGAAACTTATTTAGAAGGACTTTAAATTTTCATTGAAGAAAAGTACTCTATTCCCTTTCAAAAATCCTGTTGTCAGGAGCTTCACTGAGTGTTCTTTCCACAACTTCTTGGAGTAAGGACGCCGTTTTCAGGTTCTTTTTTCTCCGTTGAGGAATGAGAATCCGCCGCCAACAATTAAACTTCCCTTGTTTTGCTGACGTTGACGAATCCTACCGACTGCACCAATTGTTCTCTTCAAAAATTTACTTTTAACTTTTTAAAAACAATTTATTTATTTTTACACGGCTTTGTTACTTTTAAATACAATAATTAAATCTTAATGCTTTAAAATTCAAACTATCATACGACGACTTACAATACATATTATAAGAGTCGTTTACAAAATAATACCGTAAATTTATACTGAGAATAAAGCAATGTCAGCATGTGTTCACACGGTTAAAGACACATTTCGTAACATGCTGAATCTGCTTTCTTCAAATTGCTTGGGTAAAGCTGGTAATTGCGAAATGCTGCGTAAGCAGTTTACATGAGAACAAACTTATATAGTTTTCGAATAACTATAGTATTTTCGCATATAACATATATATATATATATATATATATATATATATATATATATATATATATATGAACAGATTGTAAGGTATGATTTTAATTTCAGAATCTCACTCTTTTTCAATGCCCAATTAAAAAGGTCTTACTATTTAATTTTTTAGATATTGATTTTCAAGATGATTTTATGAATAACATATGCCAAATAACGCAATCATTAAATCTAAATCAACACATTCAAAAGAAATTGCTTCACAATATCGAACTTTGTTACAATCTAAAAATTCAGTCATTTGAGAACCAGTGTATTAAATTAATCAGTAAGTTTAAAAAAGAACTAAGCTTACGAGATAAAAGGTTTCATGACATGGAAAAGCAAAAAAGGTCACTTGGCAAAAAACTATTAAAGCTTCAAGAAGAGAATCAGTCCTTAAAGGAAAAAATTAATGTACTCTTAAAAGAACATGAGTCGGTTCAAAATAATAAAATAATGCCTCCATCATGTTATTTAAATCATTGTGATGAAAAGTGTAACGAAGCAGGCAGACTATATGAAACATACAGAAAGGAAATTGGGATACTTAAAAATGAAAATATTAACCAAAAAGAAGAAATTCACAGGCTTAATGTTAATTGTAATGAATTGTTAAAAGAATTTAATTGTTGCCAAACTAAAATAAATTTAGTTAGTTCCAGATTAAAAGAGGACACTTTTGACGACGTTAACTTTTCAACAACAGGTAAGGTTTTTATAATAGCACATTTAAATATTTGTAAATGTATCTTGTCTCCATTATTAAAAAATATTTTGTAATTATGGCTATTTTAAAATTTTCGCAAATAGTATCAGGGTCAATACTGAAAATTATTTCGGGATTCTAAAAAATATCCATTTTCGTATGTTATTGACTGGCTACTCCTTGCCAATTCAGGTAATAAAACAAACTGTTTTAAATATAAGAATCATGTGTTCCATACTTTACGATTTGGCTTAAAACTAATTAACGACCTATATTAACAAACAAAGATGGAAAAACCCTAAGAAACATTAAATATATGGGCGAGAGTATGTTACATTAATCGACCGGAGGCAGTACGGAATACTTTGACAGTAACTCGTCATCGGCGGCACTGACGGCATTATTCATATTGCTTCGTCTTAATCGACTGGTGGCTGTATGTGATATGTAGGCGGTAACCCGGCGTCAATCGGCAGGAAGCGACATATTTGCATGTGGCAATTTACTGAGTGGCGGCAGTAACCCTAGCTACCATCGGCGGAGACTGATGTTATGCGTCCCACTGGTATGCACCTGTCGGTAAACACGCTACTGGTCACTACGGAACAATACGAAAACTGCGGCATTACATGCGTGTAGGTATAGATGGAGGTAGGGTAGAAAAAAATTGTACATTGCTCGTGCTGGTCCACGACAGTGAGACTGATGTTATGCGTCCCACCGGTATGCACCTGTCGGCAAACATGCTACTGGTCACTACGGAACAATACGAAAACTGCGGCATTACATGCGTGTATGCATAGATGGAGGTAGGGTAGAAAAAAATTGTACATTGCCCGTGCTGGTCCGCGATAGTGTCAACCAATAACGGTAGGATATAAGGGAAAGAGCGCTAAACTCGTGCTTATCGGGTCCGGGACAACATCGACCAGGTTATAAGGAAAGGAGCGCCCGCGCTTGTCGGGTTCGCGCCAGTGTCGGTAAGACATTATAAATGGAGTGACATTACCCGTGCTTATAGGATATTAGATATAAGGAAAGCAGTGATATGGTATAACACCGTATTCAAAATATTTATTGAACGGTTATGCCAATGTCTTAAATATTATTTTCCCGCAAGAATTACGAGTTAAATCTCGGTACGAATACTCATGTCCCAAAAAAAAAATAGTAACCTCGTTACAATTGGAAAGCTAAAAACATTATTCATGTGAACATTGGCTATTTCAAGATTGTATTTTCTAGCATATATGAACAAGATGATTTGTTCCTTTTTTCGACCAAGTTTCGTCACCTACAAACAACACACATAAAATAAGACAGTTTATGTATTTCCTCATACCCGCCCAGTCAACTTTTTTTTATACCTATATATATTTTTATTAAATTTGCGACAGCAAAACTTCTCTCCACTTCCACTTTGTTTTTCAGTTGTTAAGGGGTCGTCCTGATTCTTTTATTCTAAATTCTTCCTTTAAAGGAAAAACACGGGAATTTAATAAACCATTTCATTCGTAGTCATTACGGCAAATAAGGCGACCATTAGTAACAAAGCAGAAACACAACGTAGAAAAATACATATGATGTAAATACTTCGATAAATACACGATAAATATCTCAATTTTAAACAGTTTTTTTTAATTCGTCATAAATTAGCTGACGTAACGGTAATCATTTTCATTGAATATGTTTAGGAAGTGCTGTTAAGTCAAATTTTTTCAAATATTTTAAAGTTGTCGTTGGAAACTTAGAGGAGGGATATTTTAAGTCAATTTGGAGAATCATGTTTTGTGAATAAAGTGACTAAATAAGAAATGTCCTATGACGTAGGGTAGTCGCTTAAATTCGGGAAAAACAAATAAAAACAAATATTTATCACTGAAATAGTTTTATTATTTTATTTTTTAAATATTCTCCATAATAATCAATATATTCACTTTTGCATTCATTTGAATCAATCCGAAAAGCAATTTTGCACTGTGAGAGGATAGTATCCCCAAAACCTGATTTTTAAACGCATCAACTGCTTCCTCGGGCGTAGAAAATTGTAGATCACGCAGTTTGTTCTTCATGTACGGGAACAAAAATAAATTATTGTATGCCAAATCAGGGCTGTACAGCGGATGAACCATCAGTTTCACGTTTTGAGTGCTCAAAAAGTCACTTGTTTGAGCCGATGTATGAGGGCTTCATCGTATCCGGTCTATTTTCCTCAATTCACAAAAGACTTACAGCAAACAAATGTGTGTGTACCATTCATAATTGGCCGTTCTACGGTTCTCTAAAAGCAGGGTTGTGAAATGGTTAGTGATTTCGAAAAAACAGGCGACCATTTGCTTCCAAGTTCTTCATGCGCAGCAACTTTTGTCGATTTTGGTTCATCATGGAAGACCCATACGGTCTACTGCTGTTTATTTTTGGACTCATACGCATAGATCCAAGGCCAGGATCTTATAAATATCTTTTGAAATACCGCGATTGTATCTTTTGAGCATTTCCTTGCATCAATTGACACTAGCTTTCTTTTGTGCGATTTTCAAAAATCGGAATCCAACGTAAACATAGTTTCCTCCAAATGTTCATTCAGAATATTGTATACTTACGATATGTTACATGGCGATTTTGCATTATCAGGTTACGAACAGCATGGATGTTTTCTTATACTACAACTCGTTCGTGATCGAAGAACGGCCACGACTGCATTCACCATACCAACGATATACAGTGGTTTCTATCGGTGCTTCATCACCATATCAAGAATTAAGTTCATCGATGCACTCTTATTAAGATAAACCATGTCGAAAGTTGTGAAAAATAATCGCACAAAAATTTT
Organism: Diaprepes abbreviatus; assembly: GCA_034092305.1. Classification (NCBI taxonomy): domain Eukaryota; kingdom Metazoa; phylum Arthropoda; class Insecta; order Coleoptera; family Curculionidae; genus Diaprepes; species Diaprepes abbreviatus. The sequence continues at coordinate 1,728,015 of JASJET010000182.1, read as the reverse complement.
TCAGAGTTATTTTCATTTTTTGGCCGAGATGAAATTTTGAAATTACAGCAAACAACATAAATAGTCTCTGTAGATCAAAACGATCCAAGTACATATACCATCTAAAATGTCAAACTTTGGAGTGAATATGTATGTGAAGATGACACATAGTAACTCTAGTGTAGCCAGTTCCCCAAATTTAAATGGCTACCCTCGAATTTAATTGCATTTTGAAGACCTCTCCAACGATAATAATAATAGAGATAACCAAAATTTCTTTTTTTTCTATTACACCTAAGGTCTGTTTTTGGTTAATTGAAAGCATGTATGTGCCTGTTGTAAAAAATGATAAACTGACGAACTTTGTTTGTGACATACAGACGGGCGAACGGACATGACAAAACTCTAAGGATTATTCCTTTCTAGCTACGAAATTCTAAAAAACAGCTTATTTAGATCCTCACAACTTAGTTTCTGAAGACTGATACTGTTGTACTACTTTTGGGGTTTTAACACAATGAGTTGCAAAACTAGAATATTAGGTATTTATTGTTTAAAAAGAGGCGGCAAGTAAACAACTATTTAAAAACGATATTAAATATACGAGTATCTCTAATTGACGTTAAAACTTTGTTAAGACCAAAAAAAGTTTGCTAATTTTCTATAATATACAATATATTTGAAAATCTTCTTATCCAAAATATCTTATAAAAACGTGCATCAAGCATACTATTTTAGAAAAGGTCAAGTTTAGAAGAACACTATTATACAACTAAAAAGTTTGGTTATTCTATTACCTTCCTTTCAGAGCCAGGAATTGAATAATGTCTTTATAGGATATATTTTCCAAAAAGTATGTTCGAATATGTATCCTTCAGCATGAAAATCTAGCCGTAAGAAGGTTTATAATTTAAAGGAAAAGCAAATGCTACATCTTCCTGGTTCCTTATTTTTAACAGTGTTTTTTTGATTCGATTTTAATAGTTTTAGAGTAGTGATGTAAGGTAAAATTTCGTTAAATTTGGCAAAAATTGCGAAAACTTTAAAATAAATTTTGTAATCTTAAATACTTGCATTCACATTTCGTAAAAGAAATAGAATCTCCCTGATACCCTATACGACCCACCATTATCTGTATCTGTGAAATATTTGCCATTAATTTTACATTTTACAATAATTTACTAACATTTTAATTTTTAGCATTAACTGACAAACATTCCGGAAATATAAGTCATGAATCTGATACAACTTTAACTGATGAAATTTTAGAACAGGCAAGACAAAAACTAAAATTATTAGAAGAAGAAAGTAAAGAATTAGACATAAGATTTAGCAAGTTTGTTATTAAATAATTAGTAATATCTTTTTTTAAGGAATGTTTTTTCATAGTTGAAAAGCCAAGATATAACAATTTGTGCATTTTTTGTGCCACTTTTAGAACTTTAACTAGAATTTGATGAAATTTTCTTTTAATTTATAAAAATTATTTTTGTGCCATGCGAACATATATATATATATATATATATATATATATATATATATATATATATATATATATATATATATATATATATATATATATACATATATATTAAAAATGTTAACTAAGGTTTTTACATTGTAATAAGCTTTTAGCCAAAATCTATACAACCTCTATGTATGTAGAGGTAGAGTTTTAGAAAAATTGTAGATATGTCTCCTGTTAAATAATAAAATTTTATATATTATGCAAGTTTATTAAATTTTAAGTACATATAGACATCTAATATTTTGTTGTTATGTTACTACTGTTTTTCGTAACAGAATTTTGTATAAAGGAAAAAGTCATAAGCTCAGATTTCACCGAATCATACGTTTTAAAAAATAGCTTTAGTTTATAAACTGATTACTTTTTTAAAAATTAGTATGGATTGCAGTTTATGTAAAAGCATATTTTGCACACCACCTTTTGAAAAATACTTGTGGATGATTATTAACATTTTGAAAAAATGCATAAACCTAGTGACTATATGAGCCGTTAGGGTCTTGTCTAAATATATTCGAAGTTAGCATTGCTATCTACAAGAAAAAACTTTTTTTTCGTATTTTTTACTTCAGACCAAAGTTTCTCCCGTACTTATCTCAAAATATATTGTTCTTAATTAAAGAATAATTGTCAATATCTCGATTGACCACTAGGATTATCTCCCCCCAAACAAAGGTACATGAACTTTTTTCTTATAGTTCATAGACTATCGTCTCATATCTTAAGAATTTATCCATACTTTTTCTTCTGAAAAAATTTCAATGCCATATAGAAATTTGTAAAATTATTTTTAACTTTTAAGCGCTTTTTTTAGAAAAAAGTTAATTTTTTTTTTTTAATTTTATTGTTCAAATTTTAGTTTTGACGAAATCCGTAAATTATTTGAATCAAATGCTAATCAAGAAGTACAGTAGTTTATGTAACTGTCAATGTTTCCAAAGTCGGAAAGTACCTATTTTAGCTAAAGTTATTGTATACCGCACTAAGTAACAAAAAAATTTTTGGTTATAAGAAATCTATAAATGCGAAGTGAGAATGAAACTGAACCTATAAACTTTTAACCCGCCAGAGTAGTTTCGCCCTCTTAAACTTTTAGAAAATTAGTTGTAAATTCTTAACTACAGCATCGAAAACCTACCAATACTAGCTTTGAAAGAATTTTGAGAAATGGAGATTTTTTAATATTGGACTTTTATGAAATTAATTTTAGATCATAATTAACGCCCCTTGATAAACCCCTAATAATAATTTTGGAAGACTTCAGAAAATGTATATTTTTTTATTAGGCCATATTGAATCCGCCATATTGAATTTTAAAATAATAATTTTAAATTCTTAATCCCCTAAAACCTTCCATTACATATTTTGAGCAAAATCTAGAAATATAAATCATTATAGAAAAACGTAATGGATTATTACAAAACAATTTTAAATTCGTAACAGCACCCCCAGAAACCGTCAGACAAAATCGAGAAATGCAAAATTTTAGTGTACCAAACGGAGATTTCGATTCACTATATATATATATATATATATATATATATATATATATATATATATATATATATATATATATATATATATATTTAATAAATTGAGATTCGCTACCTACGACCCTGAAAACTCATTTCAATTTTAGAGGATATCGGACAATGTTGTAAGCGCCAACTTGAATTTAACTTAATTAATGTAGACCCTAAATCCACCTGAACATAACGTAAAAAAATTAATTCAAGTCGGTGAAATAGTTCCGTTACTTTTTTATATATAAGGGTTGATCCCTATGCTCTACCCTTAGCCCTTTTACCAGTATAACTGGGCAAAACCTACAGTATTTTTTTAGGCAATTGCTTCAACTCTCTATACACTTTTTCTTACTATACTCCAATATTTCCAGGGCTTCCGGGAAAACAGGTTATCCACCCTTTTCAGACCATTTATTTACAGGGGTAATGACTTATTCATCGCTTGATAAAACAAAATTATCAAATGGACTGATTTAAATATGTAATACCGGCATAGATGTATTTGTGTATAAATATTAATGTAGTATTCTTTTAATCTAAAATTCATTATTCCCTAGTGGTATTTAAACAATTCATGGTTAAACCATAAAGCTGAAAAGAGAAATACAAGATAGTAACTTCTTAAATCAAGATACCTTGGGTCCCTTATTTATGATCAGCTATTTGCAGCATTGCTTTATTAATTTAGTTGGCTTTTATCTTGATTATTTTAATTTCAGAAAAATAAGTGATAAAAAGATAAATAAAAATAAACCTTATCACTTTCTAAGTATTGTTTGGCTTTATGACGGTATAAACAAATCTCAAGCCAAAATAAAACTCATTTAAGCAAATTTATATAAGATTTTTTCGAACTTTTATTGAGATAAGCGTTTTTTCTCTTACTCTGAAAAGGAAAAAACAAAGAGTATTCTTGTAAGAAAATTTATATATTTTTTTACTATTCCTAAAGCTGCCTTCATAAATATGTTACTCAAGTAATTCATTTGTTTTTTTTTTGTTGCTTCTTTTACACCCAAGTCGATCATTATTGGGCTTGTAAATCGGTGTTAAAAAGAGGTTTCTCATGCTTTGAAAACTTCAAAATAGGTGGTTATTGTTAAAGGAATGAGATGTGAAAATATAACATTTCTAAAAAAAATGTTCTTACCCGAGGCATAGTAGAATCCGACCACGATAGAAACAACTCACTGTGTGTTACCTAATAACGTTCAAGAGCATTATCTAGTTGTGTGCATACATGCAATGTGAATTTACTGATTTTGTAAACAAAGATAGTTTTTTTAATACAGTTTTGAACTCCCTTATTTTTTTTTTCATTTAATAAAAATATTTTGTGGCCGATTGAGTGGACAGTTTGAGGCTAATTTAAAACACGTTTCTGTGTATACACTAAATAAATAGAATCGCTTTCTAAACCTAACTTTCAAGGGAAGCTAGAAAAAATATCTACGTATGTGTAGCGATGACAGAGTTATCTATGCGTTGCTTAGTAATCTTCAATAGTAACAATATTTTTTTTACTTATGTGGTAAATTTAATTTCAATTCGTTTATTATTTCGTATTTTATGAAGTGGTTTGCAATAAAATATGTACTCTGTGAAATATGAATATTGCAACGCCATTAAATTTTTAACAAAGGAAAATAATTGTTCTAAGAATATTTACGTATGAATGATTAACTTATATGGAGAAGAGGCTGAACTCACAAGAAGTTCAGACGCAATTAATCCTGACTTTTGCATTAAAGTAGAAACAATATTTTTCGACGATTGTCGTTTGAAAGTATCTACTGTGACCAAAGCATTAAATATATCTGAACCAAGTTACATGATAAATTAGGCATGAGTAAAGTTTCAGGAAAATGAGTTCCAAGTTTCTTGATTCTCGAACAAAAACTAACTAGGCAGCATATTTCTCAAATTCATTCGAATGCTTCAGCTGGGAAATTAACCTCCACTGACTTTTGGGTCCAAGCAAGAATTATTCTTGTTGATTACATGCCGAATTCATTAACAAAATTACTTAAGGACATTGATAAAAAAAATCCTGGTTTATGTCACAAGAATGTCACAAAACAGCCAAAGTTTAACTCATCCTTCGGGAGTGTGGCTTCTTTGAGCTGGGCCACGAAAGTATTTGTTTCATTGTTAGGTAGAAAACTTTTCTAATGACTCTCATATGACATATTAAAATTTCAGGGAAGTTATGTGAAGAATTAATTTCATTCTTTTTACGTTCGGATACAAACTTTTATTAAAGCTAGATTTTTTATAAAGATTTGTTCGCTTTTATCATTTTCAGTTATAAAATAAAAAATAATAATATATTGGGTTTTTTCACTGCTTTTCTGTATATTTTTTTCAGGGTTTAAAATGACCTTTATCTAATTTATCCCAGTTTGAATTGTCAATTTTAACGCACAATTTTTTTCCTATATTGCAGATTTTCTCTATAAACCTTTTATTACAATCTTCAGCGATTTTTTTAAATTAAATTAGTACTGTTATTAAAATACTAAATGATATATTCCATAGTTAAATGGAACTTTTTAATGTCATAACGTCAAGTGAATAGCCCAGTGTTAGAGCTTTCTAGGAACCTCGTTGAAACAATAGTTGTTGTTGGCCCCACATAGGTGCGACACTTTAGATAAGAGAAAAACGCAAAGAATAAATAGTGGAAATGTGAGGGTTATGTTTATTATAAAGAAGAAAATTAAAAGTTATCCCCTCATTAATTAATTCTTTTTTCTTCTGTGAACTAGTGTCGCCCGTATAACACTTCATTAAAATAACCATCGGTGGCTATGTTAGAACATAAAGAAGTTAAAAAATAAAGGTACTTTTTTTTAAAAAATCCGCGGTTGCTCTAGCCTTAGAGCAAGAGGGCTGATCTTTATGCTCCAGCCCTGAACTGTTCTTATATTGTGTAAATTCTGTTCACTGCATACAAACGCTAAACGTTCATAAAGCATGTCTCAAGACTCCGCAAGCTTTTCGCTTGGCAGGAGGGCAGAAACAGTCGAGAAGGAACAGCGATAATATCCTTAGGTAAGAAGACATGACGTTAACTTAGACAGTGGTGCCATGAATATAAGTGTGGTAGAATTTCAGTAACTGGTACGACTCAAAAAACAGGTAAAATAAATTAATGACTGTTCTGCAATACAAACGATCGACAATGGTTGGAAAAATGCACTTACCGTATTATATTGTCTATGGTATTTTCACAAAATCTTTACATATAACAAAGTTGTCTTCATAACTCTCTACACTTCAAAGTTTAGACATCTGCTGAATACATTATAACCTCCGTTCATGAGATTCTCAAAAGAGTCATTTTTATCGATTATTTAAAGAAACAGCATCTTATTATATTCAATTTATATTGCAATTACAAGACGTAATCAATGAAAAGGCGGAAGTTATAGAAGTGTTGTCTAGTGTCAGGATAACGGACTTAGTTACACACCTGTATTACAATGCCTGGCTTTTACTAAAGCAGAATTTGAATTACTTCAAAATCCACCTATTTCATCAAACCTGACCCTCGGTGACTAACAAATTACCAAAACTAAAAAAAAAAATTATAGCAAAAAGTTTAAACGCAACGAAGGAGTCATTACTTCTTTAAGTGATTTAAGGAGGCTGGACAACGTTTTCTTCAGAAGGCCATAGAAATGTTGGAGTAGAGTTGGAAAAAATGCATGTAGAGTGGAAGCACTTTTGTGGAAAAATAATGTAGAGAGTTAGTTCAATTATTCTACTAACTAGGCCAAGGTTAAAACAACTTCTAATTTTTCTTCTTTACAGTAAACAAAACACTCACATTTCCTCTATTTAATATTGTACGTGTTTCTCTTGGTTAACGCGTCACAGCTATGCGCCACCAATAAAAAGTTATGTTTACCCAGTTTCTATGAAACTTTAAGCCATTCACTGCAAAATTTGACACTAAAAAGTGGAATTTACCCTTTCTTAATAATTTTGCTTTTTAATAACAGTACTTACTCATTTTAAACAATTAAAAACATTACTGCAGAATGTAATAAAATATATTCGGAAAATCGGTAATATGTGAAAAAATTCAGGTTAGTTTTACAATTTACAATTCAAGATGGATTTAATAAAAACAAGGTTATCTTAAAACTTGTAGGAAATCTAAAAGAAAGCGTTAAGAAAACGAAATATTACCTTTTTTACTTTATGAGTACAAATAACAAAACCGAGCAAATTTTTGTAAAAAGTCTAGTTCTCATAAAAGTTCACATCTGATAATGAAATAATATACATGCAGCATATATACTTCATAAAATACAATAAAAAACCAATTAAAATCATATTTGACATATAAGTAGAAAAAGACAGTCACTACTGAACATAACTAGACAACGCACAGATAGTTATTTCTGTCATGACCAGGCGTGGATCCAAGGGAGGACGGTGGGGATGATCTCTCCCTCCCCCAAGAGCTTTGAATTCAGGAAAATATACTCGATTCTGCCTCCTATACTAGGAATGTGTATGCTGCTGGCATTTCCCCCCTCCGTCGATAAATTGCTTTTTCTTGCAATCGCCCCTCCCCCCTCTAGAACGTCAAATTCAGAAAAATGACTCGACCCTGCCTTTTATACTAGAAATGGGAATGTTCCTGGGATCTCCCCTTCCCTGTGTGGACAACTTGCTTTCGCTTGCCATACTGTATTTTTGTGATATCAACGCGCCCCCCTCCCCCAAAGAGTGAAGCTGGATCCGCCCCTGGTCATGACTAGGTAGATATTTTTTCCCATTATTTATTTAGTGTATACATAGAATACTGATTTTAATTTAGCCTTAAATGACAATTCGACTGGCCACAAAATGTTTCTATAGAATGAAAAAAAAACGGGGGCTTAAAACTAAATTATAATCACAATCTTCATTTGTAAAATCAGTTAATTTGCATAGCATATATCTACAAAAGTAGAAAAACTTTTGAGTGTTACTAGGTAACAATTAGTTGTTCCTATCATGGCCGGGTAAATCTTTTTTCTATTACCCCTGTGATGGCGTTTTTAAACAGTAAATCCACGGATGTTTTACTGTTAAGACAGCTGAGCATCGGTACTTGGCTATCCACTTCGCAAAACATTCAGCGATCAAGCAATCCCTAGCGTAAGGATCGGCGCGGTTATTTATGCTCAGAACTATTCAACGGTTCGATTGTCAGGTAATCAAGATATTTACCGATTATCAGTCGCAAGCGCCACCCTCTGAATTACGGTAGTAGAGGGTCCACTTGCACCGGGGCTTGTTACAGTAGAGAAACGGCAAGCCGGAAGTCATTTACGCGTTTTAGTTAAAGGCAGCCGACTGCCAATTATATTTTCTGAAATTTAAAGCGAGGAACTAGATAATGATACAAACAGTTTTAAAACATTCTGTATCCTGTATTCCTTAGTTTACAATATAACCTAAAACCAACTTAGCCTAAGGTAAAAACAATATAAACAAAACTAAATGGACTATATGAACTACAAGAGTATGCTTGTATGGTGATATTTATGACGCTGTTCACGGCGTCTCGTATTAATCGAACGGTGGCGATACAGTAGACGGTAACTAGGTGGTATCATTTACGATGTTATTCACGATGCCTCGTACTAACAATTCGCGATGCCATTCACGACGCCTCGTATTAAAAATTCGCAATGACGCCTCGTTCTAAAAATTCCTTAATGACGACACCGGTGAGCACCTGATTAACATGTTCCTGGTCATGACGGAACTAAATAAAACTGACGGCATCTACTACGTGTGAATAGGTGGCGGTAGGATATAAAGAAAGGAACCGACACTGCACGTTCTTATAAGGATAAGTAGGATGAAACAACATTGCCCGTACTTATCGGGTCCTCGGCATTATAGGGCCCTAGCGCTAAGATGTAAAGAAAGTAGTAAGATGATAAAACCGAGTGGAAAACCTAAAGTTCTCCTTTAATTTGCTAAGTAGGAAGAATTTAATAGTTCCCGATCGTAGGTCTGTCGTTCTCGTGGTCCTATTATGATGGCGTGGGAATTCGCGTATACATCACTGCAGTACGTAGCTGGTTATTATCATATACGCTTTGAAAAACATCGAAAAATCCTATTTCGAGGAATGGTGCGTTTAAAAGCGAACAGTAATGTCAATTCTTTAAATATTATTTTTCCCCAAGAATTACAGTTTTCCGATGTATATTAAACAAGTTACACCCCAGTAAACATACTTATTCCCAAAAAATTAGCAACTTCGCTATACCTCGTATAAAAAATTTCTTCGGCAGAGTTATTTTTTCAATATTCCGTTCGTTTAAAAAGGACAACTTATTTTGAAGCTTTCAAAGCGTAAGAAACTCTTTCTTAACATTAATCCACAAGCCTAATGATTGGCTCCGCTGTAAAAGAAGCCACAAAAAAAAAACAAATGAATTACTTGACTAATTATATTTATGTAGGCAGTTTGGATTCTTACGTCGGTTTTCCCGAGTAAAGAAAAAATACAAATTTTCTTACAATAATATTCATTGTTTTTCTTTTCAAAGTAAAGGAAAAAATGATCATCCCAATGCATAAATTTGATTGATTTGCTTTAGTTGATTTTGTTATTTTTTTGAAATTAAAAAACAATCCCAATACAGGCCAACAAAATTAACGAAGCAACGCTGTAATCAGCTGATCATAAATAAGTGACTCAAAGTCTCCCAGTTTAAGAACTTATTTCTCTTTTCGACCTAACTTAGGGAATAATGAATTTTATACAGGGTGTCTGGAAAAATATGAGAAATTAAAAAACAATCCCAATACAGGCCAACAAAATTAACGAAGCAACGCTTCAACCAGCTGACCATAAATAAGTGACTCAAAGTATCTCAATTTAAGAACTTATTTTTCTTTTCGACCTAACTTAGGGAATAATGAATTTTATACAGGATGTCCGGGAAAATGTGAGAAATATCCCGAATATGAAAAAAAAACACGTAAGAGCAATACAAGTTCATATAAACTTTTTTCGTATGGGCCTCCTCTTCGGAGATATGGACTCCCAAAGAGTTACAATAGAATCAAGTTTTTTGCACATAATTATTGAACCAGCAGGTATATTACAATTTTCTTTAATATGATATATACCAAGTAAGACACTTCAAATTACTATCTAAGAAAGTTTTTTTACGCCCTATATAATAAGAACTTTGGACAACATTTTTTACATATCTTTAACTATTGACTAAAAATTAAGTATTCTTCGTTCATGTCGCTAATCATAACCCTTTTTGAGAAAACGTTATTTTATTTACATCATGTATTTGACGTATTTCGATAAAGTTACATATTTGTTCCGATCAAATGTTCAACCTTCAACCTGATGATAAAGAAAAAGTTCGATCCAAAATTAGAGTTTACCTCTTTAGTTAAAAAAGTCTAGTTCTGTGAATTGCAGTTTGACCTAAGTTCGCAAAAAAATGTGCGTTTTATTTTATGGGCGCCAAAAAATAAAGTATTGCTGTTGCAAACGTTGCTAGATACGAAAGAAATATATATTCTGCATTTTAGAACTTGTCAACTTTCACATCACTGACACATTGATTCTTTACTTGGTTATTAATGTGCTGATTTTTGGATTTCGTGGTGAAATTAATTGTGAAATAATTCGAAATATGGAATATACTGTTACGATTTTGTCGCTTGAAAATCGTTCACTGGGTTCGCAACACCTTTCACTAATACTTCCAATACTAATATTAACTACTTCTTAACACAGCTAAAACACAATCTTATTGCTACTTCTTAATGTCTTCACTATTCAAATACCATTATACAACTAACTATACTACGCTTATCATATCTCTATTTATATACCTATGGAAATTTCTATATAAATCTAGATCATAAAAGTTGAGATCTGTCTAGAAATATGAATCATCGATATAATATTCCTCTCGGCACATTATAATAAAAATGACTTATCGCGTCGGTATATTTGTATACGAGGACGTATCAATAAGTTTTTCCTAGTCGTTCGTAACACTGCCCCTTCCTAATTCTGATCGTACCGATCAACTTCGATATCTCCGTGGTATGGCTTCAACCTGTGTAAATGTATTACTTTCATTTTGGTCTTGGAACTTCGTTGAATTCTATAAACAACATCATTGATTATTTTTAGAACAGTGTATGGCCCTTCCCATAATGGCATACACCTAGGCGATTTACCCTTCTTTCTCTGTAGATTCCATAACCAAAGTCCTTGCTGGAACCGTGCCGAGTTTGCCTTGATGTCACATCTTGTCTTCATTCTATCTGTGGCCAGATCCATGCGTTCTCTAATTAGGCCATGAACTTCTCGCCACTTCTCTTGTAAAGCATCTACCTATACTTGAATCTCCATACTTTCTTCAGCTGAGGAACCGAACATTATGTCGCAAGGCAATCTAAGCTCCTTTCCAAATAAGACCTTGACTGGTGTAATTCCGGAGTTTCATTCAAATATTTGTCCAATCTTTCTGATGTCTATCCACAACCTTTGAGAGGTGTTCTTCAAGGGTCCTATTAAATCGTTCAACCATGCCATCTGACTGAGGATGTATAGTTGTTGTCCTGATTTTATGGATGTTAAGTAGTTCGCAGAGCTTTTGAAAAAGTTTGGATTCAAAGTTCCTGGTTAGGAATGGCAAATACCTCAGGCCATTTACTGAAGTAGTCAATAGCAACCAAGATGTATTTGTTGCCATTGTGTTTCTGTTAATGGTCTAGCTATGTCAATAGTCATCCGTTCAAAAGTTATTCCAACATTACACTTCTTCATTTTTCCCTTAGATGTAGTAATTGGACCTTGGCTAGCTGCACATTTAAGGCACTCTCTACACCATGATTTTGCGTCTTGACAGTAGTTAACCAGTAAAATCATCATCACGAAGTTTATCTACAGTTTTATTAATTCATAAATGAGTACCAGACTTCCCACCATGAATTTCTTCTAAAACCACTGGAACTTTATTTCTGGGTACTACCACCTGAGTTTTGATTTCCTTGCCATCGGCCCTTTCGCAGGATCTTAGTAACCGGTTTTCAATTAATAACGAGTCCCACTGATCCTAAAGTGCCACGAATGTGAGTCCTTTACTCGAGATCTCTTCCCAACTAGGACGCGATTCATTATTTTCTTTAAGTTGATGGTATGACGCCAGATCATTGTCTTCAAGCTGGTCTTTTCTCATATGATACTGTACTCCAGTCTGGATCAACGTCACAAATGACTCTCCGATTAGGAAACCCTTCTCTTTTTTCTACTTTACTACAGTGCTTACATTCTTCCTTACATGACCTTCTTGACAAAGCATCTGCGTTGTTATGCAGTCTCCCTGGTCTGTTTGATTTTAAATTTGTATTGTTGTAGCTTCTCAAGCCATCTTGCTACTTGTCCTTCAGGCTGCTGCATATTTAGGAGCCATTTAAAAGTTGCGTGGTCTGTTCTTATTAAAAATTCCTGTCCATAAAAATATTTATGAAAATGTTGGACAGTTTTAATTATGGCAAGCAATTCTTTCCTGGTGGCACAATAATTTCTTTCCGGTTTTGAATTTCATGCACTCGGCTGAAATATTCAATAACTCGTTCTTCACCATCTTGTATCTAAGATAGTACAGCTCCTACCCCTATGTTACTGACATCCGTATCCAATATGAATTTTTCGTGATCTTGCGGGTAGGCTGGAACATAAGGCAACTTTTAGCTTCCGAAGAGCTTGATTACACTCAGAATTCCATTGATAACGAATCTTTTCTTCAATGACCTTATACAAGGGTGAAGCAATATTGGCAAAACTTCCTACGAATCTTCTGAAGTATGTGCATAACCCAAGAAAGCTTCTCAACTCATTTTGGTCACGTGGTCTGGGTCAATCTTTCATTGTTTAAATTTTCTTTTCATGCCCAAGAAATCAACTTTCTGTTGGAAAATTATGCATTTTTGGGGTTAAGTCGAAAGTTACCATTTTAAGTTCTTGCAAAAACTTCCTGTAGATTCTATACGGTAAATCAAATGTTTTCTCCATAACCATGGCATCAAGATAGACTAGACTTGCTTTCCATGTAAGACCTTGCAGTACTGTTTCCATTAGTCGCTCAAAGGTGGCAGCAGCGTTCCAGAGTCCGAATGGCATAACGTTAAAATGATACAGACCAGCCACAGTAGAAAAAGCCATCTTTTCCTTATATTTATCTTGGATGTCTACTTACTAATATCCACTTTTAATATCCAGTGTGGAGAACCACTGTGATCCAGCCAACGTTGTCAAAGTGTCATCAATTCTAGGAAATGAATAGTTTATCTTTCTTACTGACGTCATTAAGCTTCCTGTAGTCAACACAAAATCTAGTAGTTCCATCCTTTTCGGCTACCAGTACAATCGGAGGTGACCACGGACTAGATGATTCTTCTATAACTCCTTCATTCAGCATTTTGTCAACAAGTAACTCTACTTCCTGGCGCTTGGCTATGGGAAGTCTTCTAGGTGACTGGCGTCTTGTTTATGTACCGGCAGTATTTACTTCATGCTGTATGATGTTTGGTCTACCGGTATTACCATCTTCTTCAAAAACATGACAATGCTCCCTTATAAAACTCTTGGCTTTTTCAAGTTCTTGTGGTGAAAAATGTTTCCAGTCTGTCTGGAGCTTCTCAATTAGTCCATACATGACAATTTTGTTGTAGTTTTGCCGGGTTGTTCACATTTAACTAACCATTTTACTGGTTCGTATAATGCTACTTCGTCTCCTTTATTAAATTTGACACAGAAAGAATATTGACTACTCTGATAGGTATGATGTCATCTGAATTGACTAATGCCTTCGCTACCAGGTATTTACAGGGTTTATTATGATGTTGAATCAATACTTCGTAGCTGCCAGAACTCTTGTCCAGTCTGGTTGTTCATTCGGCAATGACTCTGATGGTGACTCTGATTGGTTCGGTATTATGGTTCTTTGACAGAATAAATTCTTCAGTGCCAAACGTTAAGCTGAGTTAATGTGGCGGGTACAACAGTCCTTGATTCGCCGTGCCTGTGAGTGTATCAGACTTCACGGAGCCCATGTTGAATCCTCTTACGAAGTTTTTAAGTAAGCAGTTAGTTTAACTTTTTACTAAAACTATAGTGACGGGAAAAGTCCTCTTTTTCATATTCAACCTGGCAGAAGTTAGGAGACTAACAGTGTAAATAAAATAACGTTTTTTCAAAAACGGTTAGGATTAGCGACATAAATGAAGAGTACTTAATTTTTAGTCAATAAAAGGTATGTAAGAAACGTTGTCCAAAGTTCTTATCATACAAGACATAAAAAAAAACGGGGTCATGAGTGTCACAGCTGGTCCGTTCCTGCAGTTGTGAGTAATTCACAACACTTTCTCGGATAGTAATTTGAAGAGTCATACCTGGTATACATTATATTAAAAAAAAATTGAAATACACCTGGTGGTTCAATAATTATGTGTAGATTCCATTGCAGCTCTTTGGGATCCCATATATTCGAAGAGGAGGCCTTTACGAAAAGTTTATATGAACTTTTAGTATTCCTTTCATGGTTTTTTTTCCTATTCGGGAGATTTCCCACATTACCTGTATAAGATAAGCCACATTAATATTTATACCCAAATACACACCCATGCCAGAACGGGAATCCAATTCAGTATTTTTGTTTCATCTTTAGCTTAGAAATCCGTATCTTATTAACTTATAAGAAAAATAAAACTGATCAAACTATATAAATGGAAGATTCTTATAAAATTACAGCAATAATGGCGTTAAATAATGTATTTTAAAACATCTCTACACTGCAAATCAATTATGCCCATTTGAAATTCTGGGGCAAAGTTTAGATGCCACTGAGTTAAAGAATAGCAATGTTAGATTTCTCGTCCCTTAAATCGAAAAGGCATTGCCACCTGTATGTTTATTTGAGAAACCGTTAAAAATAAACATAAAAAAAATTATTGTTAAAATTGCAATAAAAATTTGACAACTCTTTTATTTAAAAAAGCTGAAACTAGAAAAATAAAATAAATTTTAATTTATACTTGCCTTTTCTTAAAATTATTCAATTATATAACGGAATTCGTTACAGGAAATTGGCGTCAGTGGCAAAATTCTGCGTTATCACCCGTCACTATCCTGCAAATTTATACAAAGCTGTCACTTATTTTACCAGTTTATAGCTATTTTTTACTCAATAATGAGAATTAAGTTCTTATGTTAGTACTGAATTAATTATTTGTACAAAAACTAGAAGTCTGTCCTACTGACCTCTTGTGGGCGAATTGTTGAGGTAAATTACATTTTATTCAAGATAAGTTAAGTAACATAGGAGAAAAAGGCATACCAAAAATAAAAGAAAAACACATGTTTCTATTTGTTATAAAATTTATTATCTTAGCAACTTATTAATAAATAAGAAAATATATCTCTTTACAAACAGTTCTCTTCTAGGCACAACCAGTATACAATACAAATATATTAACAGAACACAAGTTAAAACTAAAATATTTTCATAAAAAAGAATCACAAATTTATATCGACTATTATAAAATTACGAATGCATTAAATTTAGAAAAAATAATAATATATAATTAGTAAAATAAAAATCTGATTTGTGCTTCGTTATTGTCAGTACATACAAAACTGCAATATCGATGCAAAACTTTTATTCTAAATGGTACATAATACAGTAAAAATCTAATATTTTTCCCAGTTACAATAGAAAATCATAATCAACGGTTTGTACACGATAATTTACTAACTGAATAATGCACCAGTGTTCTTTTACAGTCGATATATGTCCCAAAAAATCTTAAAACCGAAGCCTAGTCATCCTTAGCGCATCGTCAATATTTGGCAAAACTGTTTTATTTATACCTATATTTAACACATTTAATAATGTTATTGTAGTAAAAAAAATCATTTTCGAGCTTCAAACTTGTATGCTGCACAAAAAAATTTACAAATATGTTCGTAAATAAGAAAGAGAAAATATTGTGGTGATTATTTTCTACATTTAGCTTGTCCTGGCTACCAAAAAATTATACTGCAGTATAAAAAAGTCTAGGCGAAGAAGGGTATGGATAAAATAAATAGCAGAATAAAAATAAAATTGACTGGGCATATTAAAATTTAATGTAAATAAAGTAATGTAAACTATACGTAAACAAGTGTATCAACAACTAGTAACATGCGTTTATTGATATTTAATTCTTACAATGCACAAATTTAAATATACGTACCCCATCTTCGTTAAGAGTCTGATGAAATTTTGTAAAAAGGCAATTACATCTTATTAAGTTACTGAAATATATTAAAAATTATAAATAAAACAATGTATCTTCTAATGACTATTTTCAGTTAAAAATGACCATAACAATTAAACGAAACAGAAACAATTCAAATATTAAAACTTAACTAATGTGTTTGCAGATCCTAACTAGCAATACTATAAAACGGGCGAAAAATATATTTTTTACAAATAATTTAATATCAAAGATATAAACATACAGACTGTCATACTGGAAATAATAACAAACAACTCTAGATAAAATAAATGAATCTTAACCATTAACCATTTGGATTGCGTACCAAATTGAAAATATGGGCTTTTTTACCTCAAAACTACCTAACGAAAGTTAAATGCACTTTATAGTTAACACATTTTAAGTCACCTAGAGAAGGACAATGAAGGGCTGAATAAATAAGGTTAATCCTTTTTTTTTTAATTTTTTCAAATTATTATAAACTACAAAATAAGTGAGCAAAAGGGAAAAACTGAAAATTTACTGCTAATCAGTATCTACAATAAAAACGTTTACGTATTTGTTTTCAAAGTGAGTGTTATTAACGAAGAGAACATATGTGGGAATATTTCACAAAAAAGACTTTGTTTTTTTTTTGTTTAAATATAGGTTAGATTTTAATTAAAAGTATAAAAATGTTTCAACACATTTAACAATTTGGTATGAATCCAAGTAATCAGTTCTGGAAGCTTAATGATTAGTTCTATGAGAATTGTACGCCTTAATTGCAGCTTTTGGAGAATTGGCCCCAGTGATCCTTAACCAAGAAGGTTTTTGGGAAGGGTAATTATTAGGGCTGTCGTGTGACTCTGGCTCAGATGTTCGCTGATGTTGGGGACTTAGCCACCTACAATTTATTAAGTTTATTAACTTAAAATGATTTTTTAATTAAATATCTTATGAATATCTAAATATCCTAATGTTTTGAATGTTAATACAAATTTCATCAGCTTTTCTCTCCAATAAATATCATTTTTGCGCATTGGCATCTGTTAGTAGTTGTGTCATGTCATTGTTACAACTTTATTAAAGTTTCTCAAAAATTGTATAAGTTTGAGATTTTCTCCAAAAATCGAAACTTTCTTCATAATTTTAATCTATTACAGTCTGATTCAATAGGAAGGTTTATGTTTTAAACTTGATGTATTTATCATAGAAGTTATATTTTCTAATTGGTCAATTTTGTTTCGCTTATAATGGTTATAATTTATATTATATGTGTCAACAACCAAACAATATTTTTTAAACATTTATATTTTGTTATATTCATTAAATATGGCGGATAAGAAAAGAGGGGGAGGCGAACATTTTTAAAAAATCGAAAATTGGTCGCGGTTAAAACAACGTTGGAAATCACTGCTCTCGACGAGTTCTACGGGATGTATTAAAACAATTTCAAAAGTGGAGAGCAAGAACCTAAGCCATTAATAAGCCTTAAAATAAACGGTAGGATGAGGTACAAAATTTGACTCCAACATATTAAGGTAACTTTAATTCGTATATACATTTGACGAATAGGAAATAGGACACCGCACATTTAATGGATTACTCTTATTAGGCTGCAAGGCATGAGGCAAGTTGTAGTCCCCACAAATTAAAAAGTCACCATCAGAATGCGCCATAACTACAGTATCGTGCTCTTTATACAGCTCAGATGTATGAACGTAAATGAATCGCACCTCCCTGATCCATGAATAATATGCACAGACACACTGGACATTCTAGTACCTATTGCCACAGATTTAATTTTCTTATGGACTGCGATCAGAATATCCCCATCCCATCAAAGATTATAATAGCTAGCGTTAGCTATAATAATCTTTGATCCCATTCATAAAGTCGGTTGTCGATCAGCGCTATGATGAATGAACTTCGACAAGAATTATTATTAAGGCGGGAATCCACCAAAGGCACAAAACACTTGCAAACATTTGTAAACGTTTGCAAACGAAATCAATCTCGAAATATTGTCAGTGGAGTCATAAATAGCGCACGAACAAACATTGTCGACAAATATCTTCGAATATTTGTTCTGACCGTTGTCGGTACTTTAAAGGGAATTCGCTGTATGTGTGCTTATCGTGCGTACTGAGCGGAGATGCGAGTTCAAACTAGTCTAGGTATGCATGTCTAATACTGTGGAACAACAATAAATGTGGACAAATTTACATTTATAAACATTTATTCAGTGTAGATACAATGTTCACAAACCACAGAAAATATTCGAAAACAATTAAAAGTGCTTTGCTCCCTTTTACTCTAAATGCTCGATAGGTGGATTCCCGCCTTTGCACCATATTATTAACACAATTATTTGAATCTGTTTGAAAGATAATATATATTTAGTAGTTTTGGCAATTACTTACTTTACTACACCATGCCAAAATTCCCTTTTTTACCATTAAATTTATCAATTTTTTTTTGGTAAAATCATAAATATCACGCCTTTTTTGAAAACGCTAACCCTTTAATTCACTAATATAGTTTAACTCTAAAATTGGTATAAGGTCACACTCAAAGGTTTAAATTGACAAGTGCAACAATATGCCAATCAACCTCAATATACAAAATCAAAAAAATTGTCTTCTTAATTTTCGAAAAACAACTATTCCTCGTTTGTAAGGTTTCACCTATAACTTTTATTTATAATCATTTTTATTGTTTGAGGTCTAGTGTAAAAGCGGGATGAATCATGCTTTTCATATCCGAACATCACCTTTAGGTTAATTTTATGAAAATTCAATTTTATACTTAAATTTTTTCGTAATTTATTATTTTCGCAATCTATGCCCTAAAATGTATGTATTCTGAAAAAATGGTTGCTAATGTAGTTTAAAAATGGCGGGCAAGCAGAATAGTTCTAAGGTGCTCTCAGTGCTGCCAAATTTTAAAGGGTTTCGCATCGTGTATATCATGCAGTTCGTGCTTCTCATGAATGCATAAAGGTTGCTCAACTTTATCCATTAAAGAATTCAATCGGTATCACACGCAATTGAGAAAAACTGGAAAGTATTTCTTCGTTTGCGATATTTGTGACGTTAACAAGCTTGGTAAAGATAAGCAGTCTGAACATAGTATCAATTGTGCTCCACCCACTCCAGTCTCTGCTGGGGAGGCTGGACGTAGTATTTTGAGACCATCCATCGGTGTTGATTTACCTGACATCAGCTACCAGGGTTGTGAAGTAGTCACCGATTGTAAACATTTTATCGATATGGTAGAAAATCTTCAACAACGGCAATTACAGGTGGTGAATTGTACCAACGATGAGCTCCTGAATCAGTCGCATAAAATATGGCAGCATTCCCCCTTAGTAAAAGTGACTTTGGTCTAAAAGATGCCGTGTTGGTGATTTCGCAGTTTTATAGAATGATGGTTGCTCAAAATGACAATATCAAATCAATATTATCTGAAGTAAAAGAGTACCGTTCCAATATAGCCATATTAGAACATGAAATAAGCGGGCATTGTTCTGAATTAAACAATTTGAAAGAATTCAATCGTTTGCATCCTCCCAATGAGGCTGGTACGGGTACGATGGTTAATGGTGATGCTGAGTTGGTTCTCCATGAACTACATGAACGTGCTATTCGATCGAAAAATATTATAATCCATAATCTACCAGAGAGTACAAACGATTTAGTGGAAATCAGTGTTAATTATCATAATGATCGGGTGAGGGAGGTTCTTGACAGCTTAGGCGTTGACACTGAGGTTATCAAAACCAGCGGCAAACAAAGAGGCGGGAGTGTAGTAATTGCCGTGCGAAATAATCTTAAGTCCAGACGGGTCTCTCATTTAAAGTCTAATGTTGAACAACTGTTTATTTCAATTAGGTTTGGGTTTCGTAAGTATATTTGGTGCTGTGTATATTCCGCCGAGATCCAGTTAGGAAGTTTATGATGCCACTGCTCCCCTATAAATAGCCTAAGATCTGACTTCTTCGAGAATCATTTAGTAATTTTTGGTGATTGTAATCTGCCTGAGACATTATGGATTAATAATAATCTTGGTACCCAGTCGGTGGCTCCGCATGCCACCTTGGAGCATGATGTTGGTGATACTGTCGCCTATTTATAATTTATATCAGGTAATAATCTAATGGTAATAGTGTTTTTCTAAACCTGTGCTTCTTGGATTTGCAAGACTGCGCTCTTCGTGCCGCTGTCGACTTAATTAACAACAGTAACCATCACAATACATACTCTAAAGTTCTGGCAGTGATAATAATCCACCAGTACAGTTTGACCTGGAATACTATGATTTTATAAATGCGGATATGAACGAGTACTTATAGGGCACTGACTGGGGTTTCTATTTGGGTAAGAACGATGTATTAGACCAATTGTACAGAGTGTTATATTATTTAATATTTCGTTTCGTGCCCTTGAAGCGCTAAAGAAGCTCGAATGTTCCTGTCTAATTCAGTAGTGAGCTCAGACGATTGACTGTTCAGAAGAAGATTGTTCATAGGCACTTCAAGGAAACGGGACATTTCTCAGCTTATGAGGCTTTTTGGCTCCTCCGAGAGCGGTGTAAAAATTTAAACAAAATAGATTATGATAATTATATTCGTTGGGTTCAGGGCAGTCTCCAGGCTGACCCTAGAAGCTTTTTTAGCGGCGTGAGGGGAGTTGGTAGTTATCCATGCTCGATGTACTTTACTGATCGTCATAGTGACGACTTGGGGGATTCAGCAGATACGTTTGCGGACTGTTTTTCCTCTGTTAATTCAACCAGTAGTATAATTTTTTAAAAAATCAAAATTTTAGTAAGAAATAAAGAAATCTTTCTGTCGTATTTAAATAGTTTTTTATATATGTAATTCTCCTTTCAGGCAGAGAATATGAAAAATATATACAGGTGTGGAAAGTCGAGAACAGAACCTCTTAAAAAAAGGGAACCTAACAAAAAGCGACGGACAACCCGTTTAGCCATGTTGAAGAAGTGAAATAAAGCATACTGTTGTATCGTAGCTTGCTTCCTGATTTCTAGCAAAAATAGCGTCGGGCAAGGACTTTTCGCTGGTTTCGGGTCGTCAAAACACAGTGGGTCGAAAGCACGGATTTGATATTAGAAATAAAAATCGAGACTGAAACTTTAAAATCATGAAAATAAATTCGAAAAACGTCTAATGTGGTTCAACGCTTTAAAAATAAAATAAAAAGAATAATTGTATTTCCATGAATAAAATGTTGCGCTTGACTTCAAGGTACATTTTAAATATAATACTATAATAATAAATACATGGATATAGATAATCGTTAAAAAGGCGAAAGTACTTTTTCCTCTATGCTTAAGACTTCTTAATAAATACCAATGCAAATAATTTGTAAGTAATATAATATTTATTGATTCACATAAATGAATAAATAATACGACTGTAATAAAAATAATAAAAAGAACTTTTTAATCACTGCCTTCTTTGTTAACAGCTCTTTTCTCATTCTCCAATACGTATGAATTGTTATCCGAATCCTTACTATGTCAAAAACTGTAAGGATCCATTGGCGTCAAAAATTTTGGAACACATCCTCCAAATTTTTTTTCGAGAAGATTTTCGAGCAAAGTCTAGACGATTGTTTCTTATCAACTTGTCCGTTGATTTTTGTGCATCTTTCGATAGTTTACCTATCGGTAATATTGCAAATGATATCTGGTCAATGAAGTAAGTCATTTGTAGATTCCTGTTGGAATGATGTACCAAGAATATCCTTTGAAGAATAATCTTGCTGTTTGAAGTTTGTATTCCCAAAACTTCTCTATTGCCGTTTAATGTCCGCTTCCAATAGTTTGCAAAATGACGGGAAACCGGAGGATCAGTTTTCGCTTTACTCTTGTTATAATGGCTGTAGCTTGAAATACTCTGTATTTACTGAGACACAGTATCAATGTTGTTGAAATGAAATGTGGTTTGGCAGAGGTAAAAACGTTGGACCGATTTCGCTCCAGCCAAAGCATTCACCTAGTCATCTATCATCGTCATAGATAAGTTGTACTGTACTGAAGCTCGGGTGGCAAAGAAAACTCTATTATATGGTGCAAGTTGTCTGGTTCGAGTTCATAATTTTCTATTTTCGTTAAAGACTTTTGTTGGGTTTTCTTAATAAATTCAAATTTCAGAGGCCCGCAATTCATAGTAGATGAGGGTTTGGAATTATACAACACAATCTGTTCTTGTTGAGTTTGCGTGTTCATACTTGCTAATTGAAGTGGAATAAGAGAGGTTAGGAATAAGTTTGTATCAGAAATAGTCGGGTCAGTGAATTTCATTTTGTACTGGCTCTGACCTGATGTTCCATCGAAGCCCCATTTGCAAATGAAACTCATATCTACAAATCTAATTTATCGATTTGTTCAAGGGCGTCTAATTTTAAGCAATATAATTCGATCCACTGTATGATCCAGTAAGCCTTGGAATTTAACCTCGGCTTTTGATTTAGTAAAAGTTAGATACTCGTCATGTGGATAACATGCTTTTTTTGTATTTTACACACCAGAGTACGGCGAAAATATATTACTGCCTTTCTGTTTAGCCCAATTTTGTAATCGTTGATATTTGTTTCTCGACAATCCAATGTCAAATAGAAGAGCGGCGCACAAATATAACTGGGCGCGACACAACCACAACACTGTTGCCTTTAACCTGAGACGAAACTTTAGAAAGAAAAGACTGGCCGTTCATATTACCGAGGTTTAATAGAAACGTTACTATAGCCAAACTTCTATTTTAAATTTCTTAACTAGAAATTATTTTGGCCGTTTCTCAAATTCTAACCCACTAAGCTCGTCTAACTTCTTTCAGATAGTTCGGACAGAAGATCGTAGGGAACGCCTACCGCAATATTGCCCCTGCTAAATTCCGTGCGACACGAAAACCAGCAGTACCTTGAAACGAATGAGAGGGTGTATTTACTTTTCGTCTAAACTTATAACGTAATCGACGGAATATGGATTATTTAATGACTATTTGATACATTAATTGTTTTAAACACATTAAATAGTCGAAATACAAAAAATTAGTTTTTGTTGGGCGTTGAGCGTAAAAAAAAATTGATATTTCTGTTACAAAATAAACATTTATTCTAATAAAAATACTAGTGAAACGCAATGGTAATTTCTAAGTAAATAAGCTAATAGACCACTTTAAAATTAAAAATCATTCTCAAAAATAAACTTTTATTCTTAATTTCTGCAAAACTACAAACGTCAGTCTCACCGATTTGCTCGTTCTTCAGTAATTTGAGGAACCGGTTGCTCCTCATTATTATCAGTGCATTTTTTACAAATTTTTAGACAAGCGGTTGTCTCAAATTTTTTAATAATTTCCGAAATTCTAAATTTTCAAGGAACAGGATGATTTTCGCACATAAATACAAATCTGCCGATTAGTTACCAGAATAGTGTACCACTTAATAATGTGCTCTTTTTGTTCCGTGGAATAAACTACCATTGTAACAAAAAAATTTGGAATCCTCTTGTTGTGTTAGGGCGTGGCGTATGCTGCCGCCCGCTCTCACCGCGCCAGCATTGGATTACCCCTTTTCCGAGGGCCAAACTGGTAATTTACGCGTATGTCGATGCTTACGATGCTAATTCTTCTGTCTCATTCTGATTTGATGAATAATATAGTATTTTCTTTATTTTACTTAAGAAACGTCTAGTTTCTGGTGTGGATTTTCCAGACCTGTATACAAACAGTTTATTTCCTGCAAATATCGCTTTGGTCCTCTCTCCATACGCGTTTCGATCACCTCATGATCTCGTCAGTGGAGCTGTATCGGGCCGAGAGCAACATTAGCAGGAAATAACTGATATATGAAATATAAATTTGAAGATATGTCGTCAGGATTTGGCACCTGCCATCTACCGACCTCGATGTCAGACTGAAAAATATCGCCAGTCGGACGACATCTATAAATCATTGAAGTAATGTGAAATTAAAAAAAAAAAAATCAAAATTTCAGTAAGAACTAAAGAAATCTTGATGATGTGCGCCATTGCGACTATTTACTGATTCGTAATACTCTTGATATGTCTCCATAAAATCTAAATATATGTTTTATGTTTTCACCTTTGTCTGGAAATATTGACCGTTATTATCTTCTATCAAAGTTAAACTTTAACATGAATCATCATACCCGAAATAGGGATCTCTTTTGTTTGCTTCACACTATGATATGTACTGTCCGCTAACGAGACTACAGCGCAATTTTAGCAAAAATAACGATTCTCTTACGTTAAGAAATGATCAATACTCGATATGATATATTAAAATTCTATATGATGCCACCTGTCCATTTTTTTACTTATTTTCTATTCTTGTGTTGCTGCACGGGGTGTGCCGCTTAATATTGTTTAGTTTGATCAAAGAATACAATAGCTGACGCTCTAGATACCTCACGCCTATGGCAGACCGCGTTAATATTTTTCCGCATCAAAACCAGCCGAAATAAGAATAAATTGAAATTGGCGGTCCACGAAATTCGACGAAAGTAGCGATGTTGCCAGATGTGTACCCCAGACCTGGGTCTGAGCCCTGGAGATGGTCTAAGTTAGACCGAAAGCGCTTGGCCGATAATAATAATTTAAAAAATATACACTGAAATACACAAATCCGTCTATTTCTTTATTTCCAGAAGGCTAATGAAAAACAAATTATTTTTTAATTTTTATTTTAGCAGTCTTAACCCTTAAGTACATAGAAAACACTGAAAAGACTTGTAGTTTTTGTATTGGGGTCCTTAATTTTTTTCAATTTGAAAATGTCGATTTTTCTGATTTATAAACATTTTTTCATTTTTCTTAAATTATTTTTACTACTTTAAATGCTCGCTAAAAAAAAGTTTAATCTCCATTTGAATTCTAAAAAATCCATTTTTCCATTCTGAAAAGGCCTTTTCAACAGTTAATTTATTATGTACTTTTACTTTTAAGTAGAAACGGTATACTTTCAATCTTCATCAATTTGGATTTTGATTTTTTATTGACTTATAAAATCTTATATTTTCGTTTTAGAAAGACCTTCGATTCTGTTTTAAAAAGCTCAGATTGGTTGGTATATATATATGTATATATGTATATATATATATATATATATATATATATATATATATATATATATATATATATATATATATATATATATATATATCGGTAATAAACTCTTCCCTGAATGCGTAGGATAACATCGAAAAATTGGAACATACGTATTTTGGGTGGCAATAAATTTATTTTTTTGACTTGAAATTATCGACTCTGACATTTTTCTTAGATTACGTTTACAATTCTGAAAAAAGCATTCTTCCCCTTGAAAAGATCTTTCGAACCAATTAATTTATTTTTCATTAGAGTCGGCTTCTTTACGGTTCCATTTGTGCAGCGTTGTTTTTGTTAAAATTTTCGTATTTAGAAAATCAAATTAATGCATAAGATGTTTCATGTTTGTGTAGAGCCGCAGATTCGTTCCTTGTATATTTGTGTCCATTTAGTCTATTCGATGGGTATTGGGTCGTCATTCCTATGTTTTTTTTGGGCAATTCATACATAGTATGGAAAAAATTACATTTGATCTTTTTTTAGAAGGGACTTTACTTTTTAAAGGTGTATAGAGTGAGGATAGGCAATGTTGTGACATACAACAATATCGTGTTCCTTCAAAATATATTTGATTTTCTCAAACAGTTCTTGAACGTAAGGCATGGCTATATATTTTGTAAAATTGTTAGGTGTCGGGAAGGTTGTGGGGGACGATTTTTTCTTGTAAAATCTAGAAGTACGTTGTTTAATTATTTTATTTATCTGGTCTTCTAAAAAAAAATATTTTCTTTAAGTATTTTCCTTACTTTTTTCAATGTTTCTGGCCGATATTCTGCTGAGGTTAAGCTTAGTGTTCTATCTGTTAATACTATTATTACACTGTTTTTTTGAGATGTAGGGTGGTGTGAATAATTATTAAGATAATGGCCTGACCAGGTGTTTTTGTGTACCATTTAGTTTTAAGTTTCTCGCTATTTACGTTTCTGATTAATGTCAAATCGAGGAAATTAATTTCATTATTATATTCAATTTCTCGCGTAATTTGTAATTTGTGGTGAAAATTATTAAAAGTTTTTTGAATATTATCTATTTGATCCTTAGGTACAGCTGTAAGTCAATCATCGACGTATCTTTTGACAAAAATAACATGTATGTCAGCTTTTTAAGACTTCCTCTTCTAAGTATTCCATGACAAGTTGTGCAACGGTTGAAAATATAGGAACGCCCATTGCACAACCGTCTAAATGTTGATAAAAAGTATCTTGGAACTGAAAATAGTTGTTAGTTAAACATAAATTAATGCATTCTATAAACATATCCTCGCTCAAGGTAGTATATTATTTTAATAGGTTCTATTTTTTTTTAATTATAGTAGTTAAAAGTTCATTAGGGATATTTGTATATAGACAAACATGCTTAGAGTTACTGGGTATTTTTATTGTTTTAACAAATTCTGCAAAACTAAAGGAATCTTTTATATAATAGTTATTTTTACATGTAATTTTAGACAAGCAATTACTTAGATATTTTGATAATTGATAAAACGGGGATTAAATGCAAGATACAATGGGTCTTAGAGGGGTGTTGGGTTTATTTAATTTGGTAAGCCCATATATTTTGGGTGCTACAGAATTGTAAATACTTAGTTTTTTTGCTTCTAGCTCCGTTATAAGATTTTTAGACGTAATTCATTTTATTAAGTTATTATTTTTCGTTTGATAATTCTTAGTTAGTTCACAGCGTAATTTTTTATATGTTTGATTATCTGACAGAAGATTGTTCATTTTGTCATTATAATCGTTAGTTTTCATAACGATAGTTTTATTACTTTTATCTGGCGTAAGGATTATGATGCCTGGATTATCTCTAATAAATTGCCTAGAATATACTACCTTGAGCGAGGATATGTTTATAGAGTGCATTAATTTATGCTTATATAATGCATTAGTTCATGTTTAACTATCAACTATTTTCAATTCAAAGATACTTTTTATCAACAATTAGACGGTTGTGCAATGGGCTCTCCTATATCTTCAACCGATACACACCTAGTCATGAAGTACTTAGAAAAGGAAGTCTTAAAAAAACTGACATACATGTTATTTTTTTCAAAAGATCCGTCGATGATTGTCTTACAGCTGTATCTGAGGATCAAATAGATAATATTCAAACAACTTTTAATAATTTTCACCACAAATTACAAATTACGCGAGAAATTGAATATAATAACGAAATTAATTTCCTTGATTTGACATTAATCAGAAACGTAAATAGCGAGAAACTTAAAACTAAATGGTACACAAAAATACCTGGTGAGCCCGTGATCTTTATAATAATTCACACCACTCTACATCTCAAAAAAAATATAATAATAGGATTAACAGATAGAACACTAAGCGTAACCTCACCAGATTATCGGCCAGAAACATTGAAAAACGAAGGAAAATAATATATTATAGATTTTACAAGAAAAAATCGTCCCCCACAACTTTTCCGACAACTAATAATGTTACAAAATATATCGCCATGTCTTACGTTCAAGAATTGTCCGAGAAAATCAAATATATTTTGAAGAAACACGATATTGTTGTATGTCACAAAGCCCAAAATCCTCACTCTTTACACCTTTAAAAAGTAAAGTCCCCTCTAAAGAAAGATCAAATGTAATTTATTCCATACCATGTATACATAGGAATGACAACCCAATACCTAGACAATAGATTAAATGGACACAAATATACAAAGAACACATCTACGGCTCTACACAAACATGAAACTAATCTTACGTATGAGTTTGATTTTGTAAATACTAAAATTTTAACACAAGATGAAAACTATCATAAACTTCTGCTGAAAATATTTTTAAACAATTGTCAAAACTTTAAAATTAAAAAATCGTGTATATATATATATATATATATATATATATATATATATATATATATATATAGGCTATATTCTTTTGAGTAATTATCAATTGATCAAAGTGAACAAAGTGAAACTGATAACTTCATGTTCTTTTGAATATGCATTTACTTGTCATTGGGTTGAAGTGATCATGATTACTTCAAGTGATAGAAGTGAAAGTGATAATGACTCAAAAGAATAGCCCTATATATAGCTTTATTCGAAATTTGACTTTGGCATCAACTTCTGTTTCGATTGAGATGAATTAACCAAAAAAAATAGAAGTCACATGACCCTGTATAAGGTAACTTCATAAAATAACTATTTTTGAAAACGTAGTTTGCGTCTAAAAGTAATACACATTATAATTAAGGCAAACAAGTACACAGTGTCATCAGTTAAAGTCTGCATTAGGTGGAAAATAAATTTTTATTTAACTGTACATAAAGTTTATCTAGTTTCAACGATTCAATTTAAAACGCCATTATTAAAATTTGTTCTTAATATTATCGAAGCAGAAATTGAGGCCAAAGTCGATCCAGGAGCACATCCATTCATTTGATTAGTTTCTTTTAGAAACTTGCAGATAATTCGTGAATATCTCATTAGGCATCTACTGTGCTTGAGATTTTGGCGAAAGATCAGTGGTATGAATTAATCCTCTATAAGGCTATTCTATATCACATTTAAACAACATTAATGTGAGAACACAAATCAAATTATAAGTTATTTTAGAACGTAGAATGAGATATACATTTTGATTAAAAAATAACTTTATTTTAAACAATTTAACAACAGTTATTAAATGCCCTAACCAAACCTATTTTAATGTTTGGAACAGTATACTGAATTTTCAGATAGTAGACAAATATTTTTTGTGCGAAAATATTGTTAGATTTATTTCAATTTCTTAAAAACTGAGATTTTTCAATTTTGTTCCTAAGCCAATAAAGGTGTTCCAGGAGCTTTGGGGTGTCAGCATGATGGAACTTACAGTTATTTTTCTACAAAGATGGATAGGGTGACGTTCAGAAACACCCTAAGTACCTAGATCGCTGGATATTACACCTTTAGATTTTTTCCTCTGGGGACGATTGAAAAAATCAGTATACAAGCACACATCTTTTTATATTATTGATTTCCTAGAGGAAATTATAAGATACTGTATCTGATCAATTACTCTCCGTATCATCAAGAACTCTGTTATCAGCATTTTCAAGAATAACATTTATTTATACAATAGAGGTAGATGTAGATACCTAAATGATTTTTAATCCACTTACAAGCGTTTTATTTGTTGTAAATTTGTTGTAAAATTGTTCAAATTGTTCAAGTTATTTTTTAACCACCCTGTAAATCTCATTTTGCGACCTAGAGTAACTTAAAACTTGATTAATATTCGTACATAGTGGTAATATAGCCTAAAATAAATTTAGAATAGTATTTAATCATACTTGTTTTAAACCCCCCAGTATGTTTTAAATTAGTTATTTAAATCAGAAGGTTATTTTTTCAAAATCTATTATTATATCTTCTATTAAAATACACTTTTAGATAAAGTTTTTTTATGTATTTTTAACTTTACGGAATTATGATTTTTATTCTTTTAAGCTACCCTCTATGCCTCACATCAATTTGTTCTTCCCATTTTGTGAGAACTTCTCAAGAGCGGTTAATTTATATGAAATTAAACATTTTTCTTTTTGGTCGGTTAAAGAAATGTATAAATGTCTCACAATTCAAACATTAAGAAAAATGTATACCTACTTATACCGTAATAAATAGTTTTAATAAATTATTTTAATTTTTCCAAAATACTATTAAAAGCAATAAACATAGCAACATCCGTTGCGAAGCGTATTCAAATTCTTCCCATTTCGGCAAACTATTGAAAATAAAACGAAATAAATACTAGCACAAATCACAACAAACAAGTAGGACATTCAGAATACAAATAAATTATTTTTTTTTTCGAATCGGCTGACGAGACAGGAGCCTTGCAGCATCGAAATAGCGAGGCCCAATTTGGCAACAACGTGTTATCCCTCGGTCGCGGCGAAGCTCCATTACGCTACTTTTGGCCCGCCTAAAGGTATATTCTTTTGAATAATTATCACTTTCAGTTCTGTCACTTGAAGTAATCATGATCACTTCGACCCAATGACAAGTAAATGCATATTCAAAAGAACATGAAGTTATCAGTTTCACTTTGTTCACTTTGATCAATTGATAATTACTCAAAAGAATATAGCCTAAATCATCTGGCTCCATGGAAGTTATCAAAAATTTAACACGGCGTGAGATATCCATAGCGTTAGCTATAATAATCTTGGGTTTGAGTTTATGTTTGTATTATTATAATTTCTAAAGTGCATTGTACTCATATATACATATATATATATATATATATATATATATATATATATATATATATATATATATATATATATATATATATATATATATATATTCCATTGATAAATAAGCAAATAAATTCAATATTGACGTATACCTAAATAATTACTGTGGTTTTGTATAAAGTATTGTTAAGTTTCCTATTTTAGGCTTATTCAAAAATTGCGTCTGCTGATAAAAAAAAAAGTATAAAATTCACAATATTATCACCACACAAGTTCGAACCTGTCGCCGCGGCTTTCTCTTCAGTTAACTCTTTTCGGGCTAAAACTGGGGTTAGATTTTTTAGAGGTCACCGAAAGGTTAGGCTTGCATGAAGCCAAATTAGTCCACCAGTTACTTTGCTTATACTAAAATGTAACCTTCGTAATCAGCCGATACACGGTGGTAACTTGGGATATTATAATCACAGATCAATTTAAAAAAATGAACTCAAAAGACTGTTATAATTTTTTTAATACGTCCATCGGATCGAAGCAAAAAAAACTATTCTTTTTATTTTAAAGAAAGGAATATAGTTAATAACTGCTTTCTTATAATTGGTTGCATTAAATACATTTTAAAATGAAAATACATATCTTAAAATTACTTTGATTTTATTTTCTACTAAAGCTCACTAAGATTCTAGCAGCAAATTTTCGCTCGTAGATTTATGCTCTTTATTAGTACAATTCATATTATCGAAAAAATGTCCCACTTTTCACGATTGTTGTTCAGGAAATTTTTACTAAATGAGTAGTCAAGGATTTTCCGGGTAATAAACTAAGCATGTTTTTTCTACAATCCTGAATACTTTGTGCAAGAAAAAAATACAGAAAACTGTAGTTTTTTTCTTCTTTAATGCAGTATATTTCATATTTATTCAAAAATTAAGTTAATTGCGGTCAATGGCGATGACAATACTACGGCCAAGTCAATGAAATTCACAAAAATATCAAGTTATCTTTTATTTGAAATTATTTGTGGATGGCAGTCAAAAACATATATTCAAGTAAGATGTGGCAGATGCGACTTTGCCTTTAAATAGTTCATATTTCTTTTTTCAATTTTCCCAAATATGTATTTTTTTAATACCTTGGCAACAGGATGCTAAGATTTTAGATGCTGTGATTTTCACTGATAGATGGTGAGTCAATTTTCAATGTACACAGAAGACATGTTTAACAGTAATTTCAACCTATATTTTTTATAAACAATAAATACATCAGATGTACCATACTAACATAGTATATTATTGATTTTTATTCTCTATTCCTTCTTTAAGTAAGATTGAAATTGGCATTTGATTCAGAAAAAAGACGCTTAGATCAAGTATCACTTTTATTGACGAAGTAAATATGTTTTACTGACGTACTGATCCCTTTCTACTGCCCTTTTTCTGTTCACTAAGGAACTGTTAAATCCTCTAAATATTCATTCGACAAAATAATGTGAAAATTTACACCGTCCTCTCCCTAACAAAGAAAATTATTAGTTAACTGCTCTTGTCCTAGAACACCTTATAATATGCCGAACTAGCCTTTATCAGAAAAGTCGTACTTGCCTCACTGGTTGGAACATGTTCATTTTTATGACTTTATGAATTAAAAGAAGCCAAAACAATCGATGAGAAATATCGCAACGATCATGACACAAAATACTTTTAACTAATTTTTTTAAAAATATTCTTTTAAAAATTTTTGAAAATATTACTAGCCTACTTTAGGAATACATTACCTTACCTTAGTTTATCTAATTTCTGTTAAAAATAAAATGTTTTTCTCGTGGATATGCATAAAGCAACAACATTATTTATTCTATAAACTAAATCGTTTATCTGCAAATAAATCCTACTTACCCTTTTCTTTCGTCTTCTTTATATAGATTTATTGAATGATGCCATTTGTAAACCAATGGAAATTTACTTCTGTCAATGTTACAATCAGCATATCTTAATGCATTGTACACGGCACTGTCTGTTTTTGTTGGATAAGCCCTAAAATATTATTGTAGATGTAGTTCAAGTTAATATATTATATAACCGTTTCATCTTTAGTTGTATCTAGTATTACTAATGAATATGCTACCCTATAAATACTTGAGAACAACTTCAATTAAACCCCTGCCATTTTTCCATTTTATTATTTAAATTTAGGCATATAAATATTTTTTCATAGTTGAGCTTCTAGCAGAAGTCAGGTTCGTAGAAACTCTTCTATTTTTTTAAACTTTCCCAATAAATTGTGTCAATGAAACTATAAGGGCTTCCTCAAACAAATCTATTGGTAAGTGTAACAATGTATACCCAACTTACGAGAAGACGTTTTACAATAACTTATATATCATTTTAACGATACTTTTATATTTATAGTTTTTACAAAGATAAGAACTTAATAAAATCTAAGTCCCAAAGTTAATAGTTTAGGGTATAAGAGATAAGACCTAAATAAAATGCGTGTAACATTTCAGTAAAATATTTAGTATGAAAAAAATAACTGGGATTAAAATAAGTTACACATGCTTGTTGTCGCCATCTTTCAGATTTCATGGATCATCACAATTTAATTTTCTTAAATAAGGATATAATATATTGGTTCTATTTTTAAAAAGCTTTTTGTCTCCCAAATTAAATAATGTATTACACTGGATCTTAAATTGAATATTCCGGCATTTCCATAAGAATCGCATATTAAATTTTAATATATTTTTTTGTTCAGTAAATTTGTGTCTTTTAATCGTTAATGGGTTTAGCTCCTTTATATTTTAAAGGGCTCACCAATTTGTCTCCTTTTTCAAAATAAAAGTTATATTTCTATTGCTACCTATTTCGTTAAAGTGTAGTTTTTTGTCATATTTGTATTGTATCTGGAGATATTGACTTGTGTGTCCAATAAATACCAACTATAGCGATTACATAGAGTTTCGTATACAATATGTGTGTTTTTAAGCACTATGGTTTTAGTTTTTGATTCTTCAAAATATAATCTTTATTAAAAACAGGTAAGTTATATTATTTTACGAATAACTGTTTAAGTTATTATACAATTATGATTTAGTTTTTCTGTTAGACTTAGGTACACATAATGTATTATAAAATTTGTGGTTGCTAACCTTGAAAACAGAATTTTTTAAAAAATTTTCAGCCATATTGAACAAGTAGTTTATTTTTAACAGGGACACATGTTAGACGAATTTTTAATTTTAAACCGAACCAAGAATTTTTAATTATTTATTACAAAATATTGATTGAGATTTCCGGCGTGTCTACTATAAAATATTGTAAGTAACATGTTTATGAGTAGTATAAACGTTTCGAACAGGGTCATGAAAATATTGAATATGATGAGAGTTGAACGGCCCAGCACGTCAACTACTAGTAAAAACGTAGATACAATTATTGTCAATTAAATCGTTGAATCATTATAAGAGAGAAGGCGAAAAAGGTTATTATCTTAGACGGCTCCTGTATAGCATTGGGCTCTTTTACTAAATTTTGATTTTAGTGCCATCGAATAGACCAACTAAAAAATAAATTTTCTATATACATACCCTTGAAAATATTAAAGTTATTACTATGAAAATTAAAAAATAAAAAAAACCCTTTCAAAAAAATCGCGGAATGAATCACATGCGTCACAATTTTGTTTTACGTATTACAAACTTTCTGTGTGACTGCAATCCGGTTAACGAGATATAAAACCAGCAACAACCGAAAACAAGACAATACCCTTTTTGAGCGATCGGAAAGGACCTTTCATCGGAAGTCAAACTATCAAACATGTCAGGTAATAGATACCCGAATAAAGACCAAGTAGAAGAGTTTTGGACAAATCAACTAGCTACAACCACTTACTGCAACATCAACACTAGTCGGATTAATGAAGAACATCAAGCCTGCCGGGATTACAGTCAGATGCAATTCGAATCGTTTTCCACCGAAAAAATCACTAGCACCGTCAAGGAACTTCATAATTGGAAAGTCCTGGGTCCTGATCATGTCCAGAACTACTGGCTTAAGAAGTTTTAGACTATACACCAAGAAATGTTCGGATTGATGATATTCTGCTCGATTGTTTCAAGGAGTCATGTATTTCTTGCCAAAGAATCGGCATAATACACAAGACCCAGTCAAATATTGGTCTTTCCACGCTATGCAAGGTGATCACATCCTGCCTGACACAACTTACCCCTGTACATTGTGAGCAAAACAACATCATTGCAATTCAGCAAAAAGAATGTGCTAGAGGCGCAATGGGTTGCAAGGAGCAACTTATTATTGATTCGTTCATCTGCAATCAGGTCTATACTAGGCAAAGGAACTTATTCGCCGCCTACGTCGACTATCAAACAGCCTTGGACTCTGTATCACATGACTGGCTGGCAGCTAATATACAGAGTCGATATACATATTGTGTGCTTTTCGAACACCTATGTCAACTTGGAGAACTAAGATCCAAATAGATAATACTTTCCAGCGACAACATCGAGACAGACACAATCCCATAATGAAGGAGGATATTTCAGGCATATTCAATTGAACCCATTATAGTTCTGTCTTGTCATGAACCCACTAACACGTCATTTAATTGCACCAGATGTCGCTTCAGTATTAAGAACAATTGTAAAGAGGTTGTAAAACTAAATCACCTTCTTAACCAACGAGTTAATAAGACTGGCGAGTCAGGTAATACGAACCAACCTAAACAGTAAAATCTATATAAGGTGCTTAACACCTATGCGTGCTCTGTATTCAGTTACTCTTTTGGTAATGTAAAATGAGGCAGGACGGACATAGAAAGTCTGCAGAGGAAAGTCCTGACAAATGCACACAAACATCATCTTAGTAGTATTACTGAGCGGACAATGCTACCAAGATACTACGGGGAAAGAGGAATGGTAGATATTGGTAAGCAATTGGATCAATAATTAACAAACCTACGCTCATATTTTCACAGGTTGGCAGAATCTTCTGTGTTATATCTGACAATATACGAAACAGACGATTCAACACCGCTGCAGTTGCTGGACTGAACTGACTTCTCATCACCAACCAGACCAAGAGAAGCTTCAAGCCTGGCTAGACAAGTCCCTTCATGGACGACACCTAAAGGAGGCGAACCAAAAAAATGTTGACAAATTAGCGTCGAACTATTGGTTGACATCGGAGCAAATGAAGAAACCGAAGAGTTCTTACTAGCTATCCAAGATCAGGTCATCCCAACGAGAAACTATTTGAAACACATAATCTGAGACTCCTGGATTCAGAACGACTAATGCCGAACATCAGCGACAATCCAGCATATAACGGGAGGCATTTGCCGCGTAGGAGTACAAGGAGAGACACGATTCAGCCGCCCAGATCATCCATTAAGAGTTGATAGAGAAAATAAAACTGTTGCAGGTAGATAAACTGCCATACTATGAACGGAGCCTATACGGAAGAACAAGTTCAAGCTGTACTGTGCTTATGGATCATACCATTGCACATAACAAACCAGACTTGATTTTAGCAGACAAAAGATCCAAGCGAGCAACACTAATAGAAGTCACCATCCCTAAAAACAACAATTTAAGGGATAAGCGTAAAGCAAAATACAGAGACTTTGAGATGCAAATATGCACACGGTGGGGAATGAATTGCTGAATATCAATGGACTGGGCCTTAGTCAACACCTGTATAAGGCTATGCAGAAGGCAGTGCTACATGGGATCACTCGATCTGTCCGAAAGTTTATGGGAAATGCAGAGGACCATAACATCATCTAGGGCCCGGAAACATGCAAAGGGCCCTCCACAGAGCAACATCCTTGTGATATCTAAATATATCTAGGATAAGCAAATGCTCCCTGAGGGAGTGCAAAAGCCATTTGGCTAAGTATATATAATAATAATAATAATCGCCTGTTATTGAAACACAACATACATATACAAGCGAGGTTTAGCATTACATTTGCTACTCTTACTTAACCGAATTGGTAGAAATTTATATAATTGAAAACAATTAATAATTGATATTTTAAATATAATTTCCTAAAACTAACTGAAAGAACCAAGACAGAACCAGAGTCTCAAGAAAAAAGGAGAAAAATTAAAGGTCGGGAGGGAAAAAGGGAAACAAGAAGAAAAGAAAATATGCATAAAAAAATAGTATATATATATATATATATATATATATATATATATATATATATATATATATATATATATATATATATATATTAAATTGTCCAAATATCATTCGTAGGAACCAGGCGCGGATCCAAGGGGGGGGCGGTGGGGGCGATCGCCCCCCCCAAGAGCTTTGAGTTTAGGAAAATGGACCCGATTTTTCCTCTTATACTATAGTTTATTCAAGAACTAGAGAGAGTAATAAATCATTTTTTACCCTTTTTCTCTTCGCAAACTACCTGTGTTCTTTAGTCCGGTGTTTTTAGCAAAATTTGTTAGACACATATATTTTTCATAGGAATGGGTTAGAAATTTTATAATCAAAAATACCGGTCTATAATAATAGACTAAAAGGTAGGATTATTCTCTCAAAAAATTTTAAGTTATAATTTAAATACTTACAAAATACCCATTGTCAAAAATACAAAAAGTTAAACATATACAAAAAAATAAATTCGTCCATATAATAATAAAATATTTTTGGGGCTATCGGTCATTTTATTATTAATTAAAAACATTTTTAGGGTATTTGACGTTTCAGTTTATTTATTTCTTAAACCATCTTCAGAAATACAGTTAAACACTAAAAAGGGATTCAAATGTAATTACTTGTTTTTATGTTGTAATTAAAATTAGACCTACTTATTTTTATTTCTATTGTACTGATATCTTAATTTAATTTACTTTTATATATGGAAATACGATAGCCCCAAAAAAATAAGATAAACATGTTAATTCTACACGCTTAAAAAAAGACATAAACACAATAAAAAAATAATAAAAACTTATGGCTAATTAGAATTAAATATATATAAAATTAAAGAGTGGGACACACTAAAATAAAAATATATAAAAAATAAAAAAAAACATATGAACAACATTAAACAATAAAATAAAACAAAAACAAAAATTTAAATAATAAATTGTTTTTACACTAGTAAACATTACGTATCTAATTCCTAATCAAAGTCAGTGAAACTATCTTCGCTAAAATTAATTATAATTGGTCCGCTATCTCACCGATTATGAGATCGAGTTCTCACATTTTGTTTTATTCTTTTATTATATGGATTTTTCCCAATTCTCCGCAGTAACTTTATTAAAAAAAATCTTTCAAAAGTTTAATTAAATTACTAATTTTATTAATTGTGTTATTTCTAGCAACTCTACCTTTTACTTGAGAGAGATATTTATGTCTCCAACGGACAGTTTCCGGACGATTTATAAGAACAGATTTTCCATCTGGTTTTTCCCAGCAAAAATTAAGTTCTCTGAGCAATTTCCAGAGATCAGTTCTTTTAATTTCAGGTAAATCGTGATCTTCAATGATTTTAGTTAGAATTTTGTAGATGGTTGGGATCTGCTTCTCATAATAAAGTGTATATACAACCCCTTTAATTGCAAGTTTCATCTCTTCTTCCAACGAGGTTTTTCGTTTGCCTGTGATCGAATGTGGCTTGGGAATACTAACAATTCCAGTCGTTTTTTCTCCTTCAGTATTCGGTACATAGTAGATTTTCCAACTCCTGTCATGTTGGAACATATCTCAACAGAGCTTTTAACATTATTATTTAGATATTATAAGTAATAAGTTTTTAGTTGAGGAAAAAATTCTCTGGTTTAGCGAGGTGAAAGCCACATCTTTTGGGTATCTCACTAATCTCAAATAATATATAAAAACAAGTGCAAACAAGATAAATCACTAAGAAAAAACTGTTAGTTGTACTTTGCTCACTGACAGAAATTAAATTAAACTATCAGAAATTCTATGTTGCGGTAAATTTATAAAATATATTTAAATATAATGAAATATAATTAGATTTACGGCAGTTCTCAGTTACCTGCGGCACTGGAGCAGGTACGTTAGAGGTTTCGGTAACAGTTTTATTACTCTCTCTAGTTCTTGATTAGAGTATAGGAGTCTGTATGCTTGCGATCGCCCCCCCCCTCCCAAAAGCTTTGAGTTCAGGAAAATAGAACCCATTCTGCCTTTTATATTAGGAATGAGTATCTGCTTGCACCCCCCCCCCCCCCGTTGACAACTTGTTTTTCTTGCTATACTATACTTTTGTGATATCACCGCCCCCCCCAAAGGGAGAGGCTGGATCCGCCCCTGGTAGGAACCCAGTTCAACATCTGCCAAGTTGCGGAAATTCGATCATTTTTTCTAAGGTTGAAAAGAAAGGATCAACAATTATTTTGCACGCGCTGAATCCGTCTTTTTGTTATATAATCCATACAAGAGCCATGATTAGATATACAGAAAATCAGCGACTCACTGCGTTTTTTCCGTATAGGTTAACCACATCAAGTTCTATTAGCATAAAGAGTCTTTAAAATGCAAAAGCAATTCCTTAATATGTTCTACCAATCTCAACTTTGAATCCAATACGACTCCCAAATTCTTACATTTTTCATTCAATAAAATACGGTCCAAATTAATAACCGGTACAAATGCAGGTTTTACAATATTCATTATATTGGAGTTGCCAAACAACATAAAGGAGGATTTAATGGCACTTAATTTACGGTTATGAGAGCTGCATGTACATCTCAAGGATCAAAACTATAAGATACCTGAGTATCACCGGCATAGCCGTGCATACTATAGGTAGTGACTCTATTAATTATATATGAGATATATAGAAGGAACCATAGGGGTGATAAAATTGAACCCTGGGGTACACCCGATGATATCGATTTATTGCTGGAAAAATTATTATTTAGAAGGACTTTCTGATGACTACCTGAAAGGAGAAAAATGAGCAAGAAATTTAACCAAAACCCAGAAACTGAAGTTTTGAAAGTATCATAATTTACCATATGAAAAGCTTTGGAATAGTCCAGCAATATCAAAACTGTTATTTTTTCTAGTCATTTACAGCAAGAATATCATTAGTAACCTTTAATAGCGCAGAGGCTGTGCTGTGAGATTCCCTGAAAGCAAACTGGTTCGCAGGCAAAATAACATTATCTTCTAAATGAGTCGCAATTTGGCGGTAAATTATTCTTTCAATGACCTTCGATAAAAGTGGTAGTAGCCTTATTGATCTCACATCCTCCAAAGTTGAAGGGTTGGCGTATTTGGATAAAGGCCGAACGATGGCCTCTAAGTAGATGAGAAACAGCCAATTTCCAAACGCAGATTAATTATATGCGTTATATACGGTATGCAATATATCAACATTCTTACAGATATGAGAATAGTACCAAAGGCATCTGATTTTATCGAGTTTATGACATCTCTAAAGGTTATACCAGCTTAAAAAAAAACGCAAAAAAAAACACCACGCTTCATATCACAAAGTCTTTTATTTCTAGAAAAAACTCCGGACTTATTTATTTTCAACAATACTAGTTAATTGTGAAATATATATCTACCATTTTTATTTTTTGTTGAATATCACGACGCTTCGGTTAGTAGTTATCATCAGTCTTTGCAAGCAAAATTGAACAAATTCTTAAGCCACACACAAACACTACTAATTAAAATACATTGTATATAATATATTTCAACTATTTGCACAAACTTTAGCAAGCAAATTATGAAAAACCAATATTTTCAACGAAAAAGCAAAAATAAGTTTCGTGAAGGTCTTCGAACTTTTTAATACAGAAAATTACAAATAGTCGCTGCGACGTTGCCAAGTGTATAACATTTTCGTGTTAAAATCTTTTATTTTAAAAACACTTTATAAACTTTGTCCATCTCAGTCAACAAAATTGTTTAATTTTTGTAATGTAAAGACAAGTGTAAAATTAATCTCAACCAACCAAAAATTTTGGTTGGTTCAAATCTAGCTATTTTTAGTTAGTTTAGAAAACTGAAACCATCCTGAACTAGCCTAAACTAACCTAGATAAATTAATTGAAAATGTTATTGTCCAGTAGAGACCACATGGAGGCGTGACAATCTCTGCCAGGGAAAGAAGACATCGGGAAAGGTATGAATTATTAGTAAGGAAGCAGATGGTTTAGTATCTGCTGCAAAAAAAAATGAATAGTAAAATTATAAGGACAAGATGTATAAAAATTAATTAGGATCATAAATTCGATGGATGAAGGGTTCTGTTTGGCTCCAAAACAATAGAAAAAATATGCGACATAAAGAAATATCCAATAAAAGCAAATTATTAATGTTCTTCCTCATTTTCATTAAAAAAATGGTCTGTTAAGTAGCCGTGGAAGCGTTCTTGCCCAATTTGCACTTATTTATTTCAACAACTTTTCAGAATTTTCTGAATGTTCCTAGGCAAACCTACCTGCAAAAATGCATCCAATTAACAACTGCCGCTAAGCCAAATCCAGTCATTAGCCACTCCGTTAATATTTGGAGAGAAAATCATGCGTAAGTCAAATTAAAGATAGAGAAAAGACGAGCAAATATAGTCCTTAATATCTAAACTATTAATATTTTAAGAGAAAATAATGCGCAATATAAAAAGTACAGAAGAGGAAAATATGTTTCTCGGGTCCTTTTCTTTACAGCTTTAATAGAAAGAAAAGAATATATGTGTATTTTATAAAAATCGTATTTATGATATGGTAATAACGCAAACATTTCCCTTTCGATACCAATGATGTCGCTTACCAGATGTTACCGGCGATGTTATTTGCTTTTTGGTCATTTTTCTTGATTTCTCGATTAAAGAAGTGCAAATTTGTGAAATTTTGTTTAATATATAAACTTCTATTAGCGTGAAATTTGTCACTGTAACCCAATTTTAACGATTTAATGCAAAAAATTGAACCTAAAATAAAAAGTGATTTTCTCTATTTTCCAGGAAAATGAAGAAAAATTGTGAAAACCAAGGCCAGAATTGTGTTTTACAACCTCGAAATAGGGGGTGGATGACGATTTTTTTTTCAAAACAACGTCGTTTTCCTAGATTTCAGCTAATCGAAATAATTTCCCAATTTTTATTTCTCTTCCTAGATGCGATCTTCATCTAGAAAAAAAGAGTTGAGTGGGAAGAAGCCACGAAACTCTTTTAATGCTGTATGTGAGGATCACTTTAATGTAAGTATTGTTTAAAAGACAAGAATATTCGTTGGAAGACTATAAGATACTTCTTACTCTCCGAAACTTACGCAATAAATAATAATGTATTGATATTAACCTATATTTTATAATATACATAAGATGTAAATACTTCTTAAAAGTAGATATGCACACCAGGAACTCGCTCATTTCTTTGTTTCTACTATTAAATCTTCATTCTTAATACCTTTTTGAAACACTATTTATACGCACTTATAAAACACGATTACAGATAATAAAACTTTCTCTTTAAAATGAAAATAAATGTGGTGAAATTAACAATAAAGTATTTCTAAGCAATGGGTAAAAATAAGATTTTTCTTTATTAGAACTTACTCAATATGCAAGAATCTAACAATTATAAATCTTTTACTTTTCATGTTCATTATTTTTACTAAGGTACTACAGGTACAGTTGATTCTTATTTAACTTCTTTTCTCTATTTGAGGATTAGTTTAATTATAATTAGTTTTTAAAAGTCACATTTTCCTATTTTTGGGAAGTTAATTATATCAATAGTCCCTCATATAAAATATATTTTTTTAGGTTGAATATCAGAAATGCTATCTGGTTATTACGAATTAAAATTATTTATTTGATTTTACATTTCAGATGCAATAAATTGGATGGGCTTAGAGCCATGAAACCTAGAATTATTCTAAAAACTAATGTTCCTCACTTATGTTTGGATAAACCTCTAATTTGCTAAATATGGAAAGCTTTTGTAAACGTAATAAGAAAAAAGGATCAGCTTTACTAAATAAATTTTAGTGGTTATAACAACTGGGCACTCTATACTTTAAATTATTTCTTCAATGTATTTTTGAATAAATTTAGGTTTATTTTAAATTTCTCAACAAAATACATTGTATCACTAAGCCCAAAAGAAAACATCATTGATTGTTAATTTTTCCTCCAGCACAAATTAAAAAGTTAAAAGTTGATAGTTGATAATTGTTAATTTTTAGTTGGGACTATGACTAGATGAAAGTAAAATGTATCAGTTAACTTTCAAACGGAACTTCTTAAGTTGATAATTTTTGGAAACATGAACCAACAAGAAGAGTATATTAGTAAAAATATTTACATTGACGTATTTATTTTACCTAGTTGCCCAGACTTTCAATTTTTATCATTTTTTACCAGTGACCATTATGAGCTTCTATTTTAAACACATTTTTTGGCCCTTTTTCAATAAAAGTTAAACTTAATATAACGTGGGTTGCTCCAAGTATATTAACAAATATAACCCTTACTTCTCTTAGAATGCTTGGGCACCTTATATTGGTTTATGGTATTTAAATTTTTTCATCAACAAACTTTTAAGTCAATGTCAAAACAAACAATTTTTAAAAATGTTTTTATCAATTGGCATATAGAAAAAATAGAACTTTGACAATTGCAGAATAAGCAAAACAATAACAACATAACAAAAAATAAAATTGCTGATACATATATATATATATATATATAT
Source organism: Diaprepes abbreviatus (assembly GCA_034092305.1). Taxonomy (NCBI): domain Eukaryota; kingdom Metazoa; phylum Arthropoda; class Insecta; order Coleoptera; family Curculionidae; genus Diaprepes; species Diaprepes abbreviatus. The sequence continues at coordinate 1,684,603 of JASJET010000182.1, read as the reverse complement.
ATATATATATATATATATATATATATATATATATATATATATATATATATATTTACTTATTTATATATTTTTTCACAAAACACTTTTTTTAAACAATTATTTTAACACTTTTAATATAAATCCGATTTCAAACGAACAGAGTAACTTCTTATCTTATTATTACTTTTAAACTAATTTCTCAATAGGCAGAGTAACAGCATTAGTATCTACTTGTTTACTATCCCTTTAAACTTATTTTAAATGGGTTGAGTGACAGCATTAATTGCTTCATTTACTATTATTAACTTAACAATTTAATTAATATCTCCATAACAGCGTGAGCAAGTCTACACGATCAAAAGTCACGCACTAACATATTGCAACATTGCTGATTTTGCTTAGTTAGAAAACTGTTTAGTTGCTATTGCGAAATCAGACACCACGGTCAATGAACACGTCATTAGTATACTTATAGGCGTAGAATCGCATATGACAAGTCCCCGTTTTAAATAAAAGTTGGTGCCTTGCAACAACTTTTTAATCTTCTCATCGGAGTTCCATTTCTTGTTCTTGTAGGGATTCGTCGAGGCGGCTGCTGTGTCTTCTTCTTGAAGGTATACTGCAAAAACTGGAGCCATTTTTCCGGTTTGTTGGTCTTGGCCCTGAAGAGAAATCGTCGTCAAAGGAGCGCGAGGTTATCATTGGGTAGATGCTTGTTTATGAAAGCTTGGGAGATGATTTTATTCAACTTTTCCGAGTATTGGTATAGCTTGTGTTGAGCAATGATGAGATCATCAGTATCAATTTTGTTCAACTTCAAGGGTTTGACGTCCGGTATAGATGATTTTTTTGGAGTTGTGCTTCGCAGATGGAGTCACTATCGATCGGATGTGGGAGTACTTCGAAGCAGATTTTGTGGTGGAAGCTAACTACTTTACAAATCTCAAGGCTTTGGAGTGAAACGTAGATGATATGGTGAAACCCTGTATGATTATCCGATATTGGTATTGAATAAAGGCGATACATAGTGTATGTTTCAGGATCAACCAGAGGGATTTTCAATACAAACAATACTTTTAGAGTTCGACTGGTATGCTTCTAACTCGATAATGTCGATATACTTAGCGAGACTAGAGGAATAACCCGGTAGTGGTAAATTGTTTTTGTGTAGAGCTTGAGAAATTTGTTTGTGACTCGATCAGATCTAGTGGGATAATAATACAGCCATGTAAATTTTTCAAGCGAGCGAATGTTATGGTGTCTAGGATATCATGAAAGTAATTTTCTATGAAAAAGTAGCTCTTCATAAGGGATTCGCACAAATCCAAAGTATCTAGTTTTTCGTTATAAAAGGTTAGGTCACCTGATATATCCATTATCGCGGCTTGTTATGTTTGGTACATTTTTCATTAAATTCTCGATTTGTCTTTCGTCCCGTCTGATTTTATCTATACACTGAAATATTCGGCGTCTGACGCGTCTAGTTTACAGGTAATTGTTTTCCATATCGTTCCGGTTCCGTTAATTATTCCGCGTTTATTCCTGTAGGCGTAATTTTGTGTGTCCACGATTATGTCAATATTTAAGATTAACGGACTCAGGGATTTATCCGAGTAGGTTAATGTGACTCTATGCCTCTCCTTTAAAGGATATTAATCTAGGTGATTTTACTTTCGATGATACCAGGTTATCTAGCATCGAATTTAAGATTTTATCATTATGTAAAATAGCTTCTTTTATGGGCAGAAAGTACAAAATATCACCCCGAAGTGCTTGAATTATCCGTAGCTCACGCTAGTGTCGCTTTTGTTTCCCTTTCCATGACTTCGCACTAAGCGAATAGGATTTAAATTAGGCATTTTGATTCATATCCAATTTTGACTAAAACCAAGAACCACTTGATCAGTGTAAAATTTAGGGTTTACAAAAGTTACAAGTAAAGCCGAGCAACAATTGCTGTAGAAATCCTTTTTAACCACCACTGAACTTTTAATAATTGTCATACAGGTAAAAAATAGAACAAAAAAAAATTAAAAATATAGTTCAACATTTTATATATTTTCATATTAAATGTATCAGAAAAAAAATGTTTTCCAAAATATTTCAGCAAAATTCATAATATCCAAACACTTTTCATTTAATTTAGTCTCTATTATACGCACACAGTCCTTTCGATTTATTTGCAACAATCATTTATAGTTGGAGCTGATAAACAATTTTGGTTTTAGAATTTATTTTTATATATCTTATTATACTAATTGCTTTTGATGGATATTTTACCATAATTAGTACTTATTCCATTTGAAGACGCCAATAGAAATGGGTACTTGCTATTTAATAGTAAACCACAATTATCTATTCTAATATCCTATAATTTTTCTACTTGAGTGAGAACCCGATTTTTCAAAAGCAAACCTCTTTCAATTGCCTCAGTTTCTATTGGTTTAGATCTTCCCAAAATTGATTCAACTAAACCGCTTACATTAGTTTTGCATCTGGCTGCCTAATAAATTTTAGAAGTTGTAATTTTTCCAAAACGTAATTTGTACCATTCAGTGAATTTACTTTGTGCCATGGTCGATATTTCAGCTTCTCAACATAAATTTTCTTTGATAAATGACTCAACATTTTTAATAAAAGCTAAAGGAGAGTGCAATTAAATGTTATTTGAAACATGAAAAGTTGTTTTTATTCTGTGACCCCTAAATGTATAATTTCCACAAAGTCCTTTGTCTTGTGTAAACAAATTTAAAAGTCAGGCATCTCTAAGAGCTAATGGCACTGGTTTACTGTCTAAACATTTTAAATCCACACCATGTGTACATCCTCCACCCTGCAACCAAAATATTATCAGTAATAAATTATTAAAGAGTACATTCAAGGTGTATAATTAGTTCTGGCGCTAAGCGAGTTTTTGTAGCCACTATTAGGCCACCTCAATATTTTTATGTTTTTTGACCCGGAGAATCGATTTTTCGAAGTTACGAGTCCCAAAACCTATCAGGTTTGTTTTGTTATTATCAATTTAATTGTTTAAATGTTTATAAACCATTACCTTGGCTATTTATGGGTGCTCTAGTCAGCCAGATCAATTGTTGTCTATTACAAACAAAACTAAAAAATAATAATTAGAAAAAAGTTATTCACAAATTAGTGTAAAAATATTGCAAAAGAAAATTCCGCCCTAACTAAAACGATCATAATTCGGCTTTTAGAAGTCCAAAAGAGGTTTATAAATGAAAAAAAAAATTGTGACTTTTGAATGAACTTTACTGAATATTGTCCTAATTATTAATAACATAGTTTCAAGTTGTAATTTTTATCTAAAATTCATAAATATATTTATTTATAAGCTTTTTTTAGCGATAAATGATAAAGATGACCTAGCCAACATGATTCTACGAAGATATTAATCTTTTATAGAGCTATTTACGATACTTGGTTGCCGAGTAATCGCTGTTGCACTGATGGATAAGACCGCGCAGCGTAGCGCTCATTAGTCCACGTGGGCACTCCCGCGATTTTAAAAGCTGTTAATAAGCAACCCTTTTATTTGATCATATATATACAGGCTCAAGAGAAATTTTCGATTAATGTCTGACATAACATGCTTTCTTCTTTTAGAAAAAAATATAAACCAAGGCGTATAGGAGTTTATCTTAAAAAATATAAAATTTTGCATCATAAGCCGTAAAAGAGACAATTTATGCCATGAATATCTATCGGCTTAGGCTCGTAGATAAATAAATAATCAGTATATTTCAATATTTTATCCATTTATTGTTTGTTTTTTCAGGTCGAATGTTATCATATTTTCACTTACACAGGTGTAACAGAGATAGAGATAGAAAATTTATGTCAAAACGCCAGACAATATCTGGTACAAGAACTTTGACAACTTTTGATGAACTTCTTTATCAAGAATACACGTAAAAATAATAAAGTAATAATGGAACTTTCGCCCACGTCGAATTCGAACTACATATATTAAGATCACTGTATATTACTCACGAGCAACCGAATCTTTTAATTGAAGATTGGGTCCCACGGGATCAGCAAGATTCTGGATATGAATACGATGAAAATATTTTAGTACGAAAAAAAATTCGGTTTCTATATTCATCTGTTGATCAGTTAGTACGTAATTACAAATGCATAAAATGTGCAACTAAACATCGTATTTTCAAATCATCAAGATTGCCTTGTATTTCTTTTTGTATTTGCGGTAGAAATAAAACATGTAAGAATCAATTATCTTAATAGCTAATTAATAATTCAATTAAAGAATAATTATTGATTTTATAAAATTTAAATCACAACACAGATAGTAAAATTAAGTAACTTCAAAGTTTCACTAGTATTTTTCATTTCAGTTTTGTCATTAAAAAAAAACTTTTTACCCAAAGTAATTGAAAATTTGATATTTTTGCTCCAAGTTACATGAAAAGAATGCTAGTAAGGTGAGCGAAGTATTGAATTTTAGTCATAAGCGCCAAACTCTTATATTTCTTGGTTTATATTTTTTTTCTAATAGACAAAAGGGTATTATATCAGAAATTAATAGAAAATTTCCCTTGAGTCCGTATATATGTGATCAAATATAGGGATTGCTAATTAACAGCTTTAGAAATCGCGCGATCGGACGTGCGAGTGCCCGCGCAGACTAACGTGCCCGGCGATAAGCGTCAGTGCATTTTAAAACAGCGATTACTCGGGAACCAAGTATCGTAAAAAGTTCTATAAAAGCTTAAAATCTTCGTTTTGAAACAAAATCATGTTGGTAGTCACCTTTATCATTTCGTAAGGCTGTCACTAAAAGAAAAGTTTACAAACAAATATCTTCATAAATTTTAGATGAAAATTACAACTTTAAATTATTGTAACTTTCTTAATAATAAACAGAAAAATATTTAGCCAAATTTATTCAAAACTAACGTCCTTTAATTTAAGCGCCTATAGGCCTCTTATTGGACTTATAAAAACCAAGTTATGATCGATTTAGTTACAGCGGAATTCTATTTTGCAATGTTTTACACTAATTTGTGCATAACTTTTTTCTAGTTAATATTTTTTTAAAATTTAAAAATCAGGACGTTTCTAATAAAAAGTACAATCGATTTGGCTGAGCAGAGCACCCATAAATAGCCAAGGATATTGGGGGGGTCTAACCTGAACTAAATACCCTGTCCTACTAAATAATAATATACTTATAGATCAGAAGAAGATTTTGGTAAATCTTAAGACATAACTCGGCAGAAAAACCCAGCAGTAGTTAATTTAAAGTTGCCAAATACTAAAGGTTATTTATCTATTACAGTATTCAACAATTACAAGTACTAAACTTAGCCTAAGTTCTAGCCTAAAATAGCCTTCTTGGCTGAAGTTTTAAATGCATTCTCACAAGTATTAAAGTCAGTAATGACAGTTTTTTTTTAATTTAAAAATATTTCTATTCTGTATTTTCATGATAAATTTAATAATATCCATAGACTTCTTACCTTTATTAGCTGCACAATCTTTACATTCGTAGCTTATCATTATCTCGTGTTCAAGATCTATAACGTCATCTACGGAATATCCTTTATTACAAAGTTTATATTCAGGTGCTATTTTTGCTTGCAATACGCATATATGATTTGCTTTTTTACCTGGAGATATCCTTTTGCATTGTCACTGACAGATGGCTTCTGTACCCTAAAACTGATAATTAAAACGTTAGATCTAATTTGTAAACAAAACTATTTATTATTTTTTCTTTAATTCTGAATGTACCAACGTAAGAACATTATCAAATAGTAAAATTTATGAACAATGCACTAGCTATTTGAAATATAGCCATTTTCAAGTAAGCAATTTTCAATTACTTCTAGCACTTTAAGAAAATTTAGGTTTTTCAGTTATCATCTTATTTTTTTAATTCAATCATATAAATATGTTTGTCTGTGCAATGCTTTTTAAAGTTAAAATATTTCTATACATTTTTAAATCCTATCAACTAACTTTGATATGTAAATTTTTAAATACTAATAGGTCTATAAAAGCATAGGCTTGGTATTAGAAACAATAGTTATTCTGTTAAGTACATTACAGCTTTTTATTTACGAGATACGTAAAAAACGAATGAATTTTGTAAACTTACCTCGTTATCATATTTTTAACTTCGGCACTAAAAAATTGGGGTTAGTGACAAAAAAAGTCGCTGACCATTTCAGCATCAACCATGGAAAGATTATCAAATAACTCTTTGTCAAATCCGAGCTCCGTTATATATACGGAAGTAAAAATGAGGTAATCTGTGACGAAAGTACAACTAAATGCAAATCACCAAAGAAAAAAGAATATGCTAATCCAAATTTAAACAAAATTTAACACTGAAATCTCACATGACAAATGATAACTCAGACAGCCAAAAGAAAAAATGGCAATCGCAACGAACGCTCTTCTGCGCAGTCATAAAACACTGACGAAACAAACCGTCATGATTTTTAGTTTTTAAATTCAGTTAGATTTTACCGTATGCAGAAATTATAGAATCACCTAGAAAATGTATTTTTAACGCAAGAAAATATAATATATTCTAATTTAAGACGCTAATGCAAAAAGTGTAAAGTTTAGTTGCTGTAAAAAGAGCCCATTTGACCTAACGTTTTGGGCCTGAAAAGGATTTCGGTCAATCAAAATTATTGAATTTTCAATAAAATAACACTGTAATAATGCCCTAGCCATCGTATTCACTGGGCGTGGCACCCCGTGCTTTTTCCTTTTTTCAAAGATACAGGGGGCAAAGAAAGGACGTTTTGCGACCTTACAAGAAATACTGGTGAAATCGCTATGAAAACCTATACAAGTGTTTTATATTAGACGGGGAATACTTTGAAGGAGGCCATATTGACATGATTGATAAAAAAAATGAATATTTCTTGAAAAAAATAGAAATTTTGAAAACTTTCCGATCGAACGTCGTCAAAGGGACATACGATGTTCTTATATTTTCTTGTTATTATTGCGTTATTGTTTTATGTTAGAAATAATAAAAATAAATAGATGAAATAATTATGTACCAACAAAAATATTTTTTTTTGTATTTGAAATAATAAAGATTAACTTTTATTTCTTTCATAATAACGTTTACATATTTTGGGCTGTGTAGCCCATACCCAATTTAAAGATTCCGGATACTGGTATACAAAAATAACATTTTTCGAAGCCTGACACCTTCTTAGTTTTTGATTTTCTACTAAAACAATTAACTTCCGATTTAGTCGAAAATCTTGAATTTATTACTTCGATTTAGATGGAAAATTGACAATTTAGGGTGGTAAAGAACAATGAGAGATATGTGAAAGTTCTATACTTCAAATTGCGGCATAACACCAAAGCCGAAATGTAAAAGATTTTGTTCTTCACTGATTAATATTTGATTTAATTTAAAAAAATAATTAAATTTAGGAAATATAAAATGGAATATGTGTTGAATCGACAATACAACTTTAAAAATCAAAAAAGTATTGAGGCGGTTTAGATCGTTACAAATTTGTCCTAGATCCTGAATAAACTAAAGTACTTTTAAAATAATTTTTATATAAAATACTTTTTTCTATTTCCTCCTGTTAAACATAGACGTAAGAGAAATTAATATTACTTAATATAGACTACGGATCCTATAGAATAAAGTTGGCTCACGCTTGCAAAGAGATAGAAGATTTTCGATGGGTAGTACCAAAGATTAAAATAGCTACCGCTCAAAATACCTCACGCTTATGGCAAGCCGCGTTTTTATATTTCCGCAGCAAAATCGTCCGAAATAAGAATAAATTGAAATTGGCGGTCCACGAACTATACCGAGGGCTGGCGATGTTGTTAGATGCTTTTATTTTATACCTATTAGTTATAGCTATAAAGATGAATCCGATTTATTAAAAAGTAACGTAGTTTAACTAATCATTTCAAAGGGAAACAAATATTACAAAACTGAGCGTTAGGTTGTCGGCATAAAGGGATCTATTTTACATAGCCAATTCTTGTGATGGGGTTGATTTAGAGTAGGTGTTTATACTGCACTTTTAATTCAAAATAAAAAATTGAAAATTCTATATTTTTGGCAGGGGAAACAAACGAAATAGTAATGAAAATATTAAATCATTGGAATTCTGTTGCAATCTGAGATAGGGATTTGAACAGAATACGCCTGCTCTTATAATTAGTATAAAGTTTTTTCAGTTAGTTGAGAACCCAAAAAGTTTCTCTAATATAAATTTAAGCTTAAACTTTTTAGATTATAAATCTTATTTAAGAAAGTAGCATTTTTTCTGTTTCAGTAAAACTGTTCACATAAGTACTGAAACTTTAAGAACACAAATTTAAGTGGCTCTATGGTGAGATTTTTTATTGTCCTTATTGTCCACATAATTGTGTTGCACTTAGTCAAGCCTTTCAGTAGCCGACGTGAAAAGCTTCCGTTGACTGATTTAATAATATTGGGTTGAGATGTATATTTGTACTTCATACAGCAACATTATCCCAAGTCGCTACAAGAAAACATGTATAGTGTATTACTAGAGTATAGATTGTCTAATCACAGATTTAAATATTTTACATCCAAAATCCTTCATGTAATTCTATTTGTTTGGACATGGTTACTTTTTTAAGCAAGTAATGTTAACTGTTCGATTTTTCTATTCAGCTAAATGCAGAAATGGTTAATATTGTTGACTTATTAATATCATTGCTACATAATTAAGTATGCACAAAAATTAAAATACTGAAAAAAAATATTTTTTTTTGTAGAATAATAAACCGATCACAAAAATGTCACTAAAAATTAAAAAATAAACCTAAAACTGTTCCATATTGCTATTAATTTAATGTAGATCTAAGATCTATTTATCTACTTAGAATGGTTTTGAAGTTGGCTTTGTATTAATCGAATTAGTTATTTTTAAATTAATTATTGGTGAATTAATATTTTTTTCCATCACAGTAAGAAATGGTTTACATTGCTTCCGATTTATGTTGTATTTCTTTGTGCCTCAGTTGAGAGTTGCAATTGCAGTTGACAGCTATTTTCTATAATTTTTAAATTTGGAGCCGACTTAAAAAAATAATATTAATTTTTTTTCGTCTGCCATGTTATAAGTTGGTTGTTATAGCGGTGCCATTCAATATTAATCCTGGAATACATCCGTTGGTCAGTTTGATTTCTCGTAAAAACTCGCAAGTTTCTGCAACAACCCAAAGGGATTAATATTGAATCGTTTCGCGGCGCACTTCAAGTTTAAAAAAATATGTGTTATTTTACTATTAAAAAATAAACAAACTCATCCGGAATTTGAGCTCTTAAGGTATCCAAGAAGCTTAGATATGTCCACTGAAAGTTGCAAAATGGGCTCGGTTCAACCCATTTTTCGCATATTTTCAAATACTCGCCAAGTCTAGTCTTGGCTCGATATGAATTTTGAAAAAAGCGTTTTCGACTTCTTGAAAGAACCTTTCCAATATATTTACTTTTAATTCAAATGGGTCTTTTCACATCACCAGTCGTGCAGCGCTGTGTCTGAATTTTTATAATTTTTGGACAAGTACCAATTTTCATCGAATCTCGAGTTTTTATTTTTTCTTGGCTGGTAAGGTTCAATTTTTTAAAAAAGACCAAGGAAGGTCTGTTTTCGAAAATTTGAAAAATTACTGATTTGCAGGAGACCAGTTCAAAAAATATATCTTTTTAATTTTTATTTTAGAAGCATAAACCCTTACTTCAACGTACAGAAACCAGTGGCAAGACTTGTAGCTTTTGTATCTAGGCCTTTAATTTGTTTTCCAACTCGAAAATATCGATTTTTCGGATTTTTTTCCATTTCTCTTAGATTACTTTTACTACTTTAAATGCTCGCCAAATTTAAAGTTTTGTCTCGATATGATTTTTTTTCCATCTTGCTTTTGTAAACTATAATTGTTTTCAATTTTCGTGATTTAATGGGCATGCTTTAAATCCACATATAATCTTGAATTTTGGTTCCTTTTTGACTTATAATATCTCATATTTGTATTTTAGAAAGACCATTGATTTTATTTTAAAAAGCTCAGATCGGTTGTAAAGAAACGAATATATCAGTCGTTAAAGGAATGTCTGTTTTTGAAAATTTGCAAAATAGCTTATTTTCAAGAAACTAATGCAAAACAACATATATTTTCTTTTTTGATTTTACGGGAATAAACTCTTCTCTGAATGCATAGCATATGTACATCGAAAAAATTGAAATTACCGTATTTATTTGATAATGATATTTATTTTTTTGACTCGAAATTGACAATTTTATTCCATTTTCCTTAGATTAAGTTTACAATTTTAAATGCTCGGCAAATTTCTGGATGGCTTTGAATTTTGCAAACAAGCATTTTCTTCGCCTAGAACTACTTACTATATTATATACTTTTAATTAGTATCGGCTTTTTTATGGTTCCATTTGTGCAGCGCTGTTTTTGTTAATTTTTGTAATTTTCAGGCATGCTTTCAACCTTAATATAATTTCGAGATTTGAAAATTAAAAAGTTTCAACAGACTGATGTAAAAAAATATATTTTTTACCTTTTCTTCAATGCAGTTTTTTTTTCGACATGATAATGTCGATTTTTAACCATTTTTTAATTTGTTAAATTGATTTCTCTATGTTTAAAGCCACATTTCCAAATAGTATCATATTTTGAATCTTTTAATATTTCGGGGGCATTAAATACACAGTGAAATCGTTAATTTAAGGTTATAAGATCTTAGAAAAAATTGTAGTTAAAGGAGTAAAACAACAAAACTAGATCTTATGGGTTTAAAGTACGCCTAAAAATTACGAAAATTATCACAAATAATGCTGCATTCAAAAAAGCATATCCTAATTAAAAGTATATAATAAATTAACTGACTGGAATAGTCTTTTTAAGAGAAAAAAATGCTTTTTTTTTAGAATTCAAATCGAGACAAAACCCTATATTTGGCGAGCATTTAAAGTGGTCAAAGTAATCTAAGAAAAATATAAAAAAATTAAAAATGAGAAAAATCGATATATTTGGAAAAAAAAGTAAGGAGCCAAATATAAGAACTACAATTTTTTAGTGTATTTGATGTATTTAGGTTTTTAAAATAAAAAGGTATGATTTTTTTGCATTAACCTCCTCAAAATAAACAATCTTTCAAATTTTTCAAAACATAAACCCTTTTAGAGGCTCTGATTCTTTTTAAGCAACAAGTGATTTTCAAAAGAGAAATTAATCTTCTTTTTAAGACGAGAAAAATAAAAATCTTATCAGTTTAGAAAGAATTAAAAATCGAGGTTCTGTGAGGTATTGAACTTGCCTTAAAATCATAAAAATTCACAGATACAGCGCTGCACGACAGGTGCTGCAAAAAAATCATTTCCAATTAAAAGTAAATAGACTGACTAAAGGATTGAAAACGAATTTCCAAAGTGAAGAAAATGTTTTTTCAGATTTCATGTCAAAAAAAAAAAAGATTTGGCGACCATTTGAAAACATAAGAAAAATGGGCTAATAAGATGACTTTAATTGGGTATATTTCAGCTTCTTAGCTTAAATTCGACATGAGTTCTTTTTTTATAATAGTACATCATTTATATCATTAGGTGTCTTCTGTGCTTGAGATTTTAGCGAAACATATGTGGTGTGAATTAACCCTATACAAGGCTATTCTATATTTTATTTAGACTACTTTGCAGTTACGTAAGAATACGAATCAAATTATAAGTTAGTCTAGAAAGTAGAATGAGATTTACAGGTTGGTTAAGACGTAACCTTATTATAAACAGTTTGACAACAGTTATTTACGCTAACCAAACCTGTTTCAAAACAAACGATTGGAACGGTGATATCACGAAAGTACAGTATAGCAAGCGAAATTCGTTAAACCAGGGTATTTTTTCCTCAACGAAAAACTTATTACGATGAATGTTTATGACGCCTTTAGATATCAATATCTAGATAATAATGTTAAGAGCTCTGTTGAGGTGTGTTCCAACATGACAGGAGTTGGAAAATCTACTATGTACCGAATACTGCAGGGGAAAAAAACGACTGGAATTGTTGGTACTCCCAAGCCACACTCGATCACAGGCAAACGAAAGACTTTGATTAGGAATTAGATACGTAATGTTTACTAGAGTTAACACAATTTATTATTTAAATTTTTTTGTTTTTGTTGTATTTTGTTTTATATTTTTTTTATATATTTTTATTTTAGTGTGTCCTACTCTTTAATTTTATATATATTTAATTCCAATTAGCCGTAAGTTTTTTATTATTGTATTTTTGTCTTTTTCTTAAGCGTGTAGAATTAACTTATTTATTTTATTTTTTTGGGGCTATCGGATTTCCATGTAGTAAAGTAAATTAAATTAAGTTATCAGTACAATAGAAATAAAAATAAGTAGGTCTAATTCTAACTGTAAAATATAAAAACTAATTACATCTGAATCCCTTTTTAGTGTTTAATTGTAATTCTGCAGATGGTTTAAGAAATAAATAAATTGAAATGTCAAATGTCCTAAAAATGTTTTTAATTAATAGTAAAATGACCGATGGCCCCAAAAATATTTTAATATTATATGGACGAATTTATGTTTTTATATATGTTTAACTTCTTGTATTTTTGACAATGGGTATTTTGTAAGTATTTAAATTATAACTTAGAATTTTTTGAGAGGGTAAGGCTACATTTTAGTCTGAATGTGCCTAAAACGGTTTCTATGACAAAATTAAAAATAATAAAAATATAGTTGTGATTTGTGTTAAATATGTCAAAATGATCCACATTTTGTAATGTATGTGAATTATTAAGAAATCATAAATAAAATAATAAAAAAACTTTTTATTTTAAGTTGATTACCGAAATAATATTCTATGTCATAAATACTTCATGATAAAATAAACCTCCTTCCGATGCCTATGACAAGGGTTAAAATCCTTTTTAACACTTTACACTTCCAAATATCTATTGTTATCCAACCTAATTAGTCTATTATTATAGACCGTTATTTTTGATTATAAAATTTCTAACCCATTCCTATGAAAAATATATGTGTCTAACAGATTTTGCCTAAGACACCGGACTAAAGAACACAGGTAGTTTGCGAAGAAAAAAAGGGTAAAAAATGATTTATTACTCTCTCTAGTTCTTGAATAAACTATATTTTAGGAGGCAAAATCGGGTCCGTTTTCCTGCACTCAAAACTCTTGGCGGGGGGGGGGGGGGGATCGTCCCCATATATATATATATATATATATATATATATATATATATATATATATATATATATATATATATATATATATATATACATATGTTACATGCGAATCTATGCCCATGTTATAAATAATAATTGTCCATTGACCGCAGGTGTGTTTTCCAATTAAGCAAAATCAGCAATGTTGCAATACGTGATTACGTGACTTTTAATCATGCAAACTTGGTGATGTTGCTATAGGGAAAATATAAATACATTCCCTTTTTTTATTGTAAGTTAGTAAACAAAGCAATTAATGCTGTTACTCTGCTAGTTTAAGTTTTGATTTAAGATTTAATTTATATTTAATTTTGAAAGTATAAAATAATTGTTAAATAAATAAAATAAAATTTTTTAAAAAGTGTTTTAAAAAAAACAAAATATAAAAATTAGCACAGTCGGTAAGGTTCGTTTACGTTGGCAGAACAACAAGATATTCTCACTGTCGACGGCGGATCCTAGTCCCTTAAAGCGAAAGAAGAACCAGAGAAGACATCTTCACTCAACAGCAACGGAAGGAACACCTGGTAAAGCCCCTGGTTGCAAATAGTGAAGAATAAGACGATCGATGCTCAAGCAGGCAGTTGCGTAAGTAATCGAATCATCTCGTTTATTACATTTATAAAGTGATTTGTTGAGATTATCTGTTGATTATCCGATATTATCGTAACATTTCATATTTTCTTTCAAAACTAACGTATTATAGCTAATTTTACTCAATTTTTTTTTTACTTGTAAACAAAATGCCAGAGACACGCTCAACCGTGAGCACCAGCGGTAAAACCGAGGAAAAGGAAAATTTAGAACCCTACAAACTTTTAGAAATATTTTCTATTATCCCCGAATTCGACGCTGATCAGATTTCATTGGGTAAGTTTTTATACGAATGCGATTATGCCAATGATATGGCGATAGATAATCAGAAGATTCTTTTAGTTATTCATATTAAAAACAAACTAAGAGGAAGAGCCGCCCAATTAATAAACTCGCGCAATCCACAATCATATGCGGACATAAAAACCCTGTTAAACGTTCATTTCGGCGGTTCGAGAGATCTATCGTCTCTCATTCAAGATATTCAGCGTCTAAAGCAAATTCAAAATGAATCACCTTTGACCTTTTTCAATAGATTACAAGTGCTTAATTCCAAGATGCACGCGAATGTCCAAACATCGAACCTAAGTGCTAATGAAAAGAAAGCACAAACCAGATTAATCGACACTATGGCCCTTAACACTCTTTTAACCGGTTTAGAGCCACGCCTTGGTCAAATCATTCGTGTTGGAAATCCTAAAGATCTTTAAGATGCCCAAGTTCGAATGCGGCGAGAACTTCAACTTTCTTATTTCGAAAATCAAAAGGTCAACCCCCAAAATGTCTCAACTGTGGACGTTTAGGACACATAACAAACGAGTGTCGAACCCAAATGATGCAGAGACCTAATTACTATCAAAATAATCGAAATTTCCAAGAGCGGCCCCAAAATTCTATCTTTTCTCAACCCCAGTTCAGACCCCATGTTTTCACAACAAAATCAAGCAAGGCCTCCTATGTACTCACAACAAGGACAACATCAGTCGCAGTTTCGCCCTTCAACGGTCCAACGAAACCCAAATCTTCAGTACCAATCCAGAACCCACCATATGAATTACAATACGCAACCATATGAAGAGTATTCCCCACAATATGAGGAAAACCCTCACGATTACTACGAATATGATCAGAGTTTTGAAAATAATTATTATGATAATTATTCTGGTGATCTTACTTTACCACCAGGCGATGAATACCAAAACCCAAATTTTTGCTCTCTCCGGAACCAGAATCACCCCCCGAACGAGACTACCTCGATCACGAACCCTTTGGAAATTATTCAGGATCAAATCAACAATTTGAATCTGGACGACACGAACCCAAATTTAAATTTCCAAGAACAATTCCTTTAAGCCCACTTCTTGTCAACCAAAAAAACTTATACTATACCCATGACGCATCTAACAAATTTAAATTACTTATCAATACCGGAGCAGGCATATCCATTTTCAAAAAAAAATACAAACCAAAATTCTCGCAATAGGACTCCAGAAAATATCACAATCCAAGGAATAACCGATCAAAAACTACTTATAACCGAATCCACCCTTGTCCTTTCAATACAGGTGATCCCCACAAAGTTTTTATATACGATCTCGACATAGAATTTGACGGAATAATAAGCCTAGATTTTCTGGAACATTATCAATACGTAATTGATCTTAATTCCAAAACGCTTATTACAAATTTTAAAACAATTGCACTAAACAAAGCGGATTCCAATTTTACACGACAAACGCAAGAGACTAATAATAACACCCGGAATAAAATTTCTATACAGGGTCGTACAGAACAAATATTTAATCTTAAATGCGGTTTATCAAACACAGGCGCAATATTAATCGGTCAAGGAAAGGAAAAAGTTCGGCTTCCTCATGCTCTTGTTCGCGTAAACAACAACCGAGAATTTCTAACAACTGTTACTAATGCGAACGCAATACAAAAAACGGTTGATTTTTCCGACCTTTCTATTGAACCAATAGAAAACATCAAAACTATCCTAAACTTTAATAGCCGCGAATATAAAGACATGGGACCAATAGACAGGATAAAAATAATTAGGGATCAGTTGAGAACTGAGCACCTAAATGCAGAAGAGAAAGAAGCTGTTACACAACTCTATCTAGACTATGCCGACATATTTTACATGGAGGGTGACAAATTAACTTTTACAAATGAAATCAAACACACTATCGAGACAAATAATTCCAGGCCGATCTTTACTAAATCTTATAGGTACCCACAGGTGCATAAAGAGAAAGTAAAAACCCAAATCAGAAAAATGTTAGAGGAAAACATCATCCCACCATCTGTGTCGCCTTGGTCCTCTCCTGTATGGGTTGTGCTGAAGAAACTGGACGCATCTGGAAAACAGAAATGGCGTGTGGTTATTGACATCGCAAGCTAAACGAGTTGACGGTGGACGATATGTATCCACTTCCCAACATTTCCGACCTCTTAGATCAACTTGGCAAGTGCCAATACTTTTCTGCCCTTGATCTCGCATCTGGATTTCACCAGATTGAGATAAGTCCCGACGATATCCCTAAAACTGCTATTTCTGTTGACAATGGCCACTGCTAATTCATTCGTATGCCTTTCGGCTTGAAGAATGCCCCGTCCACTTTCCAAGGGGTCATGGACAACATTTTACTAGGCATTCAAAACGAGCGTTGCCTTGTTTACTCTTCTACTATCTATGAGCATATGGATTGCCTTAAAAAAGTTTTCAAAAGGCTCCGTAAAGCCAATCTCAAAATTCAGCCTGACAAATGCGAATTCTTACGAAAAGAAGTCGCCTATCTCGGACACCTTGTTACTAAAGACGGTGTAAAACCCAATCCCTCCAAGTTAGAATGTATCCAGGAATTTCCCGAACCTAAAACACCAAGGGAAATAAAATCTTTCCTTGGACTAGTAGGCTACTACTGCTGATTTTAATTTCAATGTAGATTGTAAGGCATCATTCGACAATCTTAAACAGGCTCTAATCTCTGACCCGATTTTAATCTACCCCGATTCCTTCTTACAACAGACGCGAGCGCGTTTGCAATTGGTGCCGTTCTCTCCCAGGGACCTGTAGGAAGAGATCTTCCCATACCCTTCGCACCTAGGACTCTTTGCAGCGCAGAGACTAAGTACTCTACGATTGAAAGAGAACTACTTGCCATAGTCTGGGCCGTTAAGCATTTTCGCTCTTACCTTTTTGGTAGAAAATTTACCCTTATTACGGACCATAGACCCTTGACCTGGCTATTTTCCATAAAGGATCCCGGAAGTAGACTAGCAAGATGGCGTCTTAAACTCGAAGAATACAACTATAAGATCGAACACAAACCCGGCAAGATAAATAAAAATACCGATGCACTCTCCCGAATAACCAACTAGATCATTACCACCAACATATTATTTACACAGGGGAATAAATAAAACGGTACAACGCATGACAGAAAAATATACATGGCCAAATCTTATTAAGGACGTCGAAAAATTAATAAAGGCCTGTGAAATATGTCAAACTATGCAGGAAAAACCTGAGCAGACCTTTAGTCATAACGGAAACACCGAGAGCACCTTTCGAAAGAATCAATATAGACATTTTTGAATACCCCACAAAAAACCATGCACTCACCAGAAGAGACGAGCTAACCAAATTTACACAAGCTTACCCTATCGAGGACAAGTCAGCCAAGTCGATTGTAAATACTCTCCTGGTGTTATTCCAACACTATGACACCCCATTAAGGATAGTATGCGACCACGGCAGAGAATTCAATAATGCCCTCATGAAAGACCTCTGTCACCTCTTCGATATAAAATTATGTTTTACGAGCGTTAGCCACCCTCAATCGAATGGCTCACTAGAAAGATTTCACGCCAGACCATCGGAAATGATCCGTGCAAATCTCATAGAAAACCCCCAAGAACACTCGTTCAATGTTTTACCCTATGCGGTAATATGTTACAAAAATACGAAAAACAAAACCCACGGATTCACCCCTTACGAACTATTATTCGGACACTTCGCAATCAGATATCCCAAAAAATTATATAATCAAAAATAACTTATCTCTAAATATATGAGAGATCTCAATAACAGAATGGAGCATTATTACAAGGACACAAGGAATAGAACAGAAACACAAAAACAAAAATCAAAAGAAAGATATGACCAAAGAGTCGCAAAAAATCCCTACGAATATAAAGTCGGAGAGTTTATGTAAAGGAATCTCAAATTAAAACTTAAGCCGAAAACCTATTTAACGGTTCGTTCGAAATTACTGAAATTTTCCAAAATTCAGCCACCCTGATTAATCCAAAAACAAATAAACCTACAAAGATTAACTTCGACCGGTTAAAGTCTTATTCTGACTAAGGGTTATTTCTTTTGCAGATTCTGCGCGTTGCTCGCAGCTACGTCTTCTCAATACTTTATAACACCCATAAACAATACCGTTGGAATCTTCTTCCACGAGGAAGGCACCATAAAGATATCAAACAACAAATGGATCCTAAATTCGATGCTAGAAAACCTGATCTCTCCGGAAATAAAACCACCAAGACTAATAGCCTTTAAAGGAGAAGTACAAACTCACGCCAACCTACTCGGACAAATCTCTGACTCCGTTAATCTTAAATACAAAGACATAATCACGGACACACAAAACTATGCCTATAGGAATAAACGCGGAATAATTAACGGAATTAGAACGATATGGAAAACAATTACAGGTAACTTGGACGCGTCAGACGGCGAATACTTCAATGACTGTAAAGAGAAAATCACGCGGGACGAAAGACAAATTGAGAATCTAATGAAAAATCAAATTTCGGTGACAACTTCAGTAATTAAAAGTTTTAATTCTACCATCGAAAAATTAAGAATCGACGAAGAAACTTTTAACGACGACGTACGAAACATACAAACGGCAATAATGGATATATCAGACGATTTAGCCTTTTATAACGCAAATATATAAGCTACTCTTTCATAGAAAATTATCTTAACGATATCCTAAGCGCCATAACATTCGCTCGCTTAAGAATTTTACATAGCTCCATTATTACCCCATTAGATCTGATCGAGTCACTTAAACAAATTTCTCAAGCTTTACACAAAAACAATATACCACTACCGGTTTATTCCTCTAGCTTCGCCAAATATATTGACATTATCGAGCTAGAAGCATATCAATCAGACTCTAGAGTATTGTTTATCTTAAAAATTCCTCTGGTTGATCCCGAAACATACACTAGGTATCGCCTTAATCCCATACCAATATCGGATAACCGTACAGGGTTTCACCATATCATCTCTACCACTCAAAAATATATTGCGAGAGATGATGATTCGATGCTCTACGTTTCACTTCAAAGCTTGAGACTTGCAAAGTACTTAGCTTCCACTAAAAAATCTGCTCCGAAGTACTTCCACACCCAATAGATAGTGACTCCATCTGCGAAGGACAACTTCTGAAGCAACCAATCCACCTGTTACCAGGAACCTGCCAATCAAGTTTGCTGTTAGCAAAGGAATACAATGTCCAACAAATTGACCAAAATCTTTGGTTAACTTCAGTGTCAGATCCACTATCCATCACTGTGAAATGCGACGGGAAGCTACTCACTACGAAGGTCATTCAAGTCAACACCCTTCTACGTCTTCAACCAACTCAAATTGACAACGACGGTCACGGCGAAGATCCATTAGGTTATCAAAAATTTAACACGGCGTGAGGTATCTATAGCGTTAGCTATAATAATCTTTCGTAGTACCTGGCCTTCTAATTTTGGTCAGGTGACAAGGATTCTGTGCTTAGCTCCGCCATTAGAAAAAGAAACACTACTCATCGAAAACGCTGTATGTCTTTTTAAGCGTAAGCCAACTTTCTTTTGAAGGATCCGCAGTCTATATTAAGCAATATTAATTTCTCTCACTACTATACTATTAAAATAACTGGTTTGGTCTGCTTGATTACGGCGGTATGGAATACGGTAAACCAATTTTTACAAATAGTACTCGTTAACCAACATTTAGGCATTCTTATTTTTCTTGTATTCTATTACCAAAGAAAGTGCTAAATATAACGACCGCAATAGTTTAGAGAACTCGGAAGTGCTGTTTTAATCTCTCACAGCTAGGGTTGCCACATCCAGACCATATGTTTTCGAGACATTTGAGACAACGGTTGCATAATATATAGGAGTAGTTATTTAAGTTTAGTTGTAAGTTAGTACATTATTTAAAATTCAAGGAAATGCAAGGTCTTTGTCAGTTAATTTATTAGTTACAATAAAATAAACAAAGTCAACAATTAAGTTTAAGCTGACTTAAGTTGGTAAGTTCAACTTTCTAACAAATTATAACAGATTACTTTTAGAAGAGAAGTTGCGTGTTTATATATTCGCAGTGTAGGGGCGGATTCAAGGGAGTGGACTATTGAATAGCAAACTTTTAAATCCACATATCCGTATAAAAAGGGACAAAGAGTTCACGTTTTACCTCTTTATAATGAACCCAGCTCACTAAATTACATACGATAAGTGTATGATATCTAATACGTATGTAGCTGGTATAATATGGATATTATTTGAACAAGAACAAGCTGAAAAAAACAGTACACAACTAAAAGACTTGAGAATAAACTTTCTCAAACATGAGTTACCCATCTGTATCAATCATTTACATGCTGTAAATAATGTATTTTTTTATGTTGCTGGTTGAAAACTCGATTTTGTGCACGCAACTGTGCGCTCAGTAGCTTTCTTAAAAAATTGAGTTTGCTTCGCTCGGGCAACAAACCTCACATTCATGGAGATTCAGCATTTTTATGGCAGTATCGAAATGTACTATATAATTTCTAGCTCTAAAGCGAGGGCTACAAGTTCATTTTATATTAATTTTGCGTACTTTATCATTTTATGAGAATGATTTTTTCAAATATTAGGCAAAACACATAACATTCGAAAAGAATTTGAGATAACAAATTTCTTTTGTAACTTGCTACCCTCCAGTTACCTAATTATGTGGTTTTAGTTTCGATTTATAAACTGCTAAATGTAGACTTGCTTGTTTGCTGCATAGGGAACGTGTATCTCACTGAACATCAGTTATGTGATTTTAGTAGCTTGGGCTTATGCCATATTGAATTTTGTCAACTCGCTTTCGCTTATCATACTGTACTGTCTTATATAAGAATGGGTGGGGGTAATTTCAACCTGTTATATGCACTTGATATTCCCCCCCCCCCCCCAACAAAAAGGCTGGAGCGATGGGCGGATTATAATATCTGATATAATTGAATTAAAAAACATATTTCTGGGATAGTATTTTAATCACTAGATACGGGACATGGCGTGAAACTTCGGACCTTCCTGGATTTCCACAATATCTGGCAACCCAATTCACAAATAATTTATTTTTGTACTCGTTGACGTAAACATTAACTTCTTTTATTCAGAATTGTCTGTCTGAAAGTCATAAGTAATGAAAAAGAGGGATCAGTGTGCCCTAGAAATACTTATTAACCATGAATTTTTGGCCTTAATGTTTTTCTTGTACTATATTGTAACGAAGAACTAGGAGAATTTTTCTTGATAAGCCCTTATAGAAATATTATTTTGATGCGTTCTTATGGAAATATTATATCGATGAATCATCTTTATTATAATGTAACCAAAAAAATATTATAAAGATGAGTCATCATAATTTGGCATGTTGCTAGTAGAATTCTGGATTTGTATTCTCATATATTTTAGTTGATTATATAGGTATAAAATAGGGATAGGATAATCATGGTTAGTTTAGTTTGTATTTGAATGTGAAAGTATTAGGTAGTAATTAAAGAGTCGTTATTTATTAGTGAAAAATATTGCGTTTTTATTATTCGGACCCACGGAGTGATTCTAAAAGTTAAAATCGTAACAATTGGCGTCAAGAGTGAGGATTATCACCGAATTTCCAGAAAATTCTATTGATAAACCAGAAGGGATAGAAAGAAAACGGAATTCACTGTTTGATTTGTTATCAAGTAAGAAAATAAGTTTAATTTTCAATAAAGTTCTAGACCGTTCTGTTTTGGAACTCAAAAAGAGAGCGGAAAACTGACTTCATCATAGGATTTGTCATGAAGAAAGAAGCTTAGAACCGAATTTTCTACAAAGAACTAAAACATTCTATTTGAAAATTAGAAAAGATAGCGAAAAACTGACTTCACTATCGAATTTGCCATGAGTAAAAAAAGCTTAGAGCCGAATTTTCCACAAAGTAATAGAAAATTCTATTTGGAAACTAGAAGAGATAACGAAAAACTGACTTCACCTTCGGACTTGTCATTAAGAAAGAAGCCTAGAACCAAATTTTCGACAAAGTTCTAGAACATTATATTTCGAAACTAAAACAGATAGCGAAGAAACAGCTTATAACGTATCAAGGCCATAAATCAGATCCGTTACCACAGAGGAAAACATAGATTCATCGAACCAAACAACAGAAAAAATGTTATCTGAAATCCTTAAGAAACTGAAAACAATAAGTGATACTGCACCTCAACAGTAGCTGAAGTCTTAGTCGACAACGTGTTCAGCCAATTTGGAATTCTCTTGGAGTTACATTCTCACCAAGAACGTAATTTTGAATTTAAACTTTTTCGAAAGCTCTACGAACTACTTAACATCCGTTAAACCAGGACAACGGCTTGACGTCCTCAGTCAGATGGCATGGTTGAACGAGAAGGATTAGGACAAATTTTTGCCAATCTTCCTAATGGCCCGTCGGTCCGCAGTTCATGAAATTACCGGAATTACTCGAGCCAAGGTCTTATTTGGAAAGGAACTTAGATTGTCTTGTGACATAACGTTCAGTTCCCCAAGTGATAAAAGTATGGAGATTGAAGACTGGGTAGATACCTTACAAGTTGCGAGAAGTTCATGAACTAGTTAGAGAACGTGTGGATCTGGTCATAGACAGAATGAAGACAAGATATGAGATCAAGGCAAACTCAGCAGGGTTTGGTTATGGAATCCACAGAGAAAAAAGGCAAATAACCTAAGTTGATGCCATCATGGGAAGGACCATATACTGTTCTGAAATGAATCAATGACGTTGTTTATAGAATCCAACGAAGTTCTAAGGCCAAAATAAAAGTAGTACATCTCCACAGCTTGAAGCCATACCACGGAAGTATCGAAGCTAATCGGGACGATCAAAATTAGGAGGTGTAACAAAGGATTAGGAGAATTTTTTTGATGCGCCCTTGTGGAAATATTATATCGATGGATCATCGTCGTTATAATGTAACAAAAGAAATATTACAGCGATGAGTCATCATAATTTGTTGTTTCTAGTAGAATTCTGGTCTTGTATTCTAATATATTCTAGTAAAGTGGTAATTAAAGAGTTGTTATTTATTATTGAAAAGTGTTGTGTTTTTATTATGCGGACCCAGTGAGTGATTTAAAGAGATAAAATCGTAATAATATGATGTAAGAAAACGTTAAAAGAATGGATGTTATTCTACACTGCAGTCACCCTAATTACCTCAAGGGTCCTGTATTTCCCTACTTCTGTATTTTTCTTATACTTAATGACGTAAGATTTTCGACGATCGCAACTTTGACTATGATCTGTTATTGTAGACCATTCTCATTTAGATACTCTTGGTCAGTGTTTCAATCAAGATAGCTTTGCTGTGTACTTACCCCTCCAGAAACACCTCCAACTTAGGCGGCTCAGCATCACTAAAAGCTTCATCGGAATCTGAAAATAAAGGTTCATTCCGTAGCTTGGTAGGTGAAGCAGGAGGTGTATAAAATTCATCGTCTGTATCCGACTTAGAACTGTCACTAAAACTAAGTCCTAAATCACCGTTTGCACCAACAAGGC
The DNA here is from genome assembly GCA_034092305.1 of Diaprepes abbreviatus. NCBI lineage: Eukaryota > Metazoa > Arthropoda > Insecta > Coleoptera > Curculionidae > Diaprepes > Diaprepes abbreviatus. The sequence continues at coordinate 1,660,861 of JASJET010000182.1, read as the reverse complement.
TGCCAGTAGACAAAACATCATTTTCAAAACAAAGTTTTTTTGAAACATTTTGTAAATCGATTCTTCGTGATCTACTGGAATTATTTTTCAAGCTACCATTTCGTGAGAGATTATTTCTTTTTTGTTTCTTCTGATGAAAAATACAATTACAAACTTCAAATATGTCCCAAGCGTTTACTGTCAAATTTTCTTCACTTAATTCCGTAATTAGCATCGGAGATTCCAGGCAAGTTTTCGTTCTTGATAAAAGACAAACTACCTATAATTTAATAAAAAAACATAAATTTTTTACTTTTATTTCAAATTGGTTGTTTAATCTATTTTTTAAGTGCAAGTATTTACACAATATTCAATTTGTGTTCAAAGATAAATTTTAAAAATGTTTGTAAACACAATATTACGAGTAAAAATATCTTTATATTTAAGACATATATCAAAAAGTTTCCGTTAAGAATGGTTCTGATGTAAGTATCTCACAATATACAATACACAAAGCAAGCGTAATGTTGCAGTTTACGCTTTGCATAATGGTTTTAAATACAAAATATTTAGGTTTGGATACTATAAGTCTAATAGGATTAAGGCTAACTGTAGTTCTGGCTATATATTTTAGAATATTAACCTTTCCAATGAAGTTTTCGATTAAATAAATCCCATATTGATAGGAGTCTCTAGGGTGTAATAAAAATCTGTTAGTGAATAATCAACTTTAAGGTGGATTACGGAGAACAAGTGTTTTTATCCAAATTAATCCAAAACCTAATAAAGTTTTTGTAACTAATTGAAAAGCTGGATATCAAATATTAGGCCTATTTATTTAAATCCAATTATATGAAACAAAATCTTTTTTAATGAAAGTATCAGTTTATCAGTGGCTACAAATTGAGCGTAACTAGTAACAGTATCTTGAAACGAAGGTTTGAATAAATATATTTTCCTCCACTGGACAATTATGACATGATTGTGTACTGTAAACAACAAATTAACTTAGCGTTAACCAATAAGAAGTGGGAAGGTCGATTGCCGGAATATAAAATGAAAAAAAAAGAACAAAATTTGAACAATAATAACCATAATGCATTATGTCCGACGACAAAAATTAATGGCCTTAAAATATATGCCGCATTGCTCAAAATGTTTGCAGAAATACCCACTTTCGAAAGTCCTTCGGGTCTTTCAAATGTTTCAAAATTGTTCGAATTATTCGATTGTTCCAGAAAATTCGCAGGATAATTAGTTTAATTTAGATATCATGGTATAATAACAAAAACCAATTGCTTTAAAATACATGCCCCGGGACTCAGAATGTTCTCAGGAATACCCACGTTTAAACTATGTATGGCCGTTGAAATTTACAGAAATGGCGGTTTTAAAATGGGACAAATTTTAGTGAATTCGCAGTTTACAGGGAATTCATAGGATCGTCAGCACAATGCGGTTGCTAACAAAAATTTTTCGGCTCTTAAATATATGCCTTGGGGCTCAAAATGTTTGCATCATATCATATTCTTCAAAATGGCGTTCATTTTTAGAGCGACATCATTACTAAAAGCAGCCTTTTTCACATACCCGAAGGTAACGCCATCTAACCAAGACCGCAGACAGGGGAGCAGAGCAAAGCTCTTTCTAAAATTCTTATACAGAATCTCCAAAATTAATACCGATATTTTTAATTCCACTTCATGCGAATTTTTAAACGGAACACCCTATATTTAGTGTCATGAATCGATAGAGTATTTATTAATCTTCAAATTAATACTACCATGTTTGCTTTTATCTCCAAAAGATTTCTCAAAAATTGTTATTAAACAAAAAATTAAATTGTTATTAAACAAAATATATAAGAACAGAAACCAATTATGGTTTTTATATGAATTATAAACTCAATAAGTGCTTTGCCATTCTATACAATTATTTTTTGTAGATTTTTCAGCAACAAGTATGGCGTAAAATGAAATTGAAAATATTGATATTTAAATATTTTGGACATCCTGTATAGGAAAATTAAATATTGATTTACTGTGAAATAAAATGATTCTTCTAAGACTGCTGTATTAAAATTTAAGTGAAATACTGATTTCGGCAAAAAATGTTTAAAAATTTAATAATTTGGCAACGTCTAGCTAAACTATTCTTAAAATGTACCCCCTTCAATCCGGTTAACATTCCGCCTTGAAAATTTTTCATAGATTTAACGATATAGTCGCAATCGAATACCGGACCGACTAAATGAACACCATTTATTTACACATTATTAAGTTGACTAACAAATAAAAAAGAATAATAACATGGCTAAGTTCGGGCCGCCAAATACTCTAAAACTTAGTAAACGCTGATAGAGAATTTACATCAACATTACAGAATTCGCCTTACTGATACATAATATTTAGGTTATAGGTGACACCTGCATGAAAATGGGGAATGTGCGCCTTTATTATATAAAATTAAAACTCCATTTTGAATTAAAATTAAAATAGTTAGAACTAAATTGTTATAAAACAATTTTGTAGTAAATATATTAGAATTCTTTAATCATCTATGTACATATTAAGACAGGGGGGGCTTCGATTAAGTTCAACCCATAATACGTGCACCTAAGCTAATGTTACGAAGAATATTTTTAAATAAATTGTTTTGTCAGCTAATAATTGCATTTTAATACTGAAATATAATAATAAAAAATAGGGACAATAAACTCGTTTAAACGGTAAAAAAGTGTGGGAACACATACTTATGATAAAAAATTAGGTTTATAATTTTAGACGTTTTATTTGTCAGTAAAAAGATGTATATTTTCACTAAAATGTTGTTGATTGTGTGATATTTAAATAAAAATGTAATGTTATTATGTTATAACATAAATACATCAAATGTTCTATGTAAATTACAAGAACTAATGTAATGTTAATGAAAAAATGGAAAAAACAAGATGTTTTAATTAATATAAATATACGAAATTATGATATGTTTTCTTCGTTTTCGTGATCAGACTACTCTCAGCGAATTCCCGCAGTTTCAACTCCCAAAGATAATACAAAACTTCACCTGAATATACAGTCGGTACGGGATAAGCATAGCGAACTGGAGGCATTTTTACATGACAAAAACTACTGTATATTTCCTACTGATAATTATACTCTTTCCTCTTATTTTGATAAAAACTTTAGTATACGGCGTACTTATTTTATGTCGCCATTAAATAAGTTATCAATTGAGAGCGTAGGCGACATCGTCGCATATTGAATTACCAGCTTATAATAGTGTTGTAATCGCGGCATATAGAATTCCTTTAGGTGACTTCAAAATATTTTTATCTTGCATTGATAAATTGCTCCACAAATTTATTGGTTCCCAGAGAAAAATAGTAATCGCTGGCGACTTCAAGGTAATTTTTTTCCCATAAACTCCAAATATTTAATATTTAATGACCTTATAAACTCTTTCAATTTTAGACCAATTATACATTCATCAACAAGAGGAAAGAGTTGTTTCGATAATTTTTAAATTAATTTTAATGGTGTGTGTGATTCCGAGTTATATATTCCTGGATTGTTGGATCACTAAGCCATAATTGCAACATTTAATTTTCCACCAACGCATTTCAACCCAGTAACCTACCATTAGTGTATATTTTCCGAAGTGCGTTTTTTTATTTTCTCTAACGCACTCAATGAAGTGAACTGGAATTTTATTGGAGCGATAAGTATATCTATCCACGAAAAATTTAGTGTTCGTCGACACTTAAGAACTATAACTTACGTTTTCCGCATAAAACCAAATTTATAACGACCTGGCAAAATAAACAGAAGGACCATTGGTTTAATTCCACCCTGTGCAATTTAGGGAACAATTACGCTGGCTGTCCGAAATGCGCCAAAATTATCCGACCTTGATCCAATGAGATATAAAGTGAGGAATTGCTATCGGAGAAACATAGAGGAAACAAAATTCAATTTTAATAAAAATCCCATCAAAAATTACCCAAACCTCACAAAACAATACTGGAATATTATAAACAAAGAACGTGGAATTATTATTGGCAACATAACTGTGACAAACCAGTAACCCATAACGATGTACGGGATGCTATTGAAAATATTAAAAACAAAAAATGTACAAACCACTATGATATGGATCCATCAGTTATACGACACTTAAAAATGTATTAATTTCTAATATTTTAAAATTATTTAACGTAAGTATTAGAACCAGCCTTTATCTAAAATCTCTGAAAATTTCAAAGGTTCTTTCTATTTATAAAAGCGAGGACCGTAACGATTTAAACAATTATCGACCCATGTCGATATCCTCGATAATTTCCAAAATTTTTGAATATGTATTAAAATCTCAACTGACTGACTATTCTGAAAGTAACAATCTTTTTAATGATCGTCACTTTGGATTTAGATCTGGAAAATCTACAATAGATGCGCTTTTAAGTGTTATAAGCAACATAGTTGAGGAGTTGAAGGAAGGCGACATCGTGGGATCAGTTTTTTGTTGTCAGGAAGGTATTTGATTGCATTACACCAAAGTTGCTTGTGGACAAATTATCATATTACAATTTTAGTCTAGAGAGTCGTGAACCTAGTGGAATCCTTTCTGTCCGACCGATTCCAATACGTCTTAAACAACAATGAAAAATAAACTCTTAAACAAAATAGCATGGGGGTTGCTCAGGGATCTACCCTTGGGCCAATACGATTCCTCATATTTACAAATGATAATAACATTTTTCACCCTAAGAGTTCACAAATATTTCTCTTGGCGCATGATACTTTTGTTATCATGAAGAAAAAAAAATAGAACAAAAAAACGTGGGACTGGTTTACGAATAACCCATGCAGCCTTAATAACAATAAAACACAATGATTTTTACTAACAGACAACACGCATTTGAAAACCCGAATTGCCTTAGGTATCTGGGTCTTAATTTACATCCTAATTTGTCATGAGAAGCACACGCCGATTTTCTGACTGGTCTATCCTCAACCATTCCCCTCACTAGATCTCTCAAGAACATCGTACTAAGGATATCTTACTGACCATATAACATGCGCTTTTATGTCTAAGTGCTACATGGCTTGGTAGTCTGGGGTCCCTCTCCTCATCTCATATATGCTTTTTAACGCAAAGCGGCGAGAGTAATAGCTGCAGTTCCCTACCGTAATGCTTAAAAGAAAGTTCATTTCTTTAAACTTATTAACGCTATCATACATATACTCCTATTTTTATTCGTGATTGGTACACATAAACGATAATTTGAGCACATGTAGTCTACATTACTCTAGTGAAATCCGACTTTCAGTTACTTGATTATAACATAGCAGAAATGTATCTAACTACTACGGTCCCATTTTTTACAATAAACTCACAGATGATATAAAAAAATTAAGCCTGAAAAATTTAAATCAATAATCAGGAACATACTTATCATAAAAGCATTTTATTCTATTGAGGAATTTATCAAATAAAATTTTATTTAAATGTGATCAGGGCTTGTATGTTCATATGTTTATTTTTCGTGTTTTTTAAATTGTCTACCTAATATTTGATAAATAGTGTTGCCGCTTGAAGATTTTTTTTGATATGATATTTAAGGTTATGTATATACTTTTTACCATATCTATTCTTTATCCGTTTTTGTGTTGACGAGTGGAAAATATTGTATTTATGATAACCATAATAATAAATTTTGTAATTTTTTGAATTTTGGAAACGATTCATTATCATAATCTTTTCTTAATGCATGATAAGCGGGTAACAATAAATTAAAACTTCTTTTGGGAAATTTTTAGTTTTCTTTTGGGAAGTGGTTTGTAAGTAGTTATTTTCTTGAAAAACCCTTCGCACTTCTTGAAATTATATGGCTAACTGGCTGATCGGTAACGAAGATTATGTCTGGTACGTGAATAAGAATTTTGTATATTTTGGGTAACATACCATATATACCAAGGGTGCCGTTCTACATAAAATTTTGCAGTATCAATATGAAACGATCGACAGTTATCCATATCAACGTTAAATCTACTTGAAATAGTAATCAACATTACATTTTTTTTTTATTTAAACACAATCAATTCCCGTTAGATGTATATTAAGAAAAAAAAATAATTATGTTACCGAATTGTTGATACCTCTAAAAGGAAATTTAATAAAATCGACCATATTTTTGAGATTTGTATTAATAATTGAAAGCCTAAAGAACAAAGAATCACAATAATTATAAATGTAAAAAAATAATATCTTTAAAACGGACATTCTGTTTCAAGTACTTATCGGTCCTCCATTTGAGAGTTTATAATAATTATCAAAATAACCAATTTTACATCAATATAAATTTTCATGCAAATTAAAATGTAGGTGGAATTAACATAGTCGTGCATTAATATTGTCTAAGAAATAACAGAAAAGAACTTGGTTCAACTTGAATGACATAAAATTTGAATAAATTCCCCTGTGCTTTTACGATGATATATAACTAAATAATATAAGGAAGTTTTATTTTTTTTTCTCATCTTTCAGCATTATTGACTTCAGTGTACACTTATCCAAAATCAGTATTTTAAAATTGTTGGATACTAACCGTTGGACTGGGCAACGAAATGAAATATTTCTTAACTATTAAATATTTCTTACAAAAGGCAACTAAATTCATATTTTAAAATGAATGCAGGTTTTATATTTAGAAATAACAAGTAGTCTGTCTGGATAATCGAGATGCTCATTTCAAATAAAATAGATTTCCCACCAACGAGTTTTTAAAATAAAAGGGAATATTCGAAAAATTTAACACCGTTTTGTAAGCATGTTTCATTTACAATTAAGACCCGTCGGTCAAAAATACATACAGTGTTTTCCACGTACGAAATGCTAAGAAGTATGGGTTACATAGTGAGCAGGTATGGCAGGCTCACTCAGATTTTAGAAAAACTTGTGGAGAAACTATGTTTTTCATTCAGGCAGACTAAAACATGTTCATTCCAAATACATTAACCTACATTTTTTGTTAAATGTTTATTTATTTGTCTTTTAAAACAGGTAATAGAAAGTTAGAAATTATTTTAGGTAAGTTCCCAATTCAACCGTTAATATAAAATAATTTTAAAATACTGTTATTCAATACGGGTGTTACAGAAGTAAAAAGACGTATAAATTTAAAGACTATAATTTTCCATCCTAAGCACTTCAAAAGATTTTATACCTTTTTAGCGGGTTTATCGTTATATATGTGTGAAAAAATGTAATCAAAAATGTTTTCATCCCATTAGTTATATTGATGATAAAAATATGAAAAAATCGCTCTATCGATTATTTTTATTTTTACTTAAAATGCGTTATAGAAGTGATATTTGAAGAGATCCCAGAAGTGTACGTATTTTGGGTGAGCTTAATCGAAGATTATCGTGTAGATGATCAATAATAATTTATCATTACTCATAATTTACCTTTATTCTGTAACTACTAAATTAACAATAAATAATATTTTTCTACTCTCGTATTAAATATAACTTATTATCTAATTGCAATAAAATAACTTGTAAAATTTGACGGTATTTTACAGTGGAAAATAGTTACATATCTCAGAGGTAAAAGTAAAATATTAAATATTTTATGACAGAAATGTGAAATTAAAATGGCTATCATATCCTTTTAATTTGAAAAAGATAACATATATAAATTATGTTTTATATAAAAAGTCAGTAGTTAATTTTTCTGAATTATCCCGTTGAAATAAAGAACATTTATTTCATCAAATACTTCCTCCGTAATGTAAAAATCTGCGATGGAACGAAAAAGTCAGCGAATTAAGCTCTATAGCAATGGATAGAATTGGATGTATATCAAAATCACGAGAATGTTTGTTGGTATTATTATGGAAGTTATTTGGTTTTAAAGATAAGGTAAATTACATAAAAGCATGTCGGAACTTACCTGTTTTCTGTATACGGTTGGTTTGTTGGTCGCTTCTTTGCAGTTTGGACCTTCATCATCAGATGAAAAATAATCTGATCGTTTAACTATACTTTCCAAAATACACTCTAGTTTACTAATCAAAACCAAGCCATTGCAGTCTTTATTATTCTCCAAAATTTTTTTAGCTATAAGGTGTGCTAAGCGTGAATGAACTTTCTGAAAATTAACCCAAACAGTAAATCTCTCATCGTCCATATAACTATTCATGAGTAATTCTAGCAGTTTAATGTCCGTTTCTAAATTTTTGGCCGTATTTTCATATTGACATTCGCTACAACGTAAAATGTTTACCACATTGGCTAAAATGCGATTAGCAAATACTTGACATGCTTTATCCACATAGACGAGGGGACGGCATATTTGTTTATAATCCACCGGACTTTTCCACTCGGCTAAGAATATAGATGGAGAATCCTCTATTTTGCAAGCTGAAAATGCATTACAAAGACTAGTTATGGGACTCACCACAGTTTCAGTTTTTGAGATTAATGGAGAAAAAACTTCAAATGGGTCTCGGAGATTATTTCTCTTATTCTGAAGATGTTTTTCCAACATTTCCAGCCCTTCTTCAGATGCAATATCAATGAAACTATCTAAAAAGTCCCAATATTCCTTCCAACATACATTAAAATTATTTGCTATTTTCTTTCCAATTCTTTCGAGTCCCTTTTCAGGATCTTTGAGTTTGAGCATGGTTAAATTATCAATCGGAGTTTTCTTCCCATTAGGAGAGTTAAAATTAAGAGATCTAGGTGGAGTTTTCCAAATTCTGCGAAATGAATCGGCGTCTGTTTTATCCATTGGTCCAGCATAAGCATGAATTTCAAATCTTGGACTTAAAGGATTTTTATTTAAAACCTAGAAAAGAATCGATGCAGTAGACTTAAATGTTGAAATTATAAAAATATAATAGTCTAGTCGAAAGAAATATAGTGTATTTTTGCTACACTTATACATATTTTATAGCATTTAATCTTTTTTCATATTTACTAACAAAAGGTAAGTTTTAACTTATTTGTAACTAACTTCACACACACAATCGGCAGAAACAGTTTTCCATTATTTATAACAAATTGAATTGTTGTGAATAATGTTTAATCGTTAAACTAATAAAAGAACCTTCTACAAACTTAATCATATCCAGTGACGATCTATTCCATCTTATGGGTAGAAATTATTTTTAATTATTTAAAACAAATTAAATTGTTATATTTAATTGTTAAAACCAATGCAGAATCGTTCACAATTATGTTCCGGCAATGTTGGTCGTATCTAGTGATAATCTTTCCACTTTAATCAGTAGAAATAGTTTTCCGTTGTTTATAACCAATTATATCGTTATAAACAATATTTAATCGTCAAAACTAATAAAAGTCCCTTCTACGATCATTTTTCGTCGCGTTATTCATATCCAGCTATGATTTCTTTCATCAATAGAAACCATTTTTAATTGTTTATAACAAATTCAATTATTATAAACAATATTTAATTGTCAAAACTAATGCACAATCGTTTACAATCATATTCCGGCAATGTTAATTATATCTAGTGATAATTTTTTCCACCTAGTCGGTAGAAACTATTTTTAATTCTTTATGATAAATACAATTGTTATAAACATTATTTCATTGTCGAAACTAATGATACACTCTTTACAATCATTTTCCATCCATGTTAATAACAGCAAATGACTTTTCCTTTTTTTTATAATAAGTACAATTGTTATAAACAATAAACAATTAAAAAAACAGTCTATATCACTCCTGACAACTTCCTCTTCATGTCAGGAAAGTTTGTTCGAAATCGTTTCAGCCGTTTCGAAGATTAGCGCGTACAGACAGACAGAGAGACACTTCAATTTTATTTATATGTATAGATTGATCCAATAACTCCCATTACGAAACCATCAAACTATTTGTTGTAGTCTAAGACCATGTTTGTAAGGAATAAGAATAATGCTTCCCAAATCTTTAGATGGTTATTTTATAACTCTGGTTTATGCCAACCTATATACTGTCAGCATTTGAGTTTAAGGCGACACCCAGTAAATTGTCGAAGTGTATTGTGAATAAATAATACAATTTTAAAATATTGAATTTATCTTCTAGTTGGCAAATCTAAAAAATTTCTATTATCTTTACCAAATTTACAATGTTTGCAATGTCATCATTTTTTCAATCTGTATATTAAATAAGAGATCACATATTAAAATAATTAAAGTATTTAAAAATTTCTGCGTTCCAAAAGTCTTTGTAATTTTTGTTAGCAGAAAGCTTTAAATCTTGGTTGGAGCACAATATTTTTAAAACTGAGCCAGAAACATTTTAAATGGAGGGATATATAAACAATAAATAATACTATATATCTGGGTATGAAGAGTAAAAAAAACACTGATTGATCTTGGTTTGATGCATGTCAGTATCTATGACAATTTAGCACATATTCAAAAAGTCTAACTCATGAGTTTTATTTACTTACTGGTGGACTTGTAGGAGAAAATGGCTCTCCAACTACAGGTGGCATAGTGTTGTCTTCACTTCGTAATACAGGAACATAATAGTTATCACATAATAATTGTTGTATTCGTTTTTTTACTCCTTCATTTTTTTTACCATCAACTCTTTCGCAAATAACCTAAAATTGACAGTTTATACTGTATTTAGTATTCCAGGAAAAATTTTAGTCTTAGAAGTTGGCTTTATTGACTCAAATCATTTAGAAGTCAGAATCCCCCTATCGCAATAAAATTTCTAAATATATTTTTCTATATATTAAGTACGTACCATATTAATTATATACCTTCAATAAGTTTATACATTTTGTAATAGAGCAAAAAAGCAAACAAACAATATGTGTCCATTAATATAAATTTTACAATTTAATTTCGTTTTTAATATTCAAGCATACAATCAGATTAAAGATAACAAGGAATTAGAAAACATACAAAAATTGTTAAAGTTAAAAGGATGTAGCGTTTGTTTTTGCTGCCAGTTGAATTTTGTTTTATTTAGATGTGAAATATGTCCCTTATACTTAAAGTCTAAAAGTTAAAAATTTTGCCTATTTGTAAACCTAATCCACGATGCCCTGTTCTCTCTCTCTAATTGCTGGAATGACTTTTTTAAATTGAAAAACCCCTCGTTTTTCTTTGAAAAGGGAACATCTTTCGGCGAACATTAATTAGTTCTAGCTGCAATCCCCTAATCCCCCAAAATTTTAAATGGAAAGGATGATAAAATTGCAGATCATTGTAAAGCTCTTTTAATTCTCTTTACAAATGTGAATCATTTTTAAGCTTTAATCAATTATTTGCAAAATTACAAGATGCTGAACACAAATTTTATTAATGAAATTTTACTACTGAAGTTCTTGACCATCTACTTCCATACAATAATACAGATTTTGCTGAAAACGTCTTACATTCTGTAGCATTTTAGGAGTGACTCAAAGGCATTCCTTAATAATACGCTGATGTAAATCTTCCAAAGAGTCCGGTTGAATGGCATAAATTTTGCTCAAATGTCCCCACAAAAATAAATTCAAAGGACTCAGATTTGGAATCGAGGAAGCTATTCCATAGTTCCTCTACTACCTATCGAATGACCTCAATGCCTAGTCCAAAAAGTCACGCACCTGTCGGGCGTAACGAGGAGAAGCTTCGTCCTGCTGGATCATTACTTCATCATCTTCCAGACAGTCATCGTTGTTCTCGATAATCGTGATTATAGTGGATCAATAGCTTCTTGCAGCAATTCCAAATACATATCACAAGTCAAATTACCAGATATAAAAAAGGGACCAACAAGGGATTCGCCATATATACAAGCTCAAACATTTATCTTATTAGTAGTGGCAATTACAGCGGTTAACCCAGCCATTTAGGAAAAAGGAACACTCATCGAAAAAACAAATGTTGAAAAGGAAATCTGGATTGTTTCTCGTCCATTCACTGACGACTTCACAGAACTGGAGCCTGCGGTCAAAATCATCTTCGTGCAATTCTTGGACAAGTTAAATTTTGTATGGATGGAACTTGTAATGTTTTAAAATTCGCTGTACACTCCTGCGACTCCCACCACATAACCATTAAAATTATAACCATTTTTAATCAGATAATTTTGATACGAAAATTTGTATGGTTCACGTAAAAATTAATTAAACCTCAAAAATGACCCACTGTTGAAAAGATAATTAAAAAAGCTTTCCAATGATGTGCAAATTGACTACCAATTCTATTTAAAATTTTGGAGGGGATGCATCTTCTATATAGGTGATTGCAGCTAGAACTAGTTAATGCACGCCAAAGTATGCCCCTCTTTCAAAGAAAATCGATATGTTTATGTGTTTAAAAAAATCCATATATATATGTGTGTGTGTATATGTATAATTACATCTTCTGCCAATTTTCCATGTTTATTTCTTTTTGTCCTGTCACATTCTGGATATGACAATAATAATTCTATTACTTTATCGGCACCCCATTTTGATGCAATATGCAGAGGTGTGTCGTTAAATCCTTTATTCGGAGTATTTAAATAAAGGTCCAATAACATTTTACATCTTCGCTCAGCATTTTCATGATTATCGTCACCATACAGTCTCTTTACAAATTCTGGATTACTTATAGTATTTAAAATAAACTCAATTACGGCTACATTTTTTACTTTTGTTGCAACATGAATTGCATTAAGTCTTGCTCCTTCCTAAAAAACAAAAACCTTAAATTACGAAATGTAATTATAAATACAGCCAAATGAAATGCCTTCCAATTTATTGTTTTAATAGCAATAGCTATTATTTAATGACATTTTTTGCGACTTTCAACTTTCTTTTAATAAACTATTAGGAATAGCCCTCTCGAATTTGAAGCTTAGATCGCTTGCTTCCGACGGAGAAATTTTATAACTAGAAAAAAAAGCTTGCAGAATTTTTCTACCAAAGTGTCTAGCCGATTAAGAGGGTTGAAATTGCCCTCTCGGTAATAAAAAAAACACCCGGTTGTTCTACACAAAAAAAAATTTAGCCACTTCTATCGTCACATAACTTCAAAAATAAAAATAAAACGTGTTTTTTCGTTTTTTGACGATATCTTCGGTTCTAATCGTGGTAGAAACTTTTTTTTTTCATTTTGTAGGTTTTTTTATTGCCTACAAGATATTTTTTACAAAAACTTTTGGTGCGAAAATAAAATTTTTACGGGTGTTCGAAAATTTTTAAATTCAATAAAATAAAAACTAGGATTATAGCAGGGCCAAAAAAAATGGGTTGTTAGACGCCAAACTATGTCCATGAATTTTTTCAGATTTTTAAAAGTGGTGAAACAGTCAAAATCGCAAAAAAGGCATTTATTAGCATTTTTTCGCATTTGTATCGAGTCTGGGACATCCGGTCTATAAATACTTGGTCATACTTTGTAATTTTTTTTTTAAATACAGAGTAACATAGAAATAAATCATTTTAGTTCATGAAAAAGTTTTTTTCCTTAAATATACACGTAAGTATTAAGAAGTATTATTACTATTTTAAACAGTAAAGCAATGATTAACGTATTAAAAATCTTGTTTTATAAAATGCTTATAATGATTATATATATATATATATATATATATATATATATATATATATATATATATATATATATATATATATATATATATATATATATATATATATATATGTGCACTGGTGTTTTTCCGGTTTTCAATCCGTTCGTCAATAGAAAAATCTTCACGACGTTTCGCCAACATCTCACCTGGCATTTTCAAGTGATGCTTCCTCGACTGCTGCTCGGCTTGGAAGCTTCCTAATTTTGTCAAGAATTTAAGCATTGTTTTACTGTCGTATTAATTAAATGATTAGTAAAATATGTAACTTTCTGATAAATTACCTAAACAAGGTGCTACAAATTCGAGTTTGCATAAACTTAATATCCCTATATAAGTGTTTATTTTTTGACATATGTAATATAAATTATGAAAATATCATAAGCAAAACAAAATTGGCCGACTAGAAAATTTCAATTTCATGGCAACTAGATCGGGTTTAACTCTTAAATCTTCTTAGTGAATCTAGCTGTAAAATTTCAGTAAGAAACAAAGAAATCGTTACAGCCGCAGAATTAGTTTAACAAGTTGCCTATATTCTCCTTCGGGCGGTTGAAGAATAAATACAACGACAGTTTATTTCTTGCAAATACAACTCTGATCCTCTCTCTATATGCCTTTTGGCCACAAAATGATCTCATCAGTGGAGCTGACATCTCGAAATTTATATTTTGTATAAACAACTGTTTCCTGTGAATGTTGCTCTTGTTTCGTTACAGCTCCACTAACGAAACCATAAGGTGGTTAAAACGCATACAGAGAGAGGATCAGAGCTGTATTTGCAAAAAGTAAGCTGCCTATATATTTTGAAGGAGAACATAAGCAACTTTTTAAACTAATTCAACGGCAGTAAAAATTTCTTTATTTCTGCCTGAAATTTTAATTTAAGTTTCGCACTACTCCGGTGTAATGATGTCATTAGACTGGCGATATTTTTCAATCTGACATCGAAAAAGTCTGCAGCTTTAATATTCAGTAGACATATCTCGAAATTTCTATTTTATATAGACAGTTATTTCCTACGAATGTTGCTCTTGGTTCGTTACAGGTCTACTGATGAGACCATTCTATGTATCGCTAGTGATAGGAAATTTATTAGGACTATATTTGTCCGAAGTATCAAAGAAAGTATAGATGATTATTTTATTTTGCACATCACATGATACAGAGAGTATAACAAGTAAAATGTTGCCATATACCATGTATTGTGACCATATTACACCCTACGCGGTTATTTCGGTTGCTCTGGGTTTGAGAAAAACATCGTTAAGTGACCCAGATGAAGTTCTTGTGTGCGTTTTAATCACAGTAATTGACTCTTTATCGGAATCGCTCACCTCCTTCATTAAACTGCCGTTTCTTGCTAGTGAGTTTCCTGATATTTTGAAAACTGGTAAGGTTATAGTGTTTTTTAAAAAAGGTCATGCAAAAACTGTGATAATAACCGCCTTATATAAGCGTCGAGGTGTTTTTCAAAACTATTGGAAAGACTTATGAATATTAAGATCTGCGCATTCTTGGATTCTTACAATGTTTTGAGTAATAATCAACAAGGCTCTAAAGTCAAAGCATCAATAGAAATGAGGCAGTGGAATTTGTGAAATTTGTTTCTAAAAGAATGGACAAGAGTAGGCTTTCTGCCAGGGATTTCTTTGATCTTTCAAAAGCATTTGATTCTATCAATGTTGAATTTGTTATAAATAATTTCTTTAATACTGACAGAGTACACTGTTAATCTTGGGCTCACATAGAGGTCGATTCTGGATTCTTAAATTTTTATTATTTTTGTACATGATTTGCCATTACATGTATCGAAGGGTTTGCTAATTAACTATGCGGATGACACGACCTCCTCACGACATAGTCTTAATCATTATTGACAAGGTCAAATTTTTAGAGCTAGTAATGGATCAGGGAATGACTTTAAACGATCACGTTGATCATGTTTATACAAAGCCCCGATAAGATTTAGGCAGAGCCACACTTCCCCAGGTATATTAAACAATGTTGCATTAATAAAGTATTCCTGATCCAGAAACCCATATTAAGATTAATTTTCAATGTTAAAAAAGAGGAACTTGTTAGACCAATCTTTATAAATAATGGTATCTTAACTTCATGTGGCGTGTATGCTTGCAAATGTTGCTTATATGTCAAGAATAATCCGAATGTTTTGGAATGAGCTCCACTAATCATGATTCACATAACATGGCAATAACTTACTTGTTCATGAACATCGAACAGCTAGTTTTGAAAAATCAGCTCTCATATGCAGGTGTAAAACTTTATAACTATATTCCGGTGGATATTCGAACCATTGTACAAATGAATAGGTTCAAGAAAGGTTGTCTCATATTTAAATGCTACTACTCTTTAAATGATTTTTTAAATATGTGAATCTAAAAACTTCAACTCTGTATGTGAATCTAAAAACTTCGACTCTGTATTAACAAGACTTGTTAAGTAGTGTTGTAATGTTAACGTACCAGTTAGTACGTAAGATGACGTGTTCAAACAGCATTCTGTACTTTGTTCTTATAAGTAAGTGAATGCTGTTTTATTTTTTTTTTATTTCAATCCATCTAAATTGAGCTATAAAACAGAAAAGTTGCAATAATAGAGATATATGCACCATAAAACAACGAACCTATAGCAATCAAAAACAGATGATATAGAAGATACTAGAGATAATGTCGGATCACAAGATAAAAGCTTAATCATTGGACCTAAGGAGAACAACAAGGAGTTGCACCACTCATGTTAAACTTTAAATACTTCTTCCTACGTATTACAAGTAAAAAAAATTCAACAAATATTAAACATAAAGGAGCAGAGTTTTTCCATGCCAGATACAAATTGGATAGTCTAATGCATTATAGTGTTTAAAATGTGTAACAACAAAGATTAGACAAAAAATTACATGAAGCAACTTGTAAATCATTTAAAGAAATATCCTTAAATACAATCAATTGGCGAATCACCAAGCAGTGAATGAAGCATTAGGGAAAAAAACAAAACTAAACAGTAACAAGATATGGTGGAAAAGATAAATAGAAAATTTAGTAAAACAGAAAAAAAAACTGGATTTAAAGTGATTCTCAACTAAGAGACGCCAAGATAGGAAAATACATTAAAAGAATGACAAAACTGATTGAGAAAACTATAACCAAGGAATACATCTTAGATAGGAGGGGGTCAAGAAATTAATACATATAATCGGAAATCAAATATACATGGAAAGCTGGAAAGTCATTAAAACAATTATATCCACTGAAATGAAAAAGTCCACATGAACTGTATAGAAAGAGAAAAATGAACTACTACAAATGCTGTTAATTGAAGAAATACCGGAATCCTTGAAATCTGATCTAAACAGTTGTACAAGTTGAAAGTAACCAGTACATATAATGAAAACAGAAGTTTATAGATTGATAATAGGGAAGCTAGTGGATCAAAAAGCATTCCTACCGAATTACTAAAATACAGAACAGTAAAATTAAGTAGATTACTCACAAAAATAGAAATTCGTACTTAAATGAATACCCGTACGAGTTAGCAGAAACAAACTTACATATCTTCAGTACACAAAAAGCGTAACAAGACACATATGTTACAAGTACTATTAGCAAATTATATAGCAGAAACATCAGCGATATTATAGAGCAGAAATATCAAGAACACCAGGAAAAACAACCCCAATTAAAACAAATATTTTATAATGCGGTAAAATAAAATACGTATACTGAATAAACTAATGGCAAACAGTAAACATGAAATTAAGGCCAGAAGAACATATAAACATAATATTACTAAAAATATGAGAAAATGTGACACGTGTGACAATGGGCTCCTTATACGTATTCCTTGCATTTATGTATAACTGATTCCTGTAAACTTTGAACACAAAAGAAAACATCGCATGAAGTTATTTCAGTACTTCCTTACACTTTTAGTCACCCAATTTAAGGTAAATAAAATCTAGTGTGACGAATCTATGATAATGAAAATCGCAATTCAGGAGATTTGAAGTACGTAGCTTTCGTGAATTCGAGTTAATATATATCAGAAAAAAACGCGTTGACCATGACATAACCGTGACCTTGAACCCTATTCTAGGTTTCTGCCATTCGTGGCCTTTCTAATTTCCACTACCCGTGACATTTGGGTCTTCTTCTCTTTCTTCTTTCTATTTTAGATATTGCCATACCATAACCAAATTTGGTAATCGTATTTTATTCATGCGATTTATGTTTCCGTATCATATCAGTTGTATATTATTCTTTCTTCATTTCCGACTTGTTAATTTATAATTTCGTTTCTGACCTATTTGTCCTTAATATTCCAAAAAATCTTCACATGATATTCATATCTACAGCTTTTAATTGCTTCTCCCATTTTTCTTAAACATTTATGATTCATCCCCATAAAATAAGGTACTCCTAATAATAATTTCGTATATACCAAGTTTTGTTTTATCTTAATTTATTTATACTACAGAGTACTATTTAAGCATAATATAGTCTTCATTTCCTGTACAATTCAATGGTCATCTTTTTTTCGCCAGTTTCTACATTTGTTGTGATATCTTCATTCTCCAGCTGTAAACCACGTGTAAATGCTTTCGTCAGATTTCGGAACATTTATTTCGTATCATGTTTGTCATCTGCTACAACTACTTGGTCGTCGGCAAACTATAACATATTAAAGCATGTCTGGTCATTGAGTTGAATGTCTATTTCATTAACCTTTCCTTTCTATCGTTTTAAATAAAGCAGTAGCTATATAAATCTTTAACATTATTGGAGATTATGTAACATCCCTGTCTTCACAAAGGTTTTGTAAAGCTTTAGTTATTGTTTAGTTTTTTTATTATTGTAGCACTTAACAATAGTTTCTAAATAGGAACATTATCGTAGGGTCTTCGAAGCTCGATAAATGTAAGATGGTTATTTCGAATGCTTGCTTTAGGCCGAATACATTACCAGTGCAAGACCTCGCAGACCTAAAACCACTTTCTGGCCCACTAGCTTTCCTGTTACTAGTTTATAAATTCCTGTTTTCATTGTTTGTACATCTATATTTATTGGTTCTCTTTCAACTTGTAAAACAGGTTTTAGGTCAGGGAGAGGTCAGGTATTCCGGTCTCTCTTCAATTAACAGATTTTTGTAAAAGCCAATTCATTTATCACTCTCTATAAAATTGATGTGAACTTTTTCTTTTCATTGGATTTAATTATTTTAATAACTTTCAGGTTTTCCATTCATTTAAGACATTCGATTATATGTGTTACATTCTTAACATCTCTTATCCAAGATGTTCTATTCTTTGATTTTAGTTTTCTTAATCAGCTTTGTCATTACTTTAAGTTATTTTCCTGTCTTCGCCTTTCTTAATAGAGAGTCACTTTAAATATAGTTTCTTTTTATTTTACTAAATTTTCTAATTATCCGTCCCACCATATCTTGTTACTCTTTGGTTTTGTTTCTTTCCCTAATGCTTCATCCGCTGCTTCGTGATTCGCTGATTATGTTTAAGTATATTTCTTCAAATCATTTATTAGTGTCGTGGTTACCAATGTATGCAAAGATTAGTTCTGGTACCCATAAAGCAGATACGCAGACATCAAGTCCCCTCTCTCCGAGATGAGCTAATATGAAAAATGAACTATGCATATTAAATGTTCTCGTGGCCGAGAGATCAGGAGTGTTGGGAAATTATATTTTGCATTTTATGTGAGTGTAGGTTCGAATCTCGATACACACATAATTTTTTAATATTTCTATAAAAATATATATTATTAAAGTTAATATGGATGCTTTTCCATTTTATTTAAATTTAACTCTAATTAATTAAAAATGAAACACCGCTGTTATCGGTTTTATATTGTATAAAGCGGCGTCAACTTTTTACTGCAAATAAAAGTTTGCACCTTTTGTGCGACATTATTGTTTAAATAGACAGAAATACAACTAAATGTTTAAAACGTTAAACAATGTGTCAAGTATTTATTCGCTTATTTTAAAATGGGTCCATCACAATAAATTTAAATTATGGTCAAAAAATTTTTTTTTTAATTTCTTGACTGAAAGGGTTCAATTAAAAATAATAACTTTTTTGTTCTTGCAGAAATATTTGTTATACATATGCAACAAAGATTTTCTATACAAAAAAAAATGCATATAACGGGATTCGAATCGATGCCATATACATACAACGGCAAAATGTGCCAAAACGGCTGACCACTCAGCCACGAATAAGGTAGTAACATTTCTTGATCATCTAGACCGTAAGACCAAAGTACATAATGGTGTTTGGACACGTCATCTTACATACTAATCGCTACGTTAACATTATAACACTACTTAATAAGTCTAGTCATATAGAGGGAAGTTTTAAAAAAATCTTATAAGGAGTAATAGCATTTAGATATTAAATAACGTTTTAGAGCATTCTTGAATCAATTCATTTGTACAATGTTTTGAATATCCACGGTATTACAGTTATCAAATTTTCCACCTACATATGAAGCTGATCTTTCAAAAGTTGCTGTTCAATGTTGTTGAATAAGTAAGTCATTGCCATTCTATCTCAAATAATCATGATCAGTGGAGCTATCAGATTATTTTTACATACCAGCAGCATTTGAAATCATACACATCGAATAAAAGTAAGATGCCATTATTTATAAAGATTGGTCTACCAGTTTAGAAACATTCTATTCCGACCAAGGAAGCTGGAAGGGGTAAAAGGAAGGAGAATACCCTAAACTAAATTTGGTTCTGCATGTAACTCTGTACTCCCCTCAATGTGGCTATGCAGCACTTGCGCAGTAGGTCAAGGAACAGGACTGGATTTGAGAAACCTCTTATTTATGTTGTTATATTTAAAAATTACAAATTGAAGTTCAGGTTATAAAACGACTAATGAAATAAACATTGCCTTAAAAAAAATTAAACAATTGGAAATAAAATCTTATCTTATCTACAATGTTAAAAAGGATCTGGCCATAGGGATTAACTATATGTTACTCTTCCTTTATGCTATTATTAAGTAAAGTGTTTTACATGTACCTTCTAAACTTTAAAATAATTAATATCTGATCAAAAAAAAAATTAAATGAAAAAAATGATAAAAACTACACACTAGCGCAAACAAAACTTTAAAATCGTCGATCTATTAAAAGATCTTCAGTAGAATCTTACATATTGATGTAATACAAAAAACGTAGGTACTTACCGAAAATAATGAATTTCCGGGATCGAACCGAGCGATTTACAAAACAGTACCATACACTGATACATTGTTATAAATTAAAATCTATACAAATGTCTTGACAACATACACAAATATGAACTCAGAAATAAATTTAATTAATAATACTGCACCGCACAAAAAAGAAAATAAGCGTCGAGGACGATGGCAAACAACCGCATTAAACATAAAGAATACGCCGGGACGCCGATCGTGTCGCAAACCCTGCTCTGGTTTCCGGTTCTCACATTGCTAACTTCATGCAACAAATTTACTACGAAATTTCTTTTTGCGCTTCCTCCACATAGCCAGTCGATGTCAATTTATGACATTTATTTTCTGCATGGTGGAACACTTTTTTTTAACCTATTTTTGTAGTTTTCCATATCCCTTCCAACTTCCTTGATTCCGACCAACGCATGAAAACTTTGTACAAACATGATCAACAAGCAATATCCTGATCTATCACCAGCCCTAAAATTCTAACCTTGTCACAACTGACCACGACTATATTACGAGTCTACCAAATATGACAATTTCAGTCTAAGAATTTAAAATTAATGTAATCTTTGTACGGGGTATCCCATTTTCGATACTTTTAGGAGGTATTGTAGTTATTTTCAAAACGAAACGAAAGATTCCGGTGTCAAATTTGTCATGGCTCTCTTAGTTTGTAATCTACAGGGTGATTTTGAAAATCTTTGTTTTTTTAGGTACATGTCGTATTTCCGTTATGCGTTAATTTATCAAAAAGGTAAGAACCGATTTTTATACAGTTTTTTACATAGAGTTCAGTGGCGCAGTCAGTTTTTTGTCTAAAAAATTTAATTTTTGAGATATTAACCAAACTTATGATTTTTTAAAAACACCCTGTATATTATTGATTTAGTATAATATGTGTTTATTTTATTTTGAAAAACAAGCTCAGAATTAAATATTTTCAATAATTTACTTTATTTGTAACAGTAGGCCAAGGCCAATTTATAAGAAACAAAACGCAGATATCCAAAACTTCAGAGTTTTGTCAGATTGTGATTATTTATGAAATATTTTTGTTACGTAAGTGTTTGTATTTTACTTTTTATTTATTTTGCATTTATAATGGCCGTTTATGATAATTATGAAAAGTATATGTTAGTACGTTTTATACAGAGCAGTGAAAGTCTCCAAGAAGCTTCTGAATTATCCAGTATCCAGAAAAAAAGGCAACCCTTTCCAAACATATTTGCTATTTTAAAAAGAAATCTAGTTAAACACGGACGTTTTATTCAGCCGCGTCTGAAAACATACGTCAAAGAAGACAGGGAGAGAAAAGAAATAAATGTGTTATTTTACGCAGCAGCAACAACTTCATCATCCTGTAGAAAAATAGAGGACGAAGTTGGTGTAACAAAATCTGACGCTGAAAAAATTTTGAAAAAGTATAAACACTATCCATATAAACTTAAAATAGTGTAACATTTACACCCTGGAGATGATGAGGGCCGAGTACCCTTTTGTCAATGGTATTTAGAACAAATCCGCACCAACGAATCTTTGGACAGATTTTTCAAGTGCGAGAATTTTTAATCGTCACAACCCGAGGCATTAATCTGCAGAAAAATACCATTTAATTTTCGAAACGGCGCAACAAGCGCCCTTCGGGGTTGGTGTCTCTTGTTTTATTTTGGGCCGAGGCATAACCTGCAGGATATTTGAAGGGGGTCTCACAGCACGTAGATACCTAAAAATCCTTGAGGAAATTATACCAGAATTGCTTGAAAATGTTCCATTGGCCCATTTCAATTCCATTTATCTTCAACAAGTTGGTGCCCGAGCCACAACTCTGGGCTGTTAAGGCCATTTCTGAATAATAACTTTCCTCAAAGATGGATAGGTATCAATGGGCCAGTGAGATGGCGCCCACGATCTCCTGATCTTTCCGTTTTAGACTTTTTCTATGGGGTTTTCTGCAAAATCAAGTGTATAAGACACGACATGAATCTATACCTGAACTTCGTGAGGCAATTGGTCTGGCCTTCCAAGCACTTCATTAATAGACATATGATTATTTTAAATGCAATTAGAAGAATAACAAAACGGTGCCGATATTGCATTTGAGAAAACGTCATTTTGAAAACCACCTTTAAAAAAAAATCTTGGTTGTTTTTAATTTCAGTGTTTCTTTTTGTTTTTATTACTTTAGTTTTATGAAGTAATATTGTTCTTGTTTTTTTGGCAATCAAATTTCAATATGCTGGCTTTATAATAACAGTGTTGTTTAAAATAAAAAATGTAATAATAGTTAAGTGTTTGGAGGATGCCAAACGTTTGCCGCAACCGAGTATAAGGAAAGACACGACTCAGCCGCTAAGATACTCCACCAAGAGTTAGCAGAAAAGTTAAACCTATTACAGGTAGGAAAAGTGCCTTATTACACATACAATCCGGAGCCTATTCTTGAGAACAACCAGTTCAAGTTATATTGGGACCGAACGGTTCTGACGAATCAGACAGTTACTTATAATAGACCAGACATTATACTAATAGATAAAATTTCTAGGCGAACTACACTAATCGACATTGCTGTACCTAACATCAACAACCCAAGGCCAAAATACAACGAGAAGATCGCCAAATACAGAGATCTAGAGGTGCAAATCCGAAGACAATGGACAATGAACAGCGTCCAAACGATTCCCATAATACTGTCAACAAATTGGAGTGATACCAAAGAGCCTCCTGCAGAACATCAAGGGACTGGGCCTTAGTGAGCGTCTGTATAAACCGATGCAGAAAGCAATTCTCCTTGCAACAGCGCGAACCGTCCGAAAATTCGTAGGAAATACAGCAGACCACCTCACCTAGGACCCGATAACATGGAAAGGGTTCCCACAGAGCTTCATACTTTTGGTATCTTTGTGTACCTGATAGGAGTCAATATTCCCTGGAGGGAGTCCGAAAATTTAGAAAAACGTTAAAATTAACTTTTAAAGTGTCTAATCTTTGGTATAATTATTATTGTCAAAATTTTACGTTTGTTTCTCATAAATTTGCCATGGCCTACTGTTACAAATAAAGTAAATTATTGAAAATATCAAAATCTGATCTTGTTTTTCAAAATAAAATAAACGCATTATATATTTTTGAAAGACCTAAATTATACTTAATCAATATCTAAAATAATATACTGGGTGTCCTATTTAAAAAATCATAAATTTGGTTAATATCTCTAAAACTAAATTTTTTACACAGAAATGACTGCGCTAATGAACTGTAGGTAAAAAACTCTATAAAAATGGGTTTTTACTTTTTTGATAAATTAACGCATAACGGAAATACGAGATGTGTCTAAAAAAGGAAGATTTTCAAAATCACCCTGTAGATTACAAACTAAGAGAGTCATGACAAATTTGACACCAGAATCTTTCGTTTCGTTAAAAAATAAGACACTAAAGTGAAAACAACATTCTATTTTTGATAATAACTCCAATACCCCTAAATGTCGAAAATGGGAACCCCGTACACGACACATTAAATTCTTCACATATCAATTTAATATGGTAGTATCCTGGAGCGCACCAAAGGTCGACTCTGAAAGGATAGTGTGTCGTCCGTATGGTTAATTAGCCAATTTGTCAATATATGTAACGGCAAATCATTTATAAAAAGAATACAAATTAAAGGATCCAGAATCTGCCTCTGTGGGACCCCAAAATCAACTCGTCAGAGGCACAGTTGTTAATATGTGTAACTATCTGTGAGAAAAGAGGCACTCCAGTATAGTACCTCATATACCTATATTAAAGAACTTGTAACAAAATCAACATTGATAGAATCAAAGGATTTTGAAAGATGAAAGAAATTCCCGGCAGTAAGCCTACCCTCATCCATTATTTTAGAAACAAATTTCACAAATTCTACTGCCGCAGTTTTCATTGATCTTTTGGCTCTAAAGCACTGCTGATTATTATTCAAAACATTGTAACAATCTAAGAACGCTCAAATAATAATATACCTAAGTGTTCTCAAAGATTTTGAAAAAAAACTCGACACACATACAGGGCGGTAGCTATCACATAAATCTGCACCACTTTTTTAAAAACTCTATCACCTTACAAGTTTTCAAAATATCAGGAAATTCACCAGTAAGTAACGACATGTTAATAAGGGAGGTGAGCGGTTCTCATATAGAGTAAATTACTGCCTTTAAAAGGCACACAAGAACTTCATCTGGGTAGCTGGACGATGTGTTTCTCAAAACAAGAGCAACCGAAACAACCTCGTACGGTGTAACAGGGTCACAGTACATTGTATATGGCAACATTTCACTTGTTATGCAGTCTATGTCATAACGTGACGCAAAATGATCATCGATATTATCTTTGACACTTCGTGAAAAATATATTCCTAATAAATTTAGCGGTACATAGAATACTGCGAACCTTACCAAATCCACCTAGCTTTTTACTGACTTCAGTCCATACTTGTTTAGTTTTATTGGAAGAATCATTGATTTTGTCGCTTAGGTAATCTCGTTTAGCTACATTAATCATTTTACAATAATTCTTGTGCTTTAAATAATACAGTTTTTAAGATCACTTGAGTACTTAATATAAGATAAAGAGAGTTCATTTTTAAGCTTCTTCAGAAATTGGTTTCAAAAGTCGGAGAAGTTCCCATGAACATCCACACATCCGAACCTTACCAAATCCACCTAGCTTTTTACTGACTTCAGTCCATACTTGTTTAGTTTTATTGGAAGAATCATTGATTTTGTCGCTTAGGTAATCTCGTTTAGCTACATTAATCATTTTACAATAATTCTTGTGCTTTAAATAATACAGTTTTTAAGATCACTTGAGTACTTAATATAAGATAAAGAGAGTTCATTTTTAAGCTTCTTCAGAAATTGGTTTCAAAAGTCGGAGAAGTTCCCATGAACATCCACATCCTCATGTATCTATCACGGCATACTATTGACAATGAGACTGGCTTTTAGGCGTTCTATATTATGTTGCGTTTTGTTACGATTTTTAAAAAAGTTTACACAATTATCAGAGAAATCACAGTGAGATACTGATAAGCCGAATGTTCTAATGTAAAAGGCAGGGTCCGGTCTATTTTTCTGAATGCCCAGCTCTTTGGGGGTGGGGGGTGGTGGGGGGGGGGATTGTAAGACAAGTTGTTGACGGGGGGATGCCGGCAGCATTCACATTCCTAGTATAAGAGGCAGACTCGGATCTATTTTCCTGAACTCAAGGCTCTTGGTGAGGGGGGGGGGGGCGATTACAAGAAAAACCAAGTTGTCGACGGGAGCAGGAGATACCAGCAGCATACATATTCCGAGTATAAGAGGCAGAATTGGGTCTATTTTTCTAAATTCGAAGCTCTTGTGTGGGGGGGGGGTCGCAAGAAAAAACAAGTTGTCGACCGGGGGGGGGGGGGGGGTGATGATAGCAGCATACATATTCCTAGTATAATAGGCAGACTTGGGTCTATTTTCCTAAACTCAAAGCTCTTGGGGGGGGATCGTCCCCCCTGCATATATATATATATATATATATATATATATATATATATATATATATATATATATATATATATATATATATATATTTGTGTGTGTATGTGTGTTCCTGTATTAATCCGGTACTTGCAAGTTGAAGGTCAAAAATCGAATATGCCTGAGGAGGTTTTGGCGAAACGTTGTAAGTTTTCTAATAATTGTGTCGACTTCTTTAAATATTGTAACACAACACACATGTATATTGCCAAAATATGTACTGTTACATAACTAATACTTAAGAGAATCTTATCACTTCTGTCAAATTAGATGTTCTGCAGCCAATCATAATAAAGTTCTATACCTATATCCACTTATGTATAAATAGGAATTTGTAACTATTATAATTAACGTAAAATATATGAAAAAATTAAAATTTTACATTATTATTAAATTTTATAGTGGAAAATTTACACATGGTATGTCATATCAGTGTTCATACTTTCTACAAACAATCAGCGACTTAACCTTCAAAGACATTGCCGTTTACGAATTCTAAGAATGTGCTAGTACTTGAAAAAAGTATATCAGAACTAAACCTGAATTTGGCTATAGTCCTAAATGATGAAAAAAATTAAATCATTGGAGAAAATAAAGTATGAAACAGAGAACTAAGAGGGATATTTCTCAAAAAGCAAAAGGTTGCACAATTTTCTTCAGAAAGCAACTGTTCAAAAAACCAATTTTACAATGAAATTAAAAAATTAAATTTTAAGATAACACATCCCGAAGGCATTTCTGAAAAATTCTATGCATTCACTATCAAATTATATGTAGGTGTAATGAGAATTATCCTGTTTTCCTGTTTTACAAAAAAGGGATATAAAGAAAAGCTTCACAAATGACAAGAAAACTGAGATATTCTGAAGCCTTATTTTGAAACGAAAGGAATTGTGTGCCAGTGACCCATAAATTTAGTAATAATAATAATTACAGTCAGATGCAATTCGAACCCTTCACCCCCGAGCAAATCACTAAAATATTAAAGCGACTTAACTAACCGACTGTTCTGATAAATGATATTTTGCTTGATTTACAGAAAATATGATTATTTCTTACAAAAGTAACGTATCTCCTGCCAGAAAATCAGCATAATATACGAGATCCAGCCAACTATCAGCCAATTACCTACCTTTCAACGTTATACAAGCAGATAACATCCTGCTTGATACAACATATGCACACTGCGAGCCAAACAATATCATTGGAATTCAGCAAAAAGGATGGCCCAGGGGCGCAATGGGTTGTAAGGAGCAATTTATTATTGATTCGGTCATCTACATATCAACCGAAGGAACCTTTTTGCCGCCTACGTGGACTATCAAAAAGCTTTCGACTCAGTACCACATGACTAGCTGGCAATATATAGTCAATGTACATATTGTGCCCGTTTTAGAACACCTCATGTCAACTTGGATCCCAGTACGAAGAAGAATATTTTAGGGAGATTCATTAATCCTATTATGATTCTGTCTTGCCATGGACGCAGTTTGAATTCTACCAGAAACGTGAAAAGGTGGTAAGGCTAAATCATCTTCTACATTTGGATAATCTTAAATTTATGGCTGGCACCAGAAATCAGTAGGAAAAAATGTTCAAAATTGTGAAGGAGTTCTTCAGAGATATAAGAATGCTGTTCGGGTTTGATAAATGACGCATTTTAAAGACAACCAGGAACATTTGAGAACCAGAATAGTCAAACAACTGCAGCAATAGAGGCACAACAGACCAATAAATATAGTCGGGTATAACACAGGCACAAAAGATTGACCAACGAACTGTGAAAACTGAATTAGCCAATGAGTTCATAAGACGGGAATACAGGTACTGTGAACCAACCTAAACAGTAAAAATCTATTTAAGGTGCTCAATTTCTATGAGCACTCAAGTTATTTTTTTGGAATTATGAAATGGAGCAAGACCGGCATGGAAAGGCACACAAGCATCATCCTCGTAGTGCTACTGAACGGACAATACTACCAAGATACCACGAAGGGAGAGGATTGATGGATACTAGTAAGCAGTTGGATCAATAACTAACAAAGCACCGCTCATATTTTCATAGGCTGGCAGTTTTCTTTGCTACATCGGACAATATGCTGCGATTGAGAGACCATGACATGACTTCTTATCGCCAACCAGACCAAGAAAAGCTTCAAACCTGGCTACAAATTAGGTCAACCTGGAAAATGCCGACAAATTAGCGTGAAACTGCAGATTGACGTCTAGGTAAATGTTTTCTAAAACCAAGGGTTTCCTACTAGCTATCCAAGATTAGGTCACTCCAACGAAAAATCATCTGAGATACATAATCAGAAACCTCTCTATCCAGAACGACCAATGCTGATATAGATGCCGAACGTCAGGGACAAAACAAATCCAATAAATAACAAGAGAATGTCTAGCATTTGCCTATAAATAACCGTCATAGTATCGAAGAGTCTTCTGTTTAATATCAAAGGATTGGGCCTTAGCGAATACCTCTATAAGGCTATGCAAACGGTACTGCTATTTGGGACCGCTTAAACTGTTCGGAAGTTTATGGGAGACCCAGATAGCGATAACGTCTGCTAGAGCTCGACAACATGGAAAGAGCCAATACCGAGTTCCATAATTATAATATGAGTATATCATGGATGAGTGAACATTCCCCTAAAGAGATATTGCATCTAGTTAGAAATGACTTTTTTACCGTTTTAATTTATGTTTAATACTGTCGGTAATAGAGATATCGACCTAAAATATGCACTATATCTAAAAAAAACATGAGGTATCCCTTAACCAGTCCCATTAAAACTTTAACTAGTTGACCGGAACTTTTTTATGACAAAAAAGCATCCCCGTAATTTCACCTTTGTGTGTATGATATGTCCAATTAAAATAAAATAAAATTGCTATATCAGTAATAAACATATATAAGAAATGATATTATAATTTACAATTATGAGACTTTATTTTTTTGTTTATTATACAAACACCAACAGATGCAGTCACCTGTTATTTTAATTATAACTGATGCGCCATATTTGCAGTGCAATGTTCCAAAACTCGACCGTACTACTTTCAAAAAAATTCAAATTCAAACAAAACTTATTAGTAATTCACCGGTCATTTGTTATTCTATTAACGACCAGAAAAGAGTTTGGAGGGTTTCAGAAACATACATTTTATAAGTATTAGAATATAGTTAATAAGAAAATATTTCGAATGGTAGCTTCAAGTATTGGACAAAATAACTTTTTTTTATTTTTTTATCTATGGTTATACTGTTATAACTCTCGAGGGTGATTAGGATTGTAATATGCTTCAAGATATTGCAAATTTATTAAGGTAGTTCAATCGCGATAGTCGTAGACAAAAGTATAGCCTTTAAGTAAGTAATAAAAGTTAAAGATTCTCAGGATTAAACAGTTTTGTTTTTGTAAGAGACTGTACCCAACACACGTTAACTTTCAACATACAGACACATTCCTATACAGTAATAACCTTAAATATAATAAATCTGGCAGCGCCAAAAATGTCTATATTGAATGGTCTATAGAGTAAACGTGTGTATAGTAACGTTCATATAGTGTGAGTCTCATACCTATACAGTTTGTTACGTTGACATCCCAACACATTCAGAAAATAAATAAAAATAACGAGAAATATATTTAAAAAATGTCATATTCTGAAGAACTAACCTAACTAACTTAGGTTTGAATTATCGCGCGTTGCCAAGTTGTGATCACTGTACCCCACTACGCCTCAGATGTTTTCAAATTATTTTTATTTAAAAAATCTGTATTTTCTAAACAAAACGGTCAAAAAATTCATAATTTTTGGATCTACGTTGCATTAGTTTTTAACAAATATGGTAAAAACCGTTTTTGAGATATTCCAAAATGTATTGGCATTTTCTTATATGTAGTGACCTCCAGCATGTTAATTATGCCTATTTTAATTGTTAATATTTCGTCTCACAGCCGAATAAAAAATTTAGTTTTTTTTTTTAAATTAAATAAAAGCACTTTTGTAAACTATATTCAAATTCGATCACATTCCTAAGAAAAGCCATTTCACGAGTTCTTTAATGTTTTACGCTTACTATTTAATATTTTTATACATGGAATAATTTTATACAAATTATGTATGTATGTATGTATGTATATATATATATATATATATATATATATATATATATGGAGTAAAATGGGAGGAATCCGTGAAAGCTGCATAAACATATATATGCCATCCGGCGGGGGGTGCATGTCGGTACCCTGATGAGTCTAGTAGAGACAGAACATGTGCAATAGGATAAATTGTGTTCTGTAGCTATTTATTCAAATTGTGCAACTTCTAACACGGAAAGGATATGATGGGACGAAGTTTGTATTTACTGTTCGTATTTTACTTCATCTATATATGGAATTGCATATAGTTGTACGTTTGTTGAATGTGATTTCAGTACTACAACGGCATCATGTGGATATATCCTCCACTGCTACTGCATCTCACACGGAGGAATCCGTGAAAGCCGCATATATATAATCATTGTCAATAGAAAAATCTTTACGACGTTTCGCCAAGATCTCACCTGGCATTTTCAAGTGATGCTTCCTCGACGACTGCTCGGCTTGGAACGAGCGTGCTGGTCCTGTGTCGGTCTTTTTATAGTTTGGCGCTTGCGCAGGTTATACCTTGGTTCTGCCTGGTTTCCTCGCTTCCCTGTGTCTGGGCCTTCTCTTGGCTCGCTGTCCTATTTCTTTGATGTGTTGTTTTTGGTTGGGTTTTAATTACAGTTTTCCATGTAATTGGAATGTTTTATGCATCATCTCTCTTGTTAAGGTTTTTAGTATTTTCTATTTCGAGAGGTTCTCTGATGATGCGCGTTCTATAATGCTTTATTGATACGATATGTTTGGTTTCCTGGAAATTTATAGTATGTCCTGTCTCCTGATGATGTTGGAATAAAGCTGATGTGGTTTGTTTAGAAGTATTTTCTATTGACGAACGGATTGAATATATATATATATATATATATATATATATATATATATATATATATATATATATATATATATATATAATTTGAATGGTTTGGTTATTCCGGATTTCAATTCGTTCGTTTAAAAAATTGTTTTTAAGAAGTTTCACCAAAATACCATTTGTATAAATTTATTCCACTTAAAGATGTTAAATACTGAAGAATAGGAATTTTGTATTCTTAATAAATTTACAATATGTTGAAGCATATTACAATCCTAATCATCCTCGGGAGTTATCATAACAGTATAACCATAGATAAAAAATAAAAAAAAAAATGATTTTGTCGAATGCTTGAAGGTACCTATCGAAATGTTCTCTTTTTAACTATATTCTAATACTTTAAAATTTATGTTTCTGAAACCCTACAAACTCTTTTCTGGTCGTTAATAGAATAACAAATGACTGGTGAATTACTAATAAGTTTTGTTTGAATTTGAATTTTTTGGAAAGTAGTACGGTCGAGTTTTGAAACATTACACTGCAAAAAATAGCGCATCAATTAAAATTAAAATAACAAGTGACTGCAGCTGTTGGTACTGGTATAATAAACGAAAAAATAAAAGTGTTATAATTGTAAATTACAATATCATTTCCTATCTATGTTTATTACTGGTATAGCAATTTTGTTTTATTTTAATTAGACATATCATACATACAAAAGTGAAATTAGAGGGATGCTTTTTTGTCATAAAAAAGTTCTAGTAAACTAGTTAAAGTTTTAATGGGACTGTTTAAGGGATACCTCATGTTTTTTTTTTGTATATAGTGCACATTTTAGGTTGGTATCTCTATTACCGACAGTATCAAACATAACAAAAAAAAAGTCATTTCTAACTAGATGAAATAGCGGTATTTTGTATATAATAATTATGGAGCTCAGTGGGGGCCCTCTCCATATTGTCGGGCTCTAGCTGATGTTATGGTCCTCTGGGTCTCCCATAAATTTCCTAACAGTTTAAGCGGTCCCAAGTAGCAGTGTCTTATAGAGGTATTCGCTAAGGCTCAATTCCTTGATATTAAACAGAAGACTCTTCGGTACTACGCCGATTATTGATTGAATCATGCGGCAAATGCTAGACATTCTCCTGTTATTTCTTGGATTATCCCTGACGTTCGGAATACATATCGGAATTGGTCGTTCTGGATAGAAAGGTTTCTGATTATGTATTTCAGATGGTGATCGGATAACTAGTAGGAAACCCTTGGTTTCAGAAAACATTTACTCAAACGTCAGTCAGTAGTTCCACGCTAATTTGTCGACATTTTCCTGGTTGACCTAATTTGTAGCCAGTCTTTAAGCTTTTCTTGGTCTGGTTGGTGATGGGAAGTTAGGTCATGGTCCCTCAATCGCAGCGGTGTTGAATCATCTACCTAACATATTGCCCGATGTAGCACAGAAAATTGCCAGCCTGTGTGTCTTTCTATGTCCGTCCTGTTCCATTTCATGATTTCAAAAAAGTAACTTGAGTGAAGAGTGCGCATAGGTGTTGAGCAACTTAAATAGATCTTTACTGTTTCAGTTAGTTCACAGTACCTGTCTTCCCGTCTTATGAACTCGTTGGGTTATTCGGTTTTCACAGTCCGTTAGTCCATTCTTTGTGCATGTGTTATGCTCAAGTGTTTATAGGTCTGTGTTATATATATATATATATATATATATATATATATATATATATATGTATATATATATATATATATATATATATATATATATATATATATATATATATATATATATATATATATACTACGATCGAACTGACGCCATACAGTGAGCTCTTGGGAAAATTCGCAATTTCGTGCTACCTATATATATATATCACATGATCGATGTCATTTTTGTGTCATTTGTCTGTCAAATCGACGAGTTCTCTCAGTACTTTAAGCATATTATGCATCAATTTATTATTTAATAACAAAAATAATAATTGATTAACGTAATTCAACACTTACAAGTAAATCTTAACTTAAGATGGCCTTATTCTCTGAAGCTTTGAACCCATTCTAGGCAGTATTAAAAAAATCTAATCTATAATAATACAGATTTGTATTTGTCCCTGCTATTCCATTAAGGAGCCTATGCATTAAGTAAAAAGTATGACGAATGAAGGTACGGGTCTAACATTAAAGAACATGAATAAGAAATAACTTCAAGCATTCAGGACTCTTTATATAGTTATTAAGCACTTTGTAGACAAAGCAAATGTCATAGTACATTCTTCAAAAGGCAAAAACGACAGGTTCAGATAAGCCAAATTTAATGAATTTACGTTTTTTTTTTTATTTCTAAGCGTTTTAAGCATATTTGGTAATATGGTGACCAAACTATGCAAGGACACTCCAAGACAGATGTAACAAGTGAAATATACAAAGTCTTAATGGCAATAACACTTTTAAATAAATAAATATATGCTATATTTACGGATCAAATCCATTTTACAAACAACAATGGTAGTACATAAAGAATAGAGATTGACTATCGATCACAATTTATCACATATGTAAATCTATATAAAACATTCATTGCGTTTTTAAATTACCTCTAAGGTAAATTAAACATTACATTACATTATCACAGTATTTATTTGCCAATGCAGGTAACCTACTGACAAATGACGTTCTGGAGTAATTAATTCTATTCAAAGCTGACGAATAAAACAAAAGCCCTCGAGTTCCTAGATGCAAGTGTTACTCTTGATTCGATACAAATAAATCGATAGAAATCTGAAATTAAGAATCACCGAAAAAATGTTCGAAAACTCTTTAAAAAAGCGCTAAAATACCGAATTGAAATAAAGTGGGAAGAATATAAAACTGTCCAGAGAGAATACAAGAAACTAATAAGGAATTTACAGAGGAATATGTGAATCAGCCTGAGCAGTTTCTTAATAGACACTGGAAAGGTGGATGGATCGACACATCAAGGTAAGAGGAATGGTGCAGTGTTCCTTACACGATTTACAATTTGCCTATCAGACAGGAAAATCCGCAGACACGGCGCTACATCGACTCGTCACGAGAATCGAAAACGCCTTGTCGAATGGTCGAGCCCCCTTAGGTACCTTAACGATATCGAGGAGCCGTTTGAAAACACATCTCACGGTTCAATATGTAATGCTCTACAACGACGAGGCTCTGAACTGACAGTAGGCGCATGGATCAGAACTATGCTAACTCAGAGACGAATATATGCCGAACTTAACAATGTAACTGTTAATGCACTGTCAAATAGGGGCTGTCAACAAGGGGGAGTTCTATCGCTGTTGATGTGGAGCCTTGTGGTGGACAGCCTGCTGATCGGACTAAATGAGGCCCGCGATGGTGCTGGGCTCGGTAAAAACTCGAACGAGGTCGAGGTGGAACCCTTTACAAAAAACTGAAAAACCTGGAGACTTCCCTCAATTACATGGACGGGTAGGATCATTCAATATAATCGTATAGTCAAATAAATGGGAGTAATCCTGAACTCACAACTGAGCTGGAATGATCATACAGAGACTCGAACCAAGAAGACCCTCTGTGCTTTCTAGGCTTGCTTTTGAAATTCTTGAAGTAATTTTGCCATTTAGAAAGAAGTGGAAGGGGAAGTAAAATCTTCCAAGAAACGGATCCTGTTGGTTCACAGATGGATCTCGACAAGATGAGTGTTCCGCAAGAGCATGAGAGTCAGTGTTTCACTCTTTCGGACAATCTGTAACGATCGTTACAGCGGAAATTTATGCTATCCTGCAGTGTGGCTATCTCTGTGAGAAATACATAAACAGGAATAGGATAGTAAACATATGCTCAGACAGTAGGGCTACAATAATGGCACTGAAGGCTAATGTCGTAAATTCGCGACTGGTGTCAGAAGTCAAGGATGTACTTAACAGTCCAACAAGGAATGGCTGCACAATCAGATTCGTGTGCGTCGCCGGCTACTCGTATCATAACTATATTTAGAAATGCATAAGGCAGGAATGTTATTAGCTTTTTGTGCCACTGTGCCTAATAAAGTTTATTATTATTATTTTTTTAATTTTCTACTTCTTCTAATACTGGTTTGGATTTTATTATAATATAGGTTGTTCATATTTTGTTTGCACAAATAAATATATAATAATAAATAATAACTATTATTATTATTATTAAAATTTATGGGAATATAAAACCAGAGAAAAGTGGAATCTATAAGTAAGTGTCTCTTATATTTTTTATTTATGACAAGACTCCCTGGCATGGTCTGGGAATATCTGCCATTTAACCTAGCTAGTAGTTATTTACTTTTATATTACAATAAGATATACTATGGTATGCTTATCAATGAGAATTATATTCTTCGGACAATAAATGAATTAAAGTGAAAGTTGTTGGTGTTTCTATACTTAGAAATCAAAAATATTAATATAACTTTTCTCTACAAATGAAAGCTTCCCTTAGATTGTTTTGACATTTTCCAAAAAAAAAAATTAGTGCTAATAAAAAACAAGATTTGCAACTTCTGAACCATGAAGAATGTTTAGCCTTTTTCTGTTTGCATCTATGCTGACCTGCTTAATAAATTAATCTTAA
This sequence comes from Diaprepes abbreviatus, assembly GCA_034092305.1. NCBI lineage: Eukaryota > Metazoa > Arthropoda > Insecta > Coleoptera > Curculionidae > Diaprepes > Diaprepes abbreviatus. The sequence goes on along the minus strand of JASJET010000182.1, from coordinate 1,624,905 downwards.
TACCTAGAAAAGGCAGAATACATTAAGGAAACCCTAATAATAGGGATTGTATATTTATCTGAGCTGACTAATTGAATATTAACCTGAACAAGTCATATAAACTGAAAATAATTAACCCAACTAGCAAAAATTCTGTATTCCCCAATGGTCTATTTTAAGTACTTAAATGTCACAAGCACTACTGTTCCACTGGGTTTGGCCCAGCTGAATAATGTATTAGAATTACAGTGAACTTGTTCTATTCACAAGGATAATTACCTAATAAAAACTTTTTACCAGTTGGGAAGGTTCAGCCAAATAACTGAATTGTTCAATAACACATTTACGATGGAAAATAGTAACCTGGACAAATAGTATTATTGACACTGAATGCAAGCCTAGATATACACTTCCAGAATAATAAGTACCTGCAAAATTGATGGTGTATCTCCACTACTGACTAAATATCGAGGGTTAAATTCTATCATTTCATGTATATAATTAAGATTCCCATTTTCAATTTTGTTTCTAAATTCAGTTAGTTCTTGAGGTCTTGGTGTTCTAAAAGGGCTTGCTTTTTCACCTATTGATTGAGTCAATTCTTTTTTCTCAGTATCAGTTCCATCACTTGTAGTATTGTTAAGACAATCTGCACCATTAACAGAGAATTCTACTGCCTCATGGTAAAACTGGAACGCTTTAAATCTCGATTTCTTGTGTTTCTTTGCTACTTTCAGGGCAGCTTCCTTATCCTCAAATACATGAGCTTGTCCATTATTACTATCATTTGGGATGTTAACTCCAAAATAAATAGTATTGACTTTAGCAGTGGTTTCAGGCTTATCTGTGCCATTAAGATCGGGAGCTTTTTTATCTGAACTCATTGAAGGATTAAAACAAGGCTTAAATGATCTAAAAATGTTTTATTTATTGGCTACAATAGTTCACAATCTAAACCGGGTAACTTACCTCAAATGCACCTATTTAAAACCTTTGTTTTTTTAGAAATAAGACGCATTAGCGTTTAAATCTATGTCACCAAAATAAGCTAAATATTTACAAATTTCCACGTTTAACTGTATAAACGTTTAATTTTGACACTTGGTCCAAATATTGGAGTTTTCGCCGCACCTTGGTAAACTATTAAAAAAGCCAATAATCAATTACATACATTTTAACAAACCAATATAAATTACTTAAATAGCAATTTTCCCTTTTGGATTCATTGGATAAAATAAAGTCCTTTATATGACATGTATAATAGTATCCCAGGATTAACTGTTGTCGTTGAAAACGTTATTTTTTTGGTGCAAAAACTATTTGCTTTATTTATGGTAAATACTCCAAGAGAGGAAAAAAGAAGCGTGTAATCGTGTTAAGCAAGAAATAAGGGCAAGTTCAGACAATACAGGCAAATTCGCGGCATTTACGGTAGTTCAATCGTGAAACGGCTTTTCTGAGGAATATGATCGAATTTGAATATATAGTTTACAAAAGAGTCTTTTATATAATTAAAAAAAACGAAATTTTTTAAACTTCTGTGAGACGAAATATTAACAATTAAAATATGCAAAATTAACATGCTGGAGGCTACTACATATAACAAAATGCCAATACATTTTGGAATATCTCAAAACCGGTTTTTACCATATTTTTTAAAAACTAGTGCAATGTAGATCCAAAAATTACGAATTTTTTAGAAAAAACCCGGAATTTCTTGACCGTTTTGTTTAGAAAATACAGATTTTTTGAATAAAAATAATTTGAAAACATCTCAGGCATAGTGAGGTAAACTTGGCAATGCGCGATAATTCAAATCTAAGGGTAAGTCCACGCGCTAAGAAAAATTTGAGCGTAGGTGTTTTACGCGCTTTTGTGTTAAAAATGTATTGTCCACACGGGATATTTCGTTACGCGATCATAAGGTCTTGTCTTAACCTAACTTTTATCAGGATTTTTGTTTATATATTAAAAAAACAGGAAAGTCGTCGCTACCGGGCCCGGTCTGTATTTGAGGAAAACATTGGAGAAAAGCTTGAACATACTAATAATTTTATTCAAGAAATGTGAGAAAATGATCCTGGTTTTTTAAAAATATTTTTCTGTTACTATTGGTGAATTTGAAGAGCTCTTCGCTGTTGTTGGGCCAATAATTAGGAAACACGATATGGAAATGTGTACAGCTACACCCTTATTACTAGGTTGGAAATAACATTGTGATATTTACCTGATGAAATCAGCATGTGAAAGCAACAGTGCGAATTCCGAGTCGGTAAACAGTATTTCTGAAATTATTCAGGTTACTTGTGTGGTAACATGGGACTCTTTAAAAGAAGTTTTCCAAAGTTTACCACTTCTACCTGGTAAAGAATTGCCAAGGAGCTCAAAGACGAGAATTTCAATATTTGTATGTAATTTTAACAATCGTTTTACTAATTACAATTGTTTGTAGTTTTTAGAAGAATACATTACATATGATACTACCTGGATTTCTGTTATTAAATTTCCATCAATGTTAATTTTTACTTTTTAATTGTTTATTATAGGTTTATATAAAGTTTGCGAAGGGCAGGGTTACCAGATGACAGGAATTTTCCTGACATGTCCATAATTTTAGACCCCTGTTAGAGAAAAAGGGAGAAACTGTATTGTCAGTATTTTTTTTTTGAAATTATAAGAGGAAAATATAAGTAATAAAAAAATATTTATTAATCATTGTAGTAAGAAAAAATAAATTAATTAAACTTTAACAAAATGAGTCAATTGTTAATTTAGTGCATTAATAAATTTAGTTTCGTACTTTTTATCGCTTGATGTTTCTTTTGGCAATTGCTGGTCTTTTATAACCATTTCATGACATTCTTTACATGTTATGTTCTTTAAATTAAATTGTGTCTAGAGTAGAACCTTAACAGAATATATTGTTGTAAACCAACTATTACTACAAATTATTAATTATTAAATTACTCTATATAAATATTTTCTAAGTTACTCTTACAGATTAATAGATAATTATAGTCTAATATTTCATACTCTCTCTCTCTCTCTTAAGAAGAAGTGATATCTTAAGTAAATTTATATTCTAATAGGCTCAAACAAAAGCATGCCTTAATCTCCGAAACTCTAAAACTTTACTTTTTACAGAGACCATTAGTTTTGTTCATATTGTCATCGTCTCATAAATACACACCTTTTCATTTTAGTAATTATGTAAATAAATAGTTATGTTATATTTGTTAGTACGCCTATGACTGTAAAATAATAATTTAGATACAGAAATAGGATATAACTAGGACATGAACATCGAGACGAGGGGAACTAAAATTAAAAAACTGCAATAGTGACATCAAATTAGTAAGTAAGAAGAAAAACTGTTGTTTCCCCACGATTTAGTGAAAATTTTAATAAAATATTAAAAGTAATATTAGAAGATTTATTTGAATCCATCGAAACCAGTGATAAACCAAAAGCAGAACCAGCAAAGTTATAACATTGATGGCAGCGAAAAGCAAAACTTATAACAATATAGACAGCCTATTTCTCTCTTTTGTCCATTACGCTCCCATTAATGTGAACACCAGCTCGATAATCGCATTTGGTGCTTCGATTGTAAATATTTTGAAGATCTCACTGCCTTAACATACCACATACAACATTCAGATAAAATGTTCGGATATTTATTGAAAAGTCAGAGATATTGTCAGGAAATCTCATTATTTGATGTGGTAACCATAGCTAAGGGCATGTCTCTGGATTAGCGTTTCGATATCAGAGATTGTCATTGAATAGAAATTGTATTATATAACGGCCTTTATTTCATAAGCTTTAATTTATATAACGAACAATCGTATTATTACAATTGTTATAAAATTAATAAAAAAATGAACAAGAATTGTTTTTTTTTTGAGGCCCAAGCAGCAATGATCTTCGGCAACAAGCATTTTTAATAAATTAAAACAATTTAACATAGTTCATAAATATTCATTATCTCAAAACTCACAAAATAAAAAATTATAAATAAAAGAACAAACTTCTGAAAAAAACATAGGTTACGTTCATAGAAAATATTAAAATAAACAGTTTCCGCCATTTTTAAAGCAGTCTGCTGAAAAGTTAAACATTATTTTGCGTAATGACCTTGGAAAAAGGTGGATTTAGGCGGGAAATCTTGGGTCTTTGTCTTTTTTTTTTTAATTTAACGAATCACAATGCTTGAAATTTGACATATGTCTTATTACGCTACGCTTACGCCCAGATTCTTCTTGTCGTGTGGACCCACTCTAATAGGCGTTTTACACACACAATTACTGCCCTCGATTCATTGGCATGAGCAGCTCAAAGCTGTCCAGGTGCACGGAACGCTCGCTTTATTCAAGTAGTGCATTATGCCTCGGCGCTTGTCAGATCTGCTTTCCCCTTGCCCCTCAAGCACTAATAAAAATATTTGGTCTATAAAGCCCTAGCAGTTATCAGTTATCATTTTTAGATGCTATTTTTGGGTAAAAAACATTTTATACATGAAATGGCGACACAAAAATAAGATTATTTCACAAGATATCGGACTTACTTTCATAGTTTTTTAACGAATTGCGAAATATTTATGGCCGAAAATGCCATGATACCAGACAAAATTCAAAAGTAATAATAAGTAATAATATAATATTTTTACCTTTTTGTCTTAGATATGTTTCGCTATGTATATTAAAAACACAAATTCCAAAAAAAAATAATAATTTGTAGGTTATTTACTGTTCAAATTAACACTGTAACCGCTTTATTCAGATGTGCTCGGAGCTACTCAGGGTTTGATGCACCTGAGCTTAAAACTCTTGAATCGAGGGCAGTATATGTATATTAAAAACACAAATTCCAAAAAAAAAATTTGTAGGTTATTTACTGTTCAAATCATAGACGTAAAAGAAATTAAATAAAATTACATTTTGATTAAGTAATAATTAATCTCTTCTACGTCTATGGTTCAAATTAACATTTTAATTGCATTATTCAGATTTGCTCGGAGCTACTAGGGTTTGATGCACCCGAGCTTAAAACTCTTGAATCGAGGGCAGTAATTTATTGCCCTCGATTCAAGAGTTTTAAGCTCGGGTGAATCAAACCCTGAGTAGCTCCGAGCACATCTCTGATAAAGCGGTTAAAGTGTTAATTTGAACAGTAAATAACCTACAAATTTATTTTTCGGAATTTGAGTTTTTAATATACATAGCGAAACATATTGAAGATAAAAATATAAAAATATTATATTATTACTTATTAGTTTTGAATTTTGTTTGGTGTCATGGCACTTTAGGCCATAAATATTTCGCAATTCGTTAAAAAAACTATGAACGTAAGTCCGATATCTTGTGAAATAATCTTATTTTTGTGTCGCCATTTCATGTATAAAATGTTTTTTTTACCCAAAAATAGCATCTAAAAATGATAACTGATAGCTGCTAGGGCTTTATAAACCAAATATTTTTATTGGTGCTTGAGGGGCAAGGGGAAAGCAGATCTGACAAGCGCCGAGGCATAATGCACTACTTGAATAAAGCGAGCGTTTCTTGCACCTGGACAGCTCTGAGCTGCTCATGCCATTGAATTGAGGGCAGTAAATAGCCAAAATTTATCTCGTAATTATGTTTTGAAAATTTTCTTAAACCTAATTTGATGTTTTACACATCAAAGAATTATTGTTAAAATTTTGGTGAAAATTTTCGGCATAAAAATATAGAACGTGTTCTATATTTTTATGACTAAAATCCGGGAAGTGCGAGAAAATCGACGCAGAATAAAATTTGTGAATTGACAGCGCGCGTTTGGTAATCAACCTACCCTCAATATTTACTCATTGTTTCTTACACAAAATATCCCTTATTTTGTGGTTTCTTGATTATATATGTTCGGAAACTTTCATATTTATGACATTTTAAGATTATCCCCAGAGCAAGTTTAAATTTTCAATTGCTGGAACGTCACATGTTATGAAAATGCGCATGAGTAACGACAAAATTATCACGTAAATTATATTCAGATTTCTTGTACGTATCACACAGGGTGGTATTTTATTTTAAAAATTATTTCCAATGAATTTTCGGAAAAAATTTGCTGAAAATTTTTGTTATAATTTTCGTGTGTGTAAAACGGCTCTTACACATCAAAGAATTATTGATAAAATTTTCGGCATAAAAATATAGAACGTGTTCTATATTTTTATAACTAAAATGCGGAAAATGCGCGAAAATCGACGCAGAATAAAATTTGTGAATTGACAACCAGCGGTAATCAACCTAATCTCAATTACTGCCCTCGATTCATTAGCATGAACAGCTCGGAGCTGTACAGGTGCAAGAAGCCCTCGCTTTATTCAAGTAGTGCATTATGCCTCGGCGCTTGTCAGATCTACTTTCCCCTTACCCCTCAAGAACAAAAAAAAATATTTGATGTATAAAGCCCTAACAGCTATCAGTTATCATTTTTAGATGCTATTTTTGGGTAAAAAAACATTTTATACATGAAATGGAGACACAAAAATAAGATTATTTCACAAAATATCGAACTTACCTACATAGTTTTTTTAACGAATTGCGAAATATTTATGGCCTAAAATGTCATGACACCCGACAAAATTCAAAACTAATAAGTAATAATGTAATATTTTTACCTTTTTGTCTTCAATATGTTTCGCTATGTGTATTAAAAACAGAAATTCTGAAAAAAAATAATTTTTAGGTTATATACTGTTCCAATTAATATTTTTACCGCTTTATTCACATTTGCTCGGAGTTACTCAGGGTTTGATGCACCTGAGCTTAAAACTCTTGAATCGAGGGCAGTAAATATTAACTCATTGTTTCTTGCACAAAATATCCCTTATTTTGTAGTTTTTTGATTATATGTTTGGAAACTTTCATATTTATGACATTCTAAGGTTATCCGCAGATTATATCCATAGACGTAGAAGAAATTAAATAAAATTACATTAAGTAATAATTAACTTCTTCTACGTCTATGGTCGCAGTAGCCAAATAAACTCGTAGATAAAAAACCTAAAGTTTTCTAGATTGTGGTTTGTGTCTTTTTTAAATTTAACCTCAATTTAACAATGAATTTTTTAACAAGGCGAATTTTTGTTCCATCCATGTTAATAAAAAATATAAAATGTATAAGGCAGTATAGTGGCACCCTTTATGAGCCAGAATATTTAGAGGTAAATTTTTCATTAAGAAAGATTTTTTTTTTAAATTTTTAATAACTTTTAGGGACTGAAATCAAAATTTCCTTTGTATGATACACTAAATATTCAGTTAAGAGGCTATGATTATCCCATATTAGAAAGCTACCAAAAATATTTACATAATCTTTTCAAAAATATGGATATTAACATTGAAGAATGTTGGGCAACACCAGCACAAGTAATGGAAATATCTGCCTATAAACCACAAAGTGAAATTATTAGTACTCAATACAAACTTAATAGTTATGAAAGGACAGTGCAACTTACTGATGTTTCCACACTTCAGGTAAGAAAAAAGGTAGTTCTAAAAGTGAATTGAAGTAGAAACATTTGAAGATCTATTTGGAAGCCAGTTTTATCACTTGTCTCTCATCTCTATGGTGGCCATACACATTTTTTGCTTTAAAATTATTTTTTATTGAGAACTCCATTTTTAGCCGACAGAGTAGACATACTGAGGGGTGTGTATTTTGGAGGTAATATTACGGTGATGGAGTGCCCGATATTATGCAAGCAAAAGACATACTGATTCTTGTTGACCACAATTTATTTAAACAATAGGGTGTTTCTTATCGTATGTTTGTATAGATCTCCAAATGATAGCTGTCTGGCTTTTTTGGATTTCTTTGAGAGTTGGTATGAGGAAAACATCTGTGATAAAACTGTTAAGTAACTATAACAAGAGATTTTACTATTGATTGGAATGCTGATAACACCTACAGTATAAGGTTAAGTTTTAGTTGATGCTAGGTTGGAGAATGTGGTTGTAGAGTGTACTTGGCTTTGTGCAAATGGTAGATAGATAGATATTAATTTGTGTCACAATTATTACAATTTTACACGTGTCAAAGTAAACATACAAAAATAAAAATTCCTACAAGATACAATAATAATCACACTGACAAACTTATGAGTTAAAGATGCATCAAACTGGTGGTTTTCAAAAAAACATCAAAATATCAATCCCAATCACATCAACATTTTACTAAGTGGTGTGACCGCAATTTCATGCATCTTAATTTAACAAAATGTTCTGCCATTACTTTCTCAAAGAAAAAAGATAGTATAGTTTATAATTACACATTGCACAATACAATGCTGACTCGCTCAGATCATATAAAGGATCTTGGGGTGATATTTGATGAGGGTCTTTCTTTTGACCTGCACGTTAATAGTATTTCAAGCCGTGGTTTGAGGCTTGTTGGTTTTATTACACGCACATTAGGTGATTTCAGCAGTGTGCAGTGTTTTAAATCTGTATACTGCTCAATGGTTCGATCTGTCTTGGAGTATGCATCTCCAGTCTGTGCACTAAACTATGAAATATACAAAAATAAAATCGAGAAGGTGCAGGTCTGTTTCTTGAAATTTGTTGCTTTTAAGCAAGATGTGCCATTCAGTGTAATATGGGATTATATGAGCTTGTTATCATTATATATTATAATAGACACATCTATCTTGACCTAATATTATTTTATAAGATCATAAACTCTATGGTTGATGCTCCTGAATTGTCGGGGGCTGTTGGATTCTCTGTACCTCAGAGGGTGCTTCGGGTCCATAGTCTTTTTAATGAACCATACCATAGGACAAACTATGTGTTTCACACCCCAATGTCCAGAATGAGTAGGGAAATGAATTCACTACCTAGAAAGGTTGACTCTTTTATACTCTCTCTGAACTCATTTAAGGGTTGTATTAAAGAATTTTTAAGTAATTGAATTTTATACATAATAGACTGTAGTGACAGTATTATTGTTTTAGTTAATTTTTATTCTTTTATTACTGATGTGACTTGTGATATTTTGTGATTGTTTCAGATTTTTTATTCTTATTTGACGTATTATATAAAATGGAATTTGTATGATTTATTGCCGTTAATAAACCATTTAACATATTTCAACAAGACGCTAAATCTGCTTTAATAAAATCGTCAAGCGAATAAAAGCTATTTTACATCAGTATATTTTTACCTTTGTTCTTAAATAGACTAAATGATAGGCTCTTTAAATGCAAAGGAAGCTTGTTGTAAAATCGAGGAGCATAAAAATTGACAGAATATCGACTCTTAGTCAGATGTACAAAGTCAGGTGCCATAAGTGAAGCATGTCTTGTATTGTAATGGTGAATGTCACTATACAGTGCAAATTGTTCCCGTCTTTCATGGATCCACAATAAACATTTAAATATATATACTGATGGCAATGTCAAAATGTTTAGGTTCTTGAAGTGGATTTTGACGTTTGTGCGAAAATGCAGACCCATAATAATTCTAATGGCCTTCCGTTGCAGACTGAAGAGTTTGCCAGAATGTGGTGAATGTCCCCAGATAAGAATTCGATATGATAGATGGGAGTGGAGGAGGCTGAAGTAAGCGCTCATACACGTTTCATGATTTGCAACTCGCACCAGGTTTTTCAAAACAAACAAATTCTTTGAAACTTTATTTGACACAATCTGAACATGTTCATTCCATAACAATTTATGGTTCATATGTAATCCCAAGAATTTAACAGTCTGCCGATCACCAATCAGCTGTTTTTGAGTAAATATGACATTTTTAGTTTTTTTGGCATTGAGACACATGTGATTGGCATCAAACCACAGCGAGGCCTTCGACTGCACCTCAAGCATCGCAAGCCGAAAGTTCGTCAAATCAGGGTTCCCATTAGCCAAAGTTGTGTCGTCGGCATACAACACAACCCCTGAAGAAGAAGGGACACTATTTGGTAGATCGTTTATATATACAGGGTGTCCAAGATAAGGATCCTAAGCATGGGGATCTCGGAAACAGTTGGAGATACGAGGTCGGTTAAATTAGAGAAAAGTTGCGCAATTTAGTGCTAAATTAAACGCAGTTAAAAAAATTTAAAAATTTCAAACACTTCCGGAGATTTCCGGAAAAAAACGAAATTTGGCAAAATCGTTTTTAATTTTTGCAGGCTTTATTTAAAGAGATATCCGAAAATAAAAGGTAGATTCTCATTGCCACTTTTTATTTTTTATAATTTGGTCTAAACAAAATTTAAATCCGACGTTTCGTTTCTGAGATACCATCATGAACTTTCATTTTTTATATGGAACAAAAAAAAGTATCCCATGTATTTGATAGCATTTTTTATTACAAATTCAACGGTGTATCACACTTGCATATCAAGTGTGTAGTTCATTGGCTTTTATAAAACTGATATACCTTTCTCTCTCGCTCTCACGGAGCTCTTATGGAAAGTACTTGAACTACGTATTCGATATGCAAGGGTGATACACCGTTGAATTTGTAATAAAAAATGCTATCAAATACATGGAATACTTTTTTTTGTTCCATATAAAAAATGAAAGTTCATGATGGTATCTCAGAAATGAAACGTCGGATTTAAATTTTGTTTAGACCAAATTATAAAAAATAGAAAGTGGCAATGAGAATCTACCTTTTATTTTCTGATATCTCTTTAAATAAAGCCTGCAAAAATTAAAAACGATTTTGCCAAATTTCGTTTTTTTCCTGAAATCTCCGGAACTGTTTGAAATTTTAAAATTTTTTTAACTGCGTTTAATTTAGCACTAAATTGCGCAACTTTTCTCTAATTTAACCGACCTCGTATCTCCAACTGTTTCCGAGATCCCCATGCTTAGGATCCTTATCTTGGACACCCTGTATATATATATATATATATATATATATATATATATATATATATATATATATATATATATATATATAATTTTTCTTTATTTTGTCTTTTCTTGGGTTTAGGTTCTATATTTAATAAATACACAAAACGATTGACGTTTCGCCCTTTACTCAAGGCATTTTCAAAAATTCTTTTCTCCTTGACATTTTGCTGTTCTGTTATTAAATTAGTATATATATATATATATATATATATATATATATATATATATATATATATATATATATATCATTATGAACAGAACAGGTCCCAATACCGAGCCCTGCGGCACTCCGACGCTCACTACACTGGTCTCTGGAAGATTATCATTATATCACTTTGAACTCTTATTTTTTAAATAAGACTTAATTAGAGAGATACTTGAAGAACCAAAACCATAGTGTTTCAATTTTGTTAGAAGAATATCATGTGAGATGCAATCAAAAGCCTTGCTGAGATCACAAAAAGTAATCCCAGCGAAGCCACCACACTTAAATTCAAACACAATGGTGCATACCAAATCAAGGACAGCCAATTCGGTGCCCCTTCCCGCCTAAAAGCTAAACTGAGAAAGGTCAAAGATATTAAAGGTTTCCATATAACCGTAAATTTGTTTTGATAGGATAATCTCAAAAACCTTTGAGACCACCGGTGGGACTTTTAATAGATCTAATTAATTACTAATCATTTTGAACAGATTGTTGCTCAAGTTATAAAAACACCCAGAATCACAGATCATTATATAATTTTCCTTCACCTAACGGCTTTAATTTTGTTTAAACCTATGGAAATAAGAAGTAGAGGTATAAAGATTAATTATAGTACTATAAATGATAAATTATCGCTGATGAACCGGAATTATAAAATATTTGATATTAACCCCAAACACTTGGATGAACATTTTTAATGATATTGCACCCAAAAGAACTATTAAAATATATCCAAAATATAAAGAATGGTGGAATGATAGAGTTCAGGCCGCTACAAATGCCAGAGATGTTATTTACAAGCAGTATGTCAATTCTGGAATATCGGAAGATTTGGAGGTCTACAAATAAAAAAGAAATATTGCGGTGAAAATTATGCCTCAGGAAAAAAAAAAGAATATTATAAAAACAGAATAACTAAAAATAATTCCCATGCATTGTGGACTATTTTAAATACTTTGCTTCACACTGAGGATAAAACTAACAGTTATTCGCAACTGGAAATTGACATGTTAACATGCTTAGTTGTGTTGAGAAAATCATGGAAAAGTAGTTATGAAACAACTGTTAGAATTCATAGAAGTCAAAAAAATTATAAATAGTATGAAATTTGGTTTTGGGGGTAAGCATAGCTGTGATACTGCAGAGCAGTATGTCCTTAATAACTGGATAAATAATTTCAATCAAAATCTTATTGTGGGTGCTGTGCTTTGAGACTTTAGATAGAGAAAGACTATTTAAAAAATTAGAAAGTGTCAGTTTAAAAGGAGGAGTGTTAAAATTTATGAATAAATAATTAATAGAAAACGAAAATTGAAATTGAATGATGTATCTGACAAGATTGAAAGCAGCATGAGTATTCCACAGGGTAGTGTGCTGGGTCCATTCTTATTTCTTTTATAACGATACAGTATCGAAATAGAAATGGCGAGCTCAAGGTTGTTAAATTAAGGAAAACAATATAAACAAAAACTTTTTGAAAATGCTTTAAATAAAAGGCGAAACGTCAAAATACGTTATTTTTTTAACAGCCACGAATGAACCTGACCCCAAGAATACAAAAAACATCGATTCATATATATATATTTCATTTTGCACTTTCTTTGAATATGCATAACTTTGAATGATTACACTACGCAACAAATTTTAGTTTATTTGTTGTATCTTGTATGAAAAGTGCATTTTTTTTGTTAATTTTGGGGCGCTGAACACAAAAATGACAATGAGGTTAAAAACTTAGTTACAATTTTCAAGAACAAATTTTTTAATAACAATACAAATATACCAAGTACATTTGTGCGGTTACATTGTTAATATATGGGGAGACGACATCACGTATCTCTAAAACTTGCACTAATATTAAAAAGTTGAGTTTAGTTTCGGTTTTAGCACGCCAAAAATAGTAAGATTTAGCCGATTTTATTTTAGATACAGTTTGGCTGTGGTTCAGTGTTCGTAGATTAAAATTGAAATTAAACTTGTTCACAGATATCAAATTTTATAAGTACTCCAAATAACACATTAAATATAGCTTATTCGTAAAAAGTAATTGCACCAATATTCATCATTTTTTCAGCTACCCCAGATTAAAAATAAAACATCGAAATTGGCCCATTCGTTGCTGAAATACGGCGAATTTTTCCGACCGCCGCTGATTTGAAGGTTTCACGTTGTAAAATCTGATCGTGGATTTTGAAAATATAACTCTAGGTATCAAACGCCGTTGGATTTGTTTCTTAATTGTTATAAACGAAAAGACTGCGATTTTTTGAAAAAATATCCTAACTCTACTTTTATTGGTTCAAAAAAGTTTTTTTTCTTTTGAAAATCTCCATCTTGAACTCAGCTATTCTAATTTTTGAAGTAGAAATGTCTACCATGTAAGCGATATTCAAGGAGTTGAAAATTAATTTTTTCATTTGCCCCTAACAAGATATGAAAATTGAAACTTTTGTGGAGGTCAAAATGTTCACCCAAAAAAAAAGTTACAGCAATCAACATTGTGTGTGCGTCTTGGGATAAATAAATAGCAATATCTCAGCAACAAATTATTCGATTGACTATTATAAAATATCGTTTTGTTCACAATAACGAGAGCTTTTCTTTAACTGTAAAAAAGTGCAAAACAGTTAATTTTAAAATAAATAATTGATATGCAAAAAATCGTTTTTTTAGCCTTTTCGCAATAATAAATTGACGAAAATGATCGCACAAAAGCTCAAGTTGTTGGTTTTTAAAATCTCTACAACTTTTATATGAAACTTTTTTCCAAAATGTGTTTCTCGACTTGTAGATACAAAAAATCTGTTTTGGCCAACTTTGACCCCCCCCCCCCCTCCTCTTGACTCCAGCTTATTTTTTGCTGTTACATCTTATCTAGAGTTCGTTCTTATATTGCCCTCAACACCCCTGTGTAGGTCTTATCCATCTCGGAATTTACTTTACTATATTTACCTATGGTTTGGACTATAAGTACTTACCTACACCTAGGGTTGTGCCGTGTGAAAATTTCAAATGAAATTTTCACATTTGAAATTTTTAAAAGTGTAATATTTCACTTGCCTTAAAATTTGAAATTTCAATGAAAGTTTCCAAAATTTCAAGTGAAATTTTCAAGTAATATATTTCTAGAAATTTACATAAATTTCACTGAAAATTTCATAAATTTCGCGAAACTTTCTCATGCTACCCTCCCTCTACAATCCAAATAAGTCAGTCCGCGTCCTTTCAAGTCGCGAGTCGCGATCCAGCGCACATTCGCACCGCGTTTATTATGGTGTCGGTGTCGTCACTCGCCAGTCGCCAGTTGCCAGCCGCCCTCGCCATTCGCCAACGCCAACTCCTCCGACGTGGGTTTCTTCCAGATTTCTTCACGTTCGTTCATGTTTGCTTACAAGTTACAACTAACATCGTTACGTTACAATCTATAAATGCAATATGGAATATGGTTAAACCAAAGGGAAGTATTTGGAGTTATTTTAAAGTCGAAGACGACAAAAGAGTGAAATGTGTTTTTTGTCACACTGTTTTCTATAAAAACGCAACTCGATTAGAAAAACACTTAGTTAAATGCTTCAAAACCCCGACTTTTGTTAAAGAACAAATACAAAAAGGGAAATTTACAAAAACTGTTGGCGAAGTCAGAAAAGTGGAGTATAAATCCAATGCCCACGATAACAGTAGTGGCGGTAATGGTAAGTAATAAAATATCTAATTATCTAAATATTACAGGCAATAATGGGTATATACAGGGTGGGTAAAATTGGTCATTTCTATTCGGGAATTTAGAGAAAAATTAAATGATGCAAACTGCGTTTTGATATCTTTTCGCGGTTAGTGGAAAAAATCGTCCCGAAAATATTTAAGTTAGTTAGTTTAGAAATCGTACCGAAACCGAAAGTAAAAAAAAAGTTACTTTCGGTACGATTTCTGTAAAGTGGCACTTTCGGTTTAATAAATTATACCGGAACTTATATTTTCGGGACGGCTGCAGAAAAAGTCATTTAACCCAGTCCGAGTCCCAGTCCAACCTATTGGCTATTGGCATTGGGTCAAGAATTCAAGATGTTTCCTAATAAAAAGGACCTATTTTGACCACCCTCTCCGGTACAGTAGTACTGTAGTACAGTGTAGGGTGATTCATTCCATTAAAAACAAATTTACATATTACTTCGCTTTATTACCCGAAACATTATGGATATTTAATTTCAGAAAATGAAAGTACGGAAAGTTTCACCAATGAAATAAATTCGGAAGGGAGTCAAGCGAGTGAAATCGGCCAAAGTGGTGCATCTCTTTCTCTTTCATTAAGAAAATACCATGCATCACCAAAAATCACTTCGTCGAGCAGGTCAGGCTCAAGCATTTTGAAATACACTGACACAATGTTACCTAATGAACAAGTAAGTTGATTTTAGTATCAAATTAATAGTGAGAATAGTAGTTAATTTTATTTAAAATGCATTAGTTCATTGGTGTTGTTTGATTGTAGGCTAAACTGGATGTTCTTTTTGCTAGAGCAGTTTATACTAGTGAAGTTCCGCTAAGTTTAACAGATCAGTCAGCTTGGATCGAATTTTTTAAAACTATTAGGCCATCCTGGAAATGCCCTACCAGGAAAACACTTTCAGGGCCTTTATTAGATCAGGAATATAATAGAATCTCTGCTGAAGTGAATTTTTCAATCACGGAGTCGAAAAACTTGGCTTTGGCTACAGATTCATGGAGCAACATGCGGTAAGTTATAAAAAAAAACGAAAAAATAACACTCTTTTTTTACTTCCACGTCCACGATATGTCACGTCTCACTTCACATATTGTGACATGTGGTATGTGGTGGTAGTTTGCTTAGAGTGTGCAACCTAAAAGTAAAATATGTCTGCATTTTCATTTCCAGGAATGAAGCTATAATAAATTTTACTATTATGAATCCGCAACCACACTTCATAAGAAGTATTGCCAGTGAAACGCAGAGGCACACCTCAGAATACTTGTCTGAACAAATGGCAAATATTTTAGAAGAATATGGTGCTGATAAGTTTTTGGTTGTCATGACAGACAATGCTGCTAACGAACGAAAAGCAGCAATGCTTTTAAAAGAGAAGTACAAACATATCATACCTTTGGGATGTCTTTCACATACTCTCAATCTCTTAGTTCAGGATATTTTAAAAATCGATTCGATTGACAAAATTATAAAAAAAGTTGTGGACATTGTTAAACATGTCAAGAAATCTCACATCTTGACTGCAGCTTTCAACAAGGAAAAAAATGCTCAGATATCGTTATCACTTCCTGTAAGCACAAGATGGGGAAGTAACCTCAAAGCATTGGATGGTTTTATAAAAGCTAAATCTACACTCCAAAAATTAGCTGTGGATGAGTCAACATGTGATCTATTTACGAAAGAGAATAGATCAAAAATACTTGACAATGAAATTTTTTTGGTGCAAGTAGTAAATCTTGCAGAACTGATCCGTCCTATTGTCAAGTGGATATTTACATTAGAGTCGGATGAACCAGTTATACAAAAAGTCGTATATGCTTTTACTGACATAGAGTCTAATCTTGTTCAGAGGATTCCTTTAAGTCCTATCACCACCACACAGGAAGAGCGTACTGTGATGGAAAAATTTTGTTTTCGTAAAGACTATGCTCTTCAGCCAATTCATTACGCAGCAGTTATTTTCGATCCTAAAGACCAAGGTGTTAGTCTTAATTCGGAACAAATTCTATCTGCCATGGATTTTGTAGATAACATATCTAAGGATATGAACGAGAATGACATCGATTCTGTTACTATCTTATCGAATTTGACTAATTACCGGAATAGAGATGGTGCATGGATGAAAGAAATCATTTGGAAGACTGTCAATCATCTAGAGCCTATTAGTTGGTGGAAAGGGGTTGGAAGTATTAATAGTAAACAGCTGGCAGAAGTTGCAGTCAGAGTTCTTTCCATGCCCACATCCTCGGCATCCACTGAAAGAAGTTTCAGTACTTTTGGTAGAATACACAGAAAGATAAGAAACAGATTGACAACTGCTCGAACTGTTAAATTAAGTTTCATTTCACACAATTATCGACTTCTCAAAAGAATTGGTAATCAGAATGAGGAAAATAACTCAAAATTAGGTAGGTGTGTTTTCTGTTTTTAATACTAACTTTTTTCAAGTTCCTTGATGAAAAAAAAACAACTTATTTT
This sequence comes from Diaprepes abbreviatus, assembly GCA_034092305.1. Lineage (NCBI taxonomy): Eukaryota > Metazoa > Arthropoda > Insecta > Coleoptera > Curculionidae > Diaprepes > Diaprepes abbreviatus. Next base: position 1,607,610 of record JASJET010000182.1, on the reverse strand, counting down.
TTTCTTCTCTCTTTCCTAGATTTATTTCGTATGCTTTTTTAAATTAGAATAATTTTTCTTTTAGAAACACCCAATGTCGTGGCTTTTACGGATGCTCCTGTCTCCCAAGTCCAGGAGAATGAATTAATAAACAAAAGAAAAATAAGTAAGCAGCTGAAAATAACCCAGTATAAAAAAATTAAAAGTAGTCAGAATTTGGAAGATGAAAGTGAAAAAAATTATGTCTCTTCTTCGCCCTCTGCAGACTCTGAGGAAGAGAGTTATTCTCTGCATGATTCGTCATCAGATGATCTCGATGTGAATATGACTGATGTGAGCGAAAATGACGATACTGATGATAATAAAGAAAAATACTAGAAGTTCACTATTACATTATTCCCTTTTATACAGTGTGTTCGAAATTGGCCACGCCACGACGGTATTGGTATCTCAGAAACTATAAAAGTTAGGAAGACGGTTAAATGGGAAAAGTTTTAGGCAATTATGTTAATGATTTATTAGCCCTCGCAGATTAATTGTAACTATTTTAGTTTTTGAGATATTTCCAAAAAAACAAAAAGTTGCATTTTCGAAAAAAACCACTGTAACTTTTTTATTTTTGGATATTTTTAAATTTGGTAAATACATTATTAGAGTACCTTTTTACGTAGAATACAGCTGCCAACTCAGATTTTTTATTTCGACGTTTCGGTTGCGTGGAGACATCATCAACTTTGTATTTTTTTAATACGGACCTGGACTTTTATTTCGTATTTTTAGAGCTCTTGATCCCCCAAAGTAAATGATGTATCACACTTGTATATGGAATGATTATTATTGATATTTTCCATAAGAGCCTCTGTGCTAAAGACTTAGAGATAGAGACAGACTAAGAGTTACTCTCTAACACACAGGCTCTTATGGAAAGTACCTAAAATAATCTTTTAAGAGATAAGTGTGATACATCATTAAATTTGGGAGATCAAAAGATCTTCAAATCCAAAATAAAAAAATTTAAGTCCGTATTTAAAAAAACAATGATGTCTCCAGTTCCACGCAACCGAAACTTTGAACTGAAAATTTGAGTTGACAGTTGTATTCTACATAAAAAGGTGCTCTAGTAATGTCTTTACAAAATTTAGAAATATCCAAAAATAAAAAAGTTACTGTGGTTTTTCGAAAATGCAATGTTTTGCTTTTTTGGAAATATTTCAAAAACCATAACAGCCTGCAATCAATCCCCAAGTGCTGTTAAATCACTAACGTAACTGCCTAAGACTTTCCCCATTTAACGATCTTCCTAACTTTTATAGTTTCTGGGTGTGGGTCGTGACGTGGCCAATTTCAGACACACTCTATACCTATCTGCATTAATAAATGTTGGATTTTCCTATCTATATTTTTGTTCCATTCGGCTTCATTTAATAAAGCCAATTTACAGTACATATACCTACTTATGTTAAGTTTTGTTTCTGTGGTCTATTACTTTTTAAATAAAAAGTAAAAAAATATTGGCTTTATTTATTTCATGTAGGGTAATTACAAAAAAGAAAAACATCGTATTTGTGACCAAATTAACTCAGGAAATATTAATACATTTCAGGGAAATTTGTACAAGTTTCAATGTTTCATTGAAAGTTACAAATATTTCAGTGAAAATTTCCAAATTCCATAAATTTCAAAAATTTCATAAATTTCAAATAAATTTCATAAATTTCATGAAAATTTCAACTTGAAATTTCAAAACTATACCGAGAGTGAAATTTACCCATCCCTACCTACACCGCGGCAAATCACGCGAGCGAGGCGTTTTGCTTGAAACGGCGGGGTATGGCGCGAGGAACAATGAGAGGTTCTCCGCATCCCGCGTTCAGTCTCTCACAGTTCATGTGGACTGGATACTGCTCAGTGCTGTTCGCTATTCGTTTTATTGCGTTGCTATGAACTTGCTTGACTTATTTATCTAATGTCAAATAAATAGTAATATACGTGTGTATAATGAATAATTTTGTTAAGCGTACCGCAAGTTTATCTAGTAAAACTGGTAATTCCAAAGAAGAAGCAGAGACAACGAAAAACAAACAAACTTGTTAATCGAAAATACGAGAGCTACATGAGTTACGGTTTTGCATATTGCCAGTCCCAAAATGTCTTGTTGATGGAGAAACTTTGGGGAATAATTCAATGGTGCCCAGTAAATTTATACATTTAACTACTAAATACCTATCAGTAGCTCAAAAAAAAAAAACAATTTTTCAACCTTTGAAGGACCAATCTAAGAAGCAGGCGACACTCATGATATTTCACAGCCTCAGACAAAGCGCTATAAACAAACTACGTGATCGCTAACATGTTAGTTAAAACTCGTCCGCAAAGAAGTTGTCAAGATTATGATTAGCCAAGAAGGCGTTAAAGAAATTGAAAAAGTACCTGCGTCGACAGAAACGATTTCACGTCGCATTAATGACATTTTTAACGACATTAAACCGAGTTGACTGAAAAATTAAGGCAGTGGAGTTTTGCGCTACAAGTTGACGAGTCTAATAATATCAGTGGCCACGCGCATCTCATTTCAAATGTGAGATACATTGAGGGATGTGAAATAAAAGAGGACTTTTTATTTTGTCTACCACTAATCATACCACTGAAGAAGAAATATTTAAAGTTACAGACCAATATTTCATTGAGTATAATTTGAAATGGCTCAACTGCATATGTATTTGTACAGATGGAGCGGCAGCTATGACGGGAAAGATTAAAGGATTTATAACCAAGGCTTCTGAAAAAAAATTCTAAACAGCATTGCCAGTCTCTGCCTGATAAATTATTGACTGTCCTTCAAGAAGTTGTCAAAGTTGTTAACTATGTCAAGTCACTACCGTTGAACTCTCGTCTGATTAATGCGGTATGTCAAGAAGTGGGAGTAGATCACCTGTTCCATACAGAAGTAAGATGTCTTTCTCGGATTTACGAGCTAAAAATGAGACAGGTTTTTTAAGAGACCCAAGGTTCAAATTTCGCTGGTCTATTTAAAAAAGAAGAATGGGTTGCAAAACTTGCATACCTGGCGGGTATATTCGCTCACATAAATGAGCTCAATAAAAAAATGTAAAGCAGGAATTCTAATATTTTAACGTCATCGGACAAGATAGAAATCTTTTGCGCTATGGATCAATCACGCCACCAATGGTAATAATGAAATGTTCGCAAATGTCATTGCAGTCGATCCAGAAAAAAGAGTGCAGGCTTTAATAGTGACTGCCCGGTGGAGCCGCATTCCAACACTAAGTTTTTGGAACTGGTGGTTGAAAGGGAATTCATATTTGAAGACCACATACTTGGCCTTAGCAGGAAGTTATCCGCAGGTTGTTTTGCTGTCAGGGTAGCTGCTCAGAAGCTCGATAGGGGGGTTGGCAGATCTGTTTACCTTTCTCTAATTGAATCTCGCCTTAGGTTTGTTCTCCAGAAACATGTTATACAATGTATCTGTGAGGTTAAATCCAGAGTTTTCTGTCTCCCATTGTTTTTTAAAAAAGGCATTCTTATAATCTTCTGCCTCTATATACAGGAAGTGGATTGCCTTATTTTTTCAAATTAACAGAAATTTATTACTTTAAATCCGAGATACATTACAGGCCAGCAGTCGCAAGTTAAATCTGCCCATCCCAACATCAACTTTAACAAAAAAATCATTTTTTTATGAGGACGTTAAAATTTAACCACCTGCTGGGAGGCATTAGAGGGGCAACATAAGTAAAAGTATTTAAGCGACATTTGACGTAGTTTTTGATTGGCAAAGCCTATTATTTACTGCTTGAGTACTATAATGACACATTTTAGTTAAATAATTTGGTTTCGTTTATTAAGTTTTCTGTATTCTACACTCTATAACATGGATGAATTGTTTATATTTTATTAAGATTTTATGCAGGACTTTTCTTATTTATTTAATTGTTTTTAATATTATTTATTTTATGTCTAATTAGTGCGCCTTTGTTCTTATTTTCTCATTTATATATAATTTTTTAACCACTGTTGTATTAGTTAAACTTTGTTTAGGGCAAATACTTATTTATAACAAAGCATATGTTACAATTAATATATTTGTAGGGTAAATTCGCGAGAGTCTTGTAGGCCATTATTCAGACAGCAAGGAATTTCCCTCTATCTAATATTCAAGAAATGTTTCAAAATCAGTAATAATGTATATGGTACTAATTATAACACTAGTATAACATAACAGTCTGCCATTGCCAATTTCAACATGTGTGCTTACTATGAACTCTCTAATTTATGAAAGCATTAAGATTTTTTTGAATGACATAAAAAATTTATGAAGTCGGTGTCATCTTTTCTTAAGAAGAAAACTTATTACAGCTTGTTAGAATATTATAGTGATAACTCGACCTAAAACTTCTCTGCGACATTAGAATGTGATATAGATAATTTTTTTTTTATTCTAAGTACTTTTTGGTATATTTTAATGTTTCGTTATTTTTATATATTTTTTTGTGTTTCATGGTACGTTTTAATGCTTCATTTTTATTTCTATTTTTAAATTGTTAATTTATAATTTGTATGTTTCATATTTATTTATTTGACTTAATTTTACCAATGGCTTTGTCAGCAAATACGTTGAATTTAAGACAATAAAGCATGTTTTGAATTTGAATGCAATATTGCCGGATGTTACAAAAAATCATAAATTTACACTTGCTACTTGTTAAAAATGAGCGTCGAAGTGTTAGGGTTTACATGGAGAGATTTCTTAACCGCCGAATACCAAACCATCAAACATTTGCCAGTATTGACCGTCATGTCTGAGAAACGGGCAGCTTTGAGAAAAAATTTGATGATAGGGGTCGTATTTGAACTACTCGAGCATTCGAAAACGAATATGAAATTTTGGAAAGAGTTGAACAAGAAGCAAGTGTTAGTACCCGCCGCTTAGAACGTGAGTTGGATAGTCCTAAAACTATTGTAAATGATATTTTAAAAGAACAGTTATTATATCCATATCACGTCCCAAAGGTTTTTACCGATTGATCCCCCCATGCTCCTTATATTTGGTGACTTTCTTCGAAACAAAAAGATTCGTGATCCAAATTATGGTAACAAATTTTGTTTACTGATGACGAGACGTATTGTACAATATCTGGAGTCACCAAGGCGCTCTTACTTGGACCTGCCAAAACGGTATGGAAGTCGTTATCCAGGGACTTTGCCGGATAGTGGAACAACTCCGTTGCCCACCACGGGGAGGTGCCCTGAATGCAGAACCAAGAAGAATGTGGTTAAGATTGAGAAACAATTTTTACAAAAATGCTCCAGAGAGCCTAATTAGAGTTTGTGGTTTTTTCTCAATTCGGCTTCGAAATGACCCCAAAGTATATGTTGTAACAATAAATAAAGATCAGATTTCTTGATCAGTTACCCAAAAACGTCCCCTATACCAAATTTGGCAAAAATATGTTGATTTTTATTGGATCCGCCATTTTGAATTTTACAAATCTGACTTCAGATTCGTAATCAACGACCCAAAAAACCCTTCTATACCGAATTTGTCATGGACAGGTAATTTTTTGAAAATCACGATTTCTGACTGGATTTTTGAGGTTAGAAAAAATATGAAACATGCTATCTTATTTCTGGTTCTGGATTTGGCTTTAATGGGTTTATCTACTTAAAGATGTACAATTAGATATGAATAAAAAATTTTCTGATTTTTTCCTTGGGCGTTTTCGTTAATTTATTTTCTTTTTTTTTTACCGGGTTTTGTGACGTTAGGAAAAAATGGTGACGGGATAACAAAAATCTGGTACCCGATTGGTGATCAGAAAGCAAAAATACTACCGACAACAATATTGCATGAAAAGTATATACAACTTTTATTTTTTTGTGTGCCTGTGTTATTGATGCGCATTGTAAACGCTGACAACCTTTTTAATAATCCCAACATATCATGGTATATGAATTCTATAGGTTGTTTTAAAAGTAAACTAAAATTTGTCTTTACTAAGAAAAAATTAAAAAAAAAAAAAAAAAAAAAAACATCCGTTTGGTATGAGCCCAAACATGCATGTCCGGAATAGGTTTAGGAATTCATAATCTGAATTTAAAAAGGTTCGTAACATCACTCTCTCATGCCAAAATTCTCAGCCAAAGTATTGTCCAGATTCTAAGAAATTCAGATCATGAATTCAAAACGCTCTTCATAAAGACTTTCTGGGCGTCCGTGTATTTCAACTCTAGGAAACTATGAATGCATATTTTCAACAATTAATTTGACAAATGAATCGTTTATTTATTAGAGCTTACTTACAAAAATTCTCGTTTTTAGCTGCCGGTTTTACTTAGAATTATTGAAGCTAGTACACCTGGTGGAGTAACAGTTCACGTGGTACCTCACGAAGAATACCATGAAGAAATTCGTTATATACCCGATAATGAATTGACAGCTCTTAAGCAAGAATTGGATGATATGGGGGGTCCCTCAAGAAAAAAGTAGAGTTAAGTTATAAATATACATGTAATTTATTCTTAATAATAGAAATTTAATACATTTAATATTAAATTATGTGTAGTGTTAATCCTATTAAATTTCTCCCATTTGTAAATTTATAAAAGCAAATCAAAACAGTTTAAAAATTAAGGGCTACCGCACACGACAGCGGTGATGGAGTTTTGTCGGATTCACATACAGAATTTAAAAAAAAAAACACCGTACATAACGCACAAAAGGCAAGTAGCGCCTGAAGAAATGAAACAACTCAAAACTGAATTCGAAATTTATCACGCGACAAGGATGCACGGGTATTTAAATTTGCTACGATAAACCTGGCTGCGATATCCATGGCCTGAGGAAACCAATGACGAGGACCCTCCGGATCGAACACCTGTATTTTTTTATTTCATTTTTGAAACAACTTTGTGCCCAAAATGCAGTCATGATTTTTCGTTTACATAATAAAAATACTTTGACGATTTTTCTTTGTTAATTATAACAAAATTCGAGGGATATAAATCAATAATTATTCGAAAAGAGAAAAATAAATACTATTTACATACCGGGATTGGAGATGCGTTTGATTTTTGAACCGTTTGACTGGATACGTAGTAACGTTACTAGCCGGCACAATTCATCCGAACTAACCTCGATTGAATTTTTCTGTTTGAAAATTTAGGAAAGGTCGGGATAATTTAACAACCCCTAGATTTAAAGGATTGAAAAACGGGGTTTCATTAGCTTTTAACAAAATAACCCCAGTATGATTTGGTATATTCAAATAAGAGATATTAATATGTACAAGACTATGTTTAAGGAGCAATGATCATTCGCAGCATTCAAATTAAGTGTATATTTTCTTTGGTTATTTTTATTGTTAACAAATTAATTTAAATTCAGGTTCTAATAAGAGTTTGTTTAAATAGTATTTATATGACTGATGTATATCTCTCGTATTTGATTGTATGTAACACAAGAAAAATTGTCTAAGTATCCTAATTATTTGAGCGAAATCATGGCCATTATTGGCTCCGTGCGTAACAGCAGTGCCAACTAATGCATGAACTAAAGGGCGATATTTGCATATATTGGCAGTATAATATAACGGAAATTCATAATTAAAAGTTATATTTCTTGGTTTTAATAAACAAGTGAAAAGACTAATTTATTATTGTTATACATTGTTATTATTTCAGCTAGAAAAAAGTAAATATAATCAATAAAAAAATAATTAAAACTCGGTGAAAATTAGGTTAAGTAATGTCAAAATAAAAAAAACTGCTATTAAAAAATATGGAAGAAAAAATTGAACTATTACTTAAAAGACGACGTTACATCGGAACTTCTAGCAGGTGATACGATATACTAGCGTTCATAACTTTATTCGTTTATTTCTTGGATTTAATTTCCATTTTGCTACAGGAAATTACAAAATTTACACTGTTTTTTTTTGCTAGTATTTTTACAATTTACAACACAGCAATATTCTTTTTAATTATTTAAAAAAAAATAAAATTGATACGTTAAAAGTACAAAATATCGTCCCGAAGTACTTCGCACAGAGAAAATGGGAAATAAGACCGAAAGATAAATAGTTAAGGCCAAAACGTCGAATAAAACCCATTCATTGTTTCATGGCTGCGTATTTACCAAAAATAAGGAGGTATTAATTACTTCAGGGTTAATTTTCTAGAAAGGAAAAACATTTTCACTGATACCAACTATAAATAAAACTAGAACAATAACCGCAAAGGAAATAAAACCACTTACAGATAAGAGACAGATCACCATACTTTCATACATCAAAAGCATAACAGATAAAATTGCCAGATAACTCTGGAAATATGACATATCTATCACAAAAAACAATTGGTTCATCTTAAAAAATCCAAAGGAAAATCAAGGAGTGTATAAAATCGCATGCGGTACCTGAAGTAAAATATGCATACATCAAACAGGCAAAAGAATATCAGCAAGGCTAGAAGAATATAAACTCAGTATAAGAAATAAACAAACATCAGCTCGAGGCAGGACTTAACATTAATCTTGGCAATTGGCCAATATAGAAGTTTACGGGGTAAAATTAATTCGCGAGTCCACCGCAATTGAAAAGAATGGTAGTCTGAATAAGATAAATGGTGCACTTAAATTCGATTTATTGATATAGCAGGCTTAAGTTTAAAGGCCCTTATCCTGCAACCTGAGGACTTATTGCGATGCCTGTTAAATCTATTAATATGTGCCTTAGTCAGATTTAGGAACATATATACTAGTTTATTCTCGGTGTATAGGGGGGAAAGGAGAGGGATATGGAGGAAAGTGGGAGGGAGAGAGAGCGAGACTTATTTTTGTCTCTCTACTCACAGGCCATCAAACTGTATTATTATATCAAGAGGGGAGGGGGGATTTAGTACAGATACTCTTTAGACACAGCTACAAACAAGAAATATTATTTTATTGCTACAAAAACACAACAAATGAAATATAAAAAGCTGATTTCGTGCTTATGCCTGTATTAATATTTAAAATAGGTAATCATATTTTTTGCCATCACATTTTTTTTGGTATTTTATACTTTTTTGCGAAAAAATTCACAAATATGTCTGAGTACTCCCAACAGCACCTTTATTTCTTAAAATTGCAATTGATTTGTAAATAATAATTTATTTTATTTATTCCTTAAATATAAATGCAATGTTTTAATACATCATGATCACAATTAGTGTATTCATAAAGATTTCTTCTAACCTTCTAAATTATTTCCTAATATATCATAGCATGGTTTACAAACTGGAACTGCTTTCTGTGTAGTATGTCCAGGTAGCATTACTTGCTTGGTTATACATCTTATGCAGAAAATATCTCCACACTTTCTACAATAATTCTAAAACAAGAAACACCTCTATTAACTACAGACAGTCACGGTTTTGGTTAGAGTATAAAACGCTTTAATCTACTGTGTGAGTAATAGCAGAATTTCAGATAACAGTAACTCAGATATTTCAAAATATCAACCCATTTTATGGTTATAATAGTTTAGTAGTAGAACTTAATTTTCATAGCTGTCGCGGCTTTTAACAGTATATAGTCTGTTGTTCGTCAAATTTAATATGTAATTTTAGCTAAGTTTTCAGGAGATCTAACAAATCTTATATTCTAAGACCATAAATGGCTTTATAAAAAAGTGTTGCAGATTGTTCGTTGTATTAGTCAACCGGGCAAAAATTATAAAACTTTAAATCACTTGCACGAAAGGTTAAGTGGAAGGTTATTAGTATTATCAAAATACTGAATACATTTAGAAAATACATGTCATTACTAACAAGCTTGAATTGTTCTGGTTAATATTACTTTTATCAGTTGGTATCACGTTAGTATAAACTGCAGGACCGGACTTAAAATTTCTTTTGCCTTTTGAATTTAAAATTATTCTAGTTAAAACCACTAAACAAGTAGAGTAAAAAATTAAAATATAGGAAAAAAACTTCTTTTGTATTTATCATATCTCACTTACTTTACCTAAGTCCTAGACTAACGAAAATGACACAGCAACTGTCCTCTGGTTAAACGTTTAAATACGTAGCATATTTTGAAGTTAGGAAACGATATTTTTGAATAATTTATTAGAAAAGAAATAAAGTTACCGAAATCCGTGTTTTGTATAAATAAATATAATAATTCAAAGAAAAAAAGACAGAAATACTAGTTTCCCTACCTATTAATTTTAATTTGTCTCAATTATTTGACCAACTTTACCCTATTTGACAATAAAGTACGTGATAAAATAATTATTTACAACAAATCCTATCTGCATTTTTAAATACATATTATTATTCGACAGGCCTATTAAATCTTTATAAATGTTACCTTTTTGCTTAAAGGATCAAACGCCAAGGAACAACTACATTCATTAATATTTCTCAATGCTTTCCAATCAACAGCAACTGAATCGAACTCTTTTGATAACTCGTCCATTCTTAACGTATCTTGACTGTGACTGCCACTTTCCTTTTCATCTGAAACATGATCATTATATATATTCCATCTATAATTTAAAAATTATTAAAAGTTCAGTTTATTAGTGGACAAAATTAGTCAAGAAACATTGATACATTAAAAATGATATAAACGTAAGCAACTGCCCCACTAAATTACCATAGCAATTTGTGGTGTTTTGTTTTTTAATTTGTTTAGTAAATATTAGATTAATGTTCTTTGATATTATTTGGGTAATCGTACTAATTTTTTCATAATAAAACAAAGTACACCGGCCTATATAAATAAAATACCTAAGTGCATATTTCTTTAAGGTTCGATTTTTTCTATATAAAATAATATCTATCGTTTGCTGTCTCGCCCTTTCACCACAGACAATATTTAGGTTACTTTCTTAAAAAACAACAAACTAGATTCATTTTTAAAAGCATAGATTATATGTATCAAAACGTCGCCCAAATATATAAGAACATATGTAAAGATAACGACAATATACTTTCATATTTTCTGTCTGGAATATTCTGGCTCCAATTTATGATGAATTTTTGTTTTGAAAGCAACAAGTTGTTATTTGGTTTAAACATAAACAAATCGACTAAAAAACCATATTGTTAGAACTAGATATGAGACACGCATTTGGTCAAGAAATCTATATTCCTAAAGACTTTAGTTCCAGCTATATGGAAATTATGAAGTCTTGCAATTTTTGAATCAGGATTTATTTTACAGAAGGGGATTTAAGTTGTTATTTCAATAATAAATTCCATTATATTTTATTTCGACGGTTTTATTAGTTACCATTTATATATATATATATATATATATATATATATATATATATATATATATATATATATATATATATATATATTAAATAGGAAATTTCAGCTCCCATATTAAAAAGTGCGCACAACCTCAAAATAATGGAGAAGCTCCAAGAGGTCTGACGGAACTTTGAACTCCTTTTAGTTCAGATCAATTTGTTATAGAGCATTTGAAGCATGTTTGAACGAACGGCTTAACTCGGATCGAGAGCCGTAAAAAGTCCCGGTCCCAGATAACATCGAGGAATCTAGTATAATTCACCTAGCTTGGACATTCTTTGTGTTTATGAGCCAGGCGGGCATTCTGACTCATTTTAGTTCACGCAAAGTGCCAGCTAATGTTAACTGTAGATGAATGTAAAATATATCTTAAATTTGATATTTCGCTGGTCTTCGTAAGTGAGTTCAACTGCCTTATTAAATTTGTTTTCATTTACAAAGTTTGAAAAAATATATTGTTTACGTTCTTGCATGTGCTTTTTTTGCACACATATTGTTCTGTCGCTCTGGAATGGCACTCTCTTACTAACCTCCTCCCCGTCGTAAAAAGGGCACTATCTAGAGAGTGGGTGCCAGACCACTGTTTTTGATCCATGCTAAGAATTTATTAGTAAATATAATTGGATTCTAGAAAAATTGTCATTTGGCTTTGAAATTTAAATAGTTATCATTTTAGGGTGGATATAATATACATTATTTAATTTTGTTTCGTTTTATGGTATGCTATTAAATTATTTTTAAATTATTACTTTAAGTTATTTTAAATTTAGGTTTATTGTTTAGTTATTATAAAGAATGTTTAGTTTTGCTAATTTATGTATCATAATTGTCTAAGTTATTCGATATAAACAGTAGAACCGCCATGGCCCTATCTTTATTATTAGAATTTTTGACAATTTTTAAGAAATCGGCTAGAAATCGTAAAATTCCCTTCAAATTTATAGTATTTTTAAAATCTTTTATTAAGGCAGTGAAATCACTAACCGTACTGTCAACCTGGCTGTCACTGATTTCTTAATTCCGGGAATTCTATGTTTATCGTAAAGCTACCGCTACTTGCCCTGGCCCAGGAGTTGCTTCTCAGTTTAGTGGTGTTGGTATTGATGCTGCTATGTTTTGGTTTATGTTAAATTATTAGATTTTGTATTTATACACCGGAAATTCTGTGTCATTAGCTTTATGTTGCTGCTGGCAATCTATTTTCTTTGTCGCAATTAGCGGTTTTGCGTTGGGCTGCGCATATCATGCATTTGGTATTGGGATAGCTGCATAATTCCACATCCGGCAGTTTTACACTCCAAGATGCGTTTATTGGTTCTTCTTAGTTCCCATTCAATTTTGGCATTTTGTAGATATTTTATGTTGTGCTACCGTTGTTGGAGTTCCTTCATATCTGATGACTATATACATGTGTCGATACTTGGTGTTTATATGATAAACTTCTTTTGCTCTGATTTTATATTTATTGATAAGTTGTTCTTTAATTGTTTACGTTTCTGGTCGGTGGTCTAGCCCTTTGACCACAAAAGCGTGGGTTTTATTTTCATTTGTCAAGGAGGTACGAAATTGGACTTCAGTTGTTTTCGCTTCAATTATTTTTATGTAATTAGCATGTTCAAATTGTCCTCTACATAGGTTATAGTGTTATTCTTTGTGAATTTTTAATTTTTTTAATCATATATCCTTTTGTGAGGTATCGAACATATTCGGGCTTGATTTTTCATATTGTTCTTAGGCAGGTTTTCCATTGATAGTCGGTGGTAGGACACTACGTTTTGGGTTCTCAGGAGTTCTAATTTTCAGGATCTTCATTATTTGAAATTCCGTCAAATCTATTTCTCGTTTACACGGTTCATTTGTTTATAGGGAAGCATTACTATTTGATGTTGATGGAGTTGAATTTAACGACTCTGTGTCCATTTTTTCGATATATAGGTTAATAGAAATACTAATTTGTGGGGTTATCAGCAAATTCAATTGTTGCGATGTAGATTTTGTTGCAGCTAAGCAGGATTTTTGAGGTGTTTCGTTATCTTGTTTTTCAGGTAGGGATTTTGTGACTTTATTCTGTGAGCAAGAAGTCGATGGTGCTTTTGACAATTTATGCAAACTCTTATAGCCTATGAGCCCTTTTAAGTAACAAACTCTCAAAGAGTAGACGGGCCAGCGTAGAAAGCCTTCAACAACACGCTTCCTAAATAAGTTTCATAATTTAGAGAACCGGGGAGATGCGAGATCCACCCGACCGATACAACAAATAAGCGAGCACAGCAAGTTGTGTACAACAAATCATAATCTTCCTAATTCACGTATACGTGGAAAGCTGAAATCCACAACACAGGGCAGAATTTTGGTTCCTTCAGGTTAGACAGATTTAGATAAATTTATAAGGTCCATAGCGCTCGCTTGTAGGCTAGGCTGGGCGAGTGTTTCTCGCTCCTCCCCGATTGCGTTGGTTAGGAATCTTGCCCAGGCCGGCACTAATTATGACTTGAGGAATACGAATCCGACAATTGAGCTGTTTGATATTCCTACGACCATCATTTTGAATTGTGAAATGCACATGTATATACGGGTCTAAAAGTTTCATTTGTAAGAATAGTCAACCGCTTCCGCGAAAAATTTTGATTTGTTATGCTTTTGTCGCCATATTGTATCAGTAATTTTAAATTCAGATTAAATTATATGCCATAAACGTATGTGTGTGATAGTTTAATTAGGATTTTCCAAAGATTGGATTCGGACCAATTTTCAATTGTTTTTTGCGAAAAATTTTAGTTTTTTGCAAAAAATTTAAATGGCCATATTGATTCCACCATTGTGAATTTTGATACACATAGGGTAGGTCATAACCCTATATAAATGACTTGGGTGTACAGGAATTATAATTTGAAACAACTCGAGGAAAATGTCTGATGTTTTATATTTTAGCAGCCATATTGTATTCACCATCCTGAATTTTCACACGCACATATAGGTCTTAATGTTCATAAAAGAGAATACAGCTTGAAAGTATCAAAAATGTAATACAACTTCAGTGAAAAATTTTGATTTTTTACGTTTTAGGCGCCATATTGAATGTGCCATGTTCAATTTCAAAGAGATTTCTACGTACAATTAGAGCCTACAAAACAAATTCTTCAGGATATTTTGTTATCTCGAAAACTAAAAAATTAATTTCTGTAAAAGAAAACAAATATAATGTGCCAAAATATATCGTCGAATTAGCTAGACACTGCCTCGATAACACCTATTTTACTTATGAAGGCCAGCGATATAAACAAGTCCAGAGAGGCCTTATGGGATCGCCACTATCTCCTTCACTCGCTAACATATATGGAAGACTTCGAATCAAGACCTCCTTACACAAACCACGACTGTGGCTGCATTACGTAGATGACACATTCGTTATCTGGAGAAGAAAATCTCAAACATTTTCTAATTCACATAAACAGTATACACCCAAAAATCAATTTCATCATGGAGACAGACAGAACAGGAAAGAAAACTACCTTTTCTAGATATCTTACTGAAAAGGAAAGAAGATGGACTGTTTTCGCACACTGTCTACAGAAAACCCACTCACACCAACAGATACTTCAACGCTGATTCACATCACCACCCTGCCCAGTTATTTGCAGTAGTGAAATCACTTGCGTTTCGATCGCAGTCCTTTACAGATCAAGAATATTACTTACCACAAAGAAATAAACATACTGCAAGACGCTCTAACAAAAAACGGTTATAAAAAAGTACATATAGACAAGAATCTAAAAAACAAACGCTTGGCCCCGAAAAATCGCGAAAACTAAGAGAATAGCTCCAAAGTTTTTGTTCACCACACACCGTAAAGTAAAAGATCTCTTGCCAACACCTAAAGAAAAAATCCCTCTAGAAAATCAGGGAGTGTACGAAATTCCATGCGGAGAATGCAGCTCATCTTACGTAGGCCAAACCAACCGTATAATAAGCGCCAGAGAGACGAACATATAAACGCTGTCAAGCAAAAAACTTCTGCACTGGCCCAACACTTCTTAAACACAGGATATAAAATAAATTTCTCAGAAACAAAAATGCTATCGAGATGTGAAAACCTGTCCACAAGAGTTATAAGGGAAGCCATCGAAATTACAAAGAGGCCCAACAAGTTAAATACCAGCGATTGCCTAATACTTGAAAAATCTGCTTACGAAACATTAACCAGGAGTAGGTAGTAAAGAAACAGATTACAACTCGGCCACGCGACCCCAAACACTGGCAACAGGGCTGATGACACGCAGCAGGTCTCGCAACCCGATCACAAGCAAAACGAAACTGGTCGGCTACAAGATCTAACTTCCATGGCAACTAGATCGCGTCGAAGCCTTGAACTTTAGTTAATCTGGCTGAATTTTTTTTACCGTATTTCGATCTCTAAATAATATAATTATTACGGTACTATTCTAAGCACAAACTGTTTTAAGATTTTTAGACACAAAAGAAAACCTAATGTCAAATTCCGAGTGATGGGTTTAAAAGAAAGATGCTAGGATAGAAAATCGTCCGCTTAAAATACCAAGACCGCTAAACAAAGCAAATTTTCCATCTTTTTTTTTTAATTGAATCAATTACAAGCCTGGTACGGTAATATGCGGAATTTTATATGATCTCTGTACAGTATTTATAAATCAAAAGGTTGGCAACGCTGGACAACACCCGAGTCCCAAGCATAGACAGCGTACAGTGAGCTTTGAAAATGGTGAATGAGATTTCACCGAAACGTCAGCAGTCTTACAGTCCTGGGAGGGATTCAGCACATACACGGGATACCCGGAAACCTTCAGTCAGATTTATTATATATCTATTACTAAAATCAACAAACCACCAAGGACTCGCATTTTATATTGGGATATGGTAAACAAAAAATTAAAGGAATTTGTTTTCGCTTTTAAGGAGATATATACATTTTTGATGTTGTTAAGTGAATAGACTGCGTCTAAATTATATTGTTGTAGATTTGACTGAGATTTTTTATGTCAGTTCCTGAGTGAGTTTCTTTTTTGATGGCTATCATTTCCTTTATTATTAATTTTTGATAATTTTTGTCTCTATCGACTACTATGGTATCTTCAAAGTGAAAAAAGTGCTTTTCATTCTTTACATGTTTTGCCAGTGCTCTAGTAGCGTTTTTGGTGTATTTATATCCATTTAGTTGATTTTTCAATAACTGGCTTGTCATTCCTATATATTTTTTGGGCAGTTTGCACACGGAACTGAATATACATTATTGGAAGTTTTCATAGTTGGTGTTTTGCTTTTTAGTTTGGTAATGATTGAGTTTAGTTGGTTGTAACTTGTGGCATGCAACAATATTGTATTTTTTTAAATGTATTTCAATTTTTCTGAAAGGTTTGTTATAATAAGGTAATGCTATGTTTTACTTTTGTGTTTCCTGTTGTGAATTATCCCTGTTTTTAATTCTTAGGTTGTTATAGTGTTTGTATGTTCTTTTTTTAACAATTTCCTCGAATACACAAATATTCCAAACGATCTGGTTAAAATTATATTATCTGAAAAATGGGAAAAGCTAAAAAACTACACAACTTGATCCAAGAATAGTTTTATAGAAGCTGTAAGTTTGACATTATCAACAAACTACTTTCAGTATGACAATAAATATTACAGACAAGTTGATGGTTGTGCAACGGGTTCACATATTTCATCCTCGATCGCCCAGCAAGTCGTGGAATAGTTAGAGGAAAGAGTCATTGAAAATCTAAATTTAGACCTGATTTTCTTTAAACGTTTTGTTGATGATTGTTTAATGGCAATTCCTCATGATAAAATAAATTACGTCGTACACCAATTTAATAACTTCCATAGCAAATTAAAATGTTCATCAGAATCTGAGGTAAACGGGAAAATAAACTTTCTAGATATGACTCTATTACGCAAAAAAAAGTTTCTAAACAGTGGTACACCAAACCAACCTGGTCGGGAAAATATCTGAACAACTGTTCAAATCATTCACAAAACCAAAGAAGAAGTGTAATCATGAGTTTGGTTGACAGAGCCATTTTATAAAAGTCCCCTACCTTCAGACCCTCGACTCTAAGAAAAGTCAAAGAAACACTTACACAAAACAATTTTAATAGTAAAGATATCGAGGAAATTATTTAAAAAAGAACACACAAAAACTATAACAACCTAAGAACCAAAAACAGGGATAATTCACAACAGAAAACACAAAAGCAATACATAGCATTACTTTATACAACAAATCCTTCAGAAAAATTGAAATACATTTTAAAAAGATACAATATTGCTGCATGCCACAAGAGTTACAACCAACTAAACTCAATCATTACCAAACTGAAAAGCAAAACACCAACTATGAAAACTTATTGTATATTCAGTTCCGTGCGCAAAATGCCCAAAAAAATATATAGGAATGACAAGCCAGTTATTGAAAAAACGACTAAATGGACATAAATATACCAAAAACGCTACTACAGCATTGCAAAACGTGAAAAGAATGAAAAGCACTTTTTTCACTTTGAAGATACCAAAATAGTCGATAGAGACAAACATTAATAATAAAGGAAATGATAGCCATCAAAAACGAAACTCATACAGTAAATGACGGAACTGACATAAACAATCTTAGTCAAATCTACAACAATATAATTTAGACGCGGTCTATTCCTTTAACAACATCAAAAATGTATATAGCTCTTTAAAAGCAAAAACAAATTCCTTCAATTTTTTGTTTACCATGTCTCAACATAAAATGCGAGTCCTTGGTAGTTTATTGATTTTAGTAATAGTTTTGACGAAATCTCAAGGTGCGTAAAATTTACTAAAAAAACCTTTTAAATAATCATTGTTTTAATTTTTAATTGTTGTTTTGAATGTTATATTATTGGTTTAAATGTTGAATTGTGTGTCAAGATTGTATTTATAGTATATTCATAATTCGCTCAAAATTTTCGATAGAATTGTTTCTAAATAAAGAACGAAACGTCAAAGAGGCTAAAAAACAAATTTTAAACATGAACCTAATCCCAAAAAAATAATAAAAAATAATATATATATATATATATATATATATATATATATATATATATATATATATATATATATATATATATATAAAGTGTGGAAAATCCAAAACGGAACCTCTAAATAATGGAAAGGTAACAGAAAGAGACGGACAAGCCATTTAGCTCTGTTGAAGAAGCGAAATAAAGCATACTGTTGTATCGTAGCTTGCTTCCTGATTTCCAGCAAAAATGGTGTCGGGCACGGACTTTTCGCTGGTTTCGGGTCGTCAAACACAATGAGTCGAAGGCATGGATTTGATATTAAAAATAAAAATCGGATCCAACATCGCAGACTGAAAGTTTAAAATCATGAAAATAAATTCGAAAAACGTCTAACGTAGTCAACGCTTTAAAAATAAAATAAAAAGAATAATTGTATTTCCATGAATAAAATATTGCGCTTGACTTCAAGGTACATTTTAAATATAATACTATAATAATAAATACATGGATATCGATAATCGTTAAAAAGGCGAAAGTACTTTTTCCTCTATGCTTAAGATTTCTTAATAAATACCAATGCAAATACTTTGTAAGTAATATAATATTTATTGATTCACATAAATGAATAAATAATACGACTGTAATAAAAATAATAAAAAGAACTTTTTAATCATTGCCTTCTTTGTTAACAGCTCTTTTCCCATTCTCCAATACGTACGAATTGTTATCCGAATCCTTACTATGTCAAAAACAGTGTAAGGATCCATCGATGCCAAAACTTTTGGAACACATCCTCCATATTTTTTCTCGAGAAGATTTTCGGGCAAAGTCTAGGCGATAGTTTCTTATCAACTTGTCTGTTGATTTTTGTGCATCTTTCGATAGTTTACCTATCGGTAATATTGCAAATGCTATGATGTATGGTCAATGGAGTAAGTAATTTGTGGATTTCTGTAGGCATGTTTTACCAAGAATATCTTTTGATAAACAATCTTGTTGTTTGAAGTGTGTATACCAAATCTTCTCTATTGCAGTTTAATGTCCGCTTCCAATAGTTTGCAAAATGACGGGAAACCAGAGGATCAGTTTTCGCTTTACTCTTGCTATAATAGCCGGCTCATCACTGTTCTCGAAGAAACTTCGAGCTGTGTTGCCATCGTTAGTGCTTCCTAACAATTTCTTTGGCATGTCAACAAGAAGTCCTAATCCGTCTCCAAAGGCCTGTTGGATGGTAGCTTTTGTCTGTGCTTTCACCTTTTTGTCTTTCTGCTTACGGGCTTACCACTTCTGTATGTCACGTTGATACGACAAATACAAACAGCATTCGGAGAATCGAATACATGCGTGTAGAGTTATCAGTAGTAGCTTGAAATACGCTGTATTTACTGGAACACAGTAATGTTGTTGAACTGAGATGTTGTTTGGCAGAGGTAACAACGTTGGATCGATTTTGTTCCAGCCAAAGCATTCACCTAGCCGTCTATCATCGTCATAGATACGTTGTACTGTACTGAAGCTGGGGTGGCAAAGAGAACTCTTTTGTACGGCTACGGCTAAATTATTTTGGCCGTTTTCTCAAATTCTAACCCACTAAGCCCGTCAGGTTAGTTCGGGACAGAAGATCGTAGGAAACGCCTACGCCCAATATTACCCTCGCTAACTTCCGTGCAATACGAAGACGAGCAGTACCTTGAAACGAATGAGGGGATGTAGTTACTTTTCGTCTAAACTTATAACGTAATCGACAGAATTTGGAATATTTAATGACTATTTGAT
Organism: Diaprepes abbreviatus; assembly: GCA_034092305.1. Lineage (NCBI taxonomy): Eukaryota > Metazoa > Arthropoda > Insecta > Coleoptera > Curculionidae > Diaprepes > Diaprepes abbreviatus. The sequence continues at coordinate 1,587,505 of JASJET010000182.1, read as the reverse complement.
ACATTGATTGTTTTAAATACATCAAATAGTAGAAATATAAAAAAGTTAGTTTTTGTTGGCCGTTGAGAGTAAAGAAAATTGATATTTCTGTTACAACAAAATAAATATTTATTCTAATAAAAATATTAGTGAAACGCAGCGGTAATTTCTAAGTAAATAAGCTAATAGACCACTTTAAAATTAAAAATCATTCTCAAAAATAAACTTTTACTCTGGTAAAAAATAAAAGTAACACGTTCAGTAACTGTAAATAAATAAACAAATAATTAGATTCAATTTAAAGCAACAAAACACCTAAAAATCTACAAGAGGTGTTCAAACAGGTCTCCACTTTGAGCGAGACAATAACCCAGTTTATTGTAAAATACGGTTCGCGTATTTGCCAAAACTTCAGGGGTTATATTCCTATTAGCCCTTTCTATCATGTCCTCACAAAACACCCTACGTGTTTCCTGGTCTTTCGGACAAATTTCTTGAGTTATTCGCAATTTGTAACAGCGATATTTGTTCCGCTTTAAAATATTCCGAACTGTTCGAGCGTTCATATCAAGTTCTTCGGCAATTACGGTACTATTGCAAGGAAAATTAATTTCTGCTAAACTACAAACGTCAGTCTCTCGATTTGCTCGTTTTTCAGTAATTTGAGGAACCGGTTGCTCCTCATTACTATCAGTGCATTTTTTACAAATTTTTAGACAACCGGTTGTCTCAAATTTTTTAATAATTTCCGAAATTCTAAATTTTCAAGGAACAGGATGATTTTCGCACGTAAATGCAGATCTGCTGATTATTTACTAGAATAGTGTACCACTTAATAATCTGCTCTTTTTATTCCGTGGAATAAACTACCATTGTAACAAAAAAATTTGGCGCGAAACACGGCACTTACGCTTCGACGGCCTGAATGAAAGCAAATAACTTGGAATCCTCTTGTGCTAGGCCATGATTTTCAACTGATATTAATTGTTAAAAACCCAAATATTTTCTCAACCTTAATAAAGTCCAACTGTGTAGGATAAATTGTACAAAAATAGTTATAAAAAATATTCCAATATTCTAAAAATATTATAAGTCCTTTTATTCTTAAGTCGAAAATGGGATTATTATATAAAATAACTCGAAAAATTGTGCACTTCAATATTGGGTGTTAAATAAGATGGTGATACGTATAAGTTTAATTGCGTGTTTAATTTCTTCCACCCCTCAATACTTGTATAGTAATGAACCAGCAAGATATGGCAACTTTTTTACATTAACACGATGTTAAAAGATAGTTTACCGTTAAAATATTTGATTTTAAAATTTAATAGGTGAAATCAAATATATTATATCAACTATAATTTTTTTAGATTCTGTTGAATTTTATATTCCATATATAACTATTTGTCGATTTAAAATTTGATAGTTAAAAATTTTATAAGCTAGTTTGTTTTGCTTTAATCGATAACATTTTACAGCCAGATTCACTAAGAAGATTTAAGATTTAGACCCGATCTAGTTGCGATGAAAGTTGGATCTTGTAGTTCGTCAGTTTTATTTTGCTTATGATATTTTTATAATTTATATTACATATGTCAAATAAATGTTAATACAGGTATATTAAAGATAAAAATCTAGATGTAGTCTCGAAATCGGTAAGATGAATAGGTGTGTCCGGAAAATAAATAAAATTTTGCATTTTTACCGGTTTCGAAATAAAAGAAAATGATTTTTTTATCCTTGTAATTTCAAAGTTCAAAACTTGGTTGCTTTATTGTTGCATTTGTCAATTTAAATCCTCTAGTGTCAACTTGGAAGGTTTTAAAGTTACACCATGTTAGTGAATTAGGGGATTAGCTTATTAATACTTTTAAATTAAAATAAAATATTATATAATTTTATAATAATAAGTACTTACCTTTTAAGGGATGGTCATGACCTGCATTTACACTATTGATTTGCTTAGAAGCTTTTTCATACATCAACTTATTGTCCAACTGTACATTATTGCATAACTGTGTCTTTTCAGGTTTAGATTTTTTCTTTTCTATAGCTTTGGATATAAGATTTCTAACTGAAGATATTCTCTGAAATTTTTGAGTCCAAATTTCTTTTAATTTTAATGTTTTTGTTAGCCAAATTAACATCTAATGATAGTTAGTAATCGGGCTTTGTATTTTTTTGTCATTAATACTTAAAGATAAAAATATTTTCATTTTGGTAGTCATTTAGAAATTAAAGAATACTTAAATGTATTGTGTTTTAGTTAAAAAAATGTTCTAAAACGTTTCATTTATTTATCTGAAAAGACGTCCTTGATACCTCATAGCAAAAACCTTTCTTACAGCCAATGATTGATATAAATAAATACACTTACTTTTGTTAAATATTTTACATGGTCATCTAAAGAAAAGGAATGATCAGAAGTTGCCAAAAGTAAGTCAGCTGTTGGTTCTCGAGGATGCACCCCGCTTTCAAATCTATAGTACATACCTCTCCAAAATCTATAAAAAAATTAGTACTGTAGTTGGCATGGGTTTGACAAAAATACGTTATTGCATTAGCAGATGTAACTATATATATTACATAAAACTACAAATATCTGACTTTTCAAAAGCTTTCTCAGCTGCAACTGAAGTTGACATGCGTATCAGAACCGACGATCACATACATAACAACCATAGAATCTAATAAAACTTATTTAAATTGTTACCGTTTCTCATTAAGGCCGTTAAAGAAATAGTGGCCAAATATTCTGTGCGAATTTCATTTATTTTTTATTCATACGCGTTTCGAATACCTCATAGTCGCGTCGAGTCGGCTATCCCTACAAAAATTCAATTACAAATTCGCTAGGCCTTTTGTATCTTTGATGGGTGCTATAACGAAAATTACTACTGCATCATACGCGTGCGTCCTTTATCAGGTCTTGTTGGATTATATTAATATCATTTTGAGATTAGTTTTATTTTAAAAATAATATACAGGGTCTCCCTAAAAGGTCTATACAAAAAGCTAGTGAAAATTCCTGAGATTGAAATATGAGGATCTAGCCCAATTTACTTTAGTCCAAAAATTGACAGTTTTCGAAATACAGGGGGTCAAAATTTTTTTTTTAAACTTTTTTGTAAATATTTATTTGATTTGCACTCATTTTAGTACTTTGGGCACCTCGCCACCATTTAAAGTTTAATAACTTTTTCGTGTATGAGTATATTAAATATCTAATTAAAAATTCTTATTCTTTGACATCTTTTAATTAAAAAAATTGTACCTAGTAGGTGTCGCTTCGAGCAGCCGTTTCAGAGATAATCGAATTTAAATGTTTTATTACGTAGCGAGATTCGTCGTAGTCCCCTTTTAAACTTTATCCACGCTAAGAACTGGTCTAAGAAATTTGAAGCGTGTTTAAGGGCCAACAACAATAAAAATTTACATAGTAACGAGCATGATAATAATGTAAAAATGAACAGGCAAAGAATAATCAATAAGAATAATATACAAAGTCGATAACAAACCAAAACAGAAAAATTTTATTTATTTAATTAAACTTTAAATAAAAGTTCAAAATGACCTCTGTGTTCATGTACACAATGATTAATTCGTCGAAGAAAGTTGAACTGCACACATTCGTTTTTTTTTTCTTAAATTTATACCGGGTTTTATAGAATATGTACAGGGTGAGTCAACGATTGGATGAAGTAGGTTTGTGCCTTTTCGGTGAAATTAACAAAGAAACTATATTTATTGTTTGATACAGTTTATTTTTACGCAGATTTTAAAAATATTTAGGACTCTACAGGGTGCGCCAAAAAACTAAGACATCATAAAGTTGTATTTTTTTTTAAATAGAGCACCCTATATACGAATCGTATTTTTGATTTAGCTTATAATTTTAAATCTTTTTTATTAAGGGTTTACTATAACAAAACTTTATAGTTTCTGAGATAATTAAGTTTAAAGAAAAAAAGTCACATTTTCAAGCATCAATTCAATCCTAAATAACGTTTTCAATTTTGTGACAAATATAATCAAATTTGGAATTTAGCAAGGCCAAGGACAAGTTAACATAATTTTTACCTAATATTTGCAATAAAAGCTACAAGGTGTTGAACACATCGGCTCAAATTTGAACAAGTTTAAATGAATAAATATCTTTTTTTTAAATGGTACACCCTGTATATTTTCATGTTATTTAATAGAGTAATAAAAACCCTAAAAGTTTTGTTCAATATAGCCTATACCTATTTATAATAGTTTTTGAGATATTTCAGTTTTTCTTATTTTCCATACTTTTTTACAGAAATAGTCTTCATTATCATAGTAGCCATGTAAAATAATAAAAAGAAACTACAGAAACAAACAGAATGTGGTTAAATATGATGAAATACATTATTCGTTATATTACAACGGCAATAGTTTAATTAAACATAATGTGAAAAAATTAACACAACAATAACCACAAGGCAAATACATATTTACTTTTATACTAAATTGAAACAAAAAAAATACCTATTAAATACCGAGATTAATTATTTCTTTTTAATAAGTGTTCGAATAAACGACCCTCTTGTGCAATGCACAAATTTAGTCTTTTTTGCAGATTTTCTCGGACCCTGGACAAAATTAGTGGCGTTATTGTTCTACAGGTATCCCTAATCCTGTTTCGCATATCTTCCACCGTTGTTGGTGGATTAACATACACCTTATTTTTAATATAACCCCATAGGAAGAAATCTAATGGGGTGATGTCGCAAGACCTTGGTGGCCACTCAATGAAACGATGGTAATGCGGAGGCGCACCATCGTGCTGGAACCACATACTGTCGAGCTCATCCCTATCGAGACTTTGAAGCAGTTGGGGTAGTTCTTTTTGTAGAAAGTTCAGGTAACTATGGCCATTTAGTGGTTCATTAAAAAAGTGGGGTCCAATAATTCGATTATGAGGAATACCACACCAAACATTTAATGACCAGTGGTTTTGATGTTGCACCTCTCTAATCCAAAATGGGTTTGTGGCATAATAATGCATGTTGCGTCTATTTACGGCACCGTTACTTCTAAAAGTAGCTTCATCACTAAACATTACCTTGCATAATAAATTTGGATTTAATTGAATCTCCGCATTTATTGTACGACAAAAGTTTACACGACTTTCAAAATCCTGTCCATGCAATTCTTGGTGTAATTCCATGTGATATGGATGATACCTATATTTCTTGGTAGTACGATTAGCGGTGGATTGCGATGTTTCACATAATGCTGCTAACTGACGGCTACCAATATAAGGATTTTCCTGAACATTTAACAATACTTGTAGTTCTTTTTCTTCATTAGTTACTGGTTTGTTGACCACTTTACGTTTTGGATAATCAACAGTACCAGAAGAATCAAATCTTTGCATTAAGTTTTGAAAAGTATGGGTATTAGGCTGGCGTCGATCAGAATACTTCATTTTGTAAATTCTTTGAGCAAGAAGGCAATTTTTTTGAGCCTCTCCTATTGTATAAATCATATCTATTAACTCATTCTTTGCAAAATTCATTTTACAATATAAGATGAATGCAAAAAAAACCAAACTACACTACATAAAAACCAAAAGAAGCGATTGCGGTTATAAATTTGACACACAGAAAAATGTTCTTTTACATTGTTTTTGCCATGGCTACTATGATAATGAAGACTATTTCTGTAAAAAAGTATGGAAAATAAGAAAAACTGAAATATCTCAAAAACTATTATAAATAGGTATAGGATATATTGAACAAAACTTTTAGGGTTTTTATTACTCTATTAAATAACATGAAAATATACAGGGTGTACCATTAAAAAAAAGATATTTATTTATTTAAACTTGTTCAAATTTGAGCCGATGTGTTCAACACCCTGTAGCTTTTATTGCAAATATTAGGTAAAAATTATGTTAACTTGTCCTTGGCCTTGCTAAATTCCAAATTTGAATATATTTGTCACAAAATTGAAAACGTTATTTAGGATTGAATTGATGCTTGAAAATGTGACTTTTTTTCTTTAAACTTAATTATCTCAGAAACTATAAAGTTTTGTTATAGTAAGCCCTTAATAAAAAAGATTTAAAATAATAAGCTAAATCGAAAATACGATTCGTATATAGGGTGTTCTATTTAAAAAAATACAACTTTATGCTGTCCTAGTTTTTTGGCTCACCCTGTAGAGTCCTAAATATTTTTAAAATCTGCGTAAAAATAAACTGTATCAAACAATAAATATAGTTTCTTTGTAAATTTCACCGAAAAGGCACAAACCTACTTCATCCAATCGTTGACTCACCCTGTACAGAATCTTTACTATGAAAAAGTAACAATTTTTAAATACAACATAGCTATGTTTGCATAAATAGAAAGGTACATTCTACTGTGAATGACTTCATTTAAGCATAAAGTTTGTACTGAATTTTATATTCGCATCTACAATTATTCTTCGATATTTACAGGTCTACATTATACCATCTATTTAAGAATTTCCCATAAAAAGTAACTCACAGATGTTAAATCCGTTGAGCGGGGTAGCCAATTTGTAGGAGCATCATTTTTTCTGCCGATGCGTTGATGTTGAATATTATCATTTAAATGATTTCTTTTAATGTGCATCCTCTCTAGAACGTTCCCCGAGGCTAACCTCAGTGCGAACGAGCAAACTTTATTAGAGGAGGCACTAGTAGAAGAGATGTACGAAGGACGAAAGTATAAGCTCCAATTCGGAGGCATCCATTTTCGTCCAGGTGTGATTCTGATCAACTATGAAATATCATAGTCGGCAGAATAGCTCCGGGCGAAAGTACCAACGCCTAAAGGCTGGAAGGGAGTAAAGCTGATGGTATGCGAAGGAAAGGAGATCCCAGAAATTCATACAGTGACAATCTTTCTCCCCAGAAGCCAAGCAGCAGAAAAGCTTCTACAGCTAACAAAAGCCTAAAACGATGGGAAAAGAACATCACAATGAAAGGTTGTTAACCTAAAGAACGAAGGTAAAGACCAAATACTGAGGGCAGGAATCGACGACTTATTCTGCCAGAATATCAGGGACAACGGGCACACTTCTAAAGACGACGACGGGGAGAGCGTGAGGAGTCTACACATCTCGAACCTTTATTTTGAAGTACCATGATCAGACGAGACAATATAGTATGCAAGCCAGATAGTACATTTTGTCGGTCATTTCTTCTCAAGCGATAACTAGTGAAATGCTTCAGACAGTTGTACCATGAAGCCTCGTGAACGTCAGCTGCAGTTGCGTGGGTGGGTAGAGCAGTGGCAGCATTCCACTCACGTAAAAAAAATTGTTTTTAATCATTTCTCCTCGATTGAAAATTTGTCAAATGATAGTTAACACAATTATTTGAAGATAAAAAAAAGGCAGCTGACTGTACCATGGTCACACGAAAATGCAAAAAAAAATTTTTGTTTAGTGATTTCCTCTCAGTTAATTTGTCAGCTAGATTTCGATGCAAATGTGACGATTCGTTGTTCTGACACCGACGTGTTGATTATTATGTTAGTTAATAGGGATAAAATTTCAAAAAATCTTCATATATGTATGGAAGTCGGTGTCGGAAACAATAAACAATTTATCAACGTAACACAATTGTACGAAGCTCTAGGAATCGACAGGCGCGCAGCACTTCCAACATTTCACGCCCTTACAGAATGCGATTTCAACAAGCCCTTTTTTAGGAAAGGCAAAAAGCGCCCGTTTTCTATTATGACTAATTCTGAAAATGATTTTACCAACTGCTTCATACAGATGTCAAAGCCATCGGAGAATCGAGAAGAACTTTTAAGCAAGATAGAGGAGTTTATTTGTCATATGTATGACTTGAAACGATTGAACAACGTTAATGAGGCAAGAATAGCGTTGTTTCAAAAAACATACAAACTGCTCGACAAAAATGATGTTTTTTAGTTGCCCAAGCATTGATGGCTCGTCCCTACCACCATGCAAATCGGAATTACACCAACATTTTTTGAGAGCATGTTTCATAGCGCAAATTTGGTCGCACGCACACCTGAAAGTTCCGACCACTGATGCACCTTCAGACTATGGCTGGGAAGAAGTCGACGACAAGTATAAATTCACGTGGTTTTCTGGAAACCAGTTACCAACATCGATTACTGAAATTACTGTTCAGCCAGAAAAACGTAATATTTTTTTTTACATTTTATTCCTATTGATTTATTACGTTCAATATACATACTTAATTTTTTATCTTTTTATAGATGACGATCATGAAGTGGCGGCAGACAGCTCCGACAGCGACAAATTTTTAACTGAGAGGAAATCACTGAACAAAATTTTATTTTTGCATGTTCGTGTGACCACCTGACGTATAATCCACCACGGTACAGCCAGCTGACTTTTTTTATGTTCAAATAATTGTGTTAACTATCATTTGACAAATTTTCAGTCGGGAGGAAAAAAAAACAATTTTTTAACGTGATTGGGAGGCTGCAGCTGCTCCACCCACCCACGCAGCCGCAGCTGACGTTCACGAGGCTTCATGGCATAACTGTCTGAAGCATTTCATAAGTTATCGTTCAAGAGGAAATTAGTCCGGAAAATCTGTTGCTGGCTTGTATACTAATAAGGGAGGTTGAAGAAATCGAAGGAAAAGAGAATATGGAGGACAACACCCTCACCTAATAACGTAGAAATGGCGGGATCAACATCGCCCTAGTGAACGTCCGCCATGCTAAGGACCAGCTGGGGATTATGCTGATCCAGGAATCCTGGGTCAACAGAATTATACTGCAAGGATGCTAAAGTAATATATCATGTAAGTAATGACACACCCAGAACAAATATTATGGTAAGAAAAAATATGAATTATTTTGGTCTTTCAAAATTCATGACGAGAAACCTCGTTCCTATTCGACCATACCTCATTATCCTACTTCACAGGAGACGGGCCTGTGCCGCCGCCAGAAGTGCAAAGATTGGTAGGGTACTGCCAGGAAAATAAAGTGTGATGCCAACGCTCACAACACAATTTGGGACAGCAAGGACACCAATCAAAAAGGTGAGCATTTCTTAAAATATATCTTGAAATGTAATCTTACCATAAACAACATAGGAAATACCCCTACATTTGTAAGTATTAAATATTACACAAAGTATACCAGGCCCAACAAATCCAGTGGGAAACTGGAGAGTAATGAACGAACCTTCTCCTTCAGATCACAAATCACGTTATTCAGGTTAGAAACCGATCCTTGTGAGCCAGTCTTCAGAAGAAATCCTAGGAAAACAGATACGTATTAGACGAACTAGCTTGGAATTGGGCTACATACCGGAAATATGGAGAAAGGCTAGAATTACTTTCATTCCGTAAGCGGGGAAAAAGGACACTACACACCCAAAATCCCTGCGATCCATCAACCTCGCATCGTTTATTTTAAAAACGATGGAGAAAGCAGTTGATAACTATCTCAGAACATTCTTGAACATGTCACTGCACCCTCATTAACATGAGTATCAAGCGGGCAGATCTACGGAAACCGCACGAATACAATTAGCAGATGAGATTTAAAACGCATTGAACAAGGAAACCGTAGTATGTACCTTTCTTGATATAGAAGGGGCTTTTATTCTATTATTTCTAATATTCAAATCTGTCGTCGCTCTCTAAATGCCCGACACACGTATATAATTTTAAAATGTTTCTCCACTACTTTAATCAGTTGTAATAATCAGACATTAAAAATTAAAATGAAGTTACGAGATGCGATTTGTCCTTTTAAATAATGCATGAAGAAACTCTTTGCAGACAAGCACAACAGCTTGTGCTTAATTTATGTAAATATTTCGAATTGGAGAAGAGAAACGGTGGTCCATTATTTTTAGAAAGTAAACACTGCCCTTAAAATTTCAAGTAAAAGCTTATATGCCATGTGAAAAAGGAAAGAAAACAATTCAATTCCTGGAAAAAATAGACCTTGTCGAAAATAAAAAAAAAACAGATCTTCTCGAAGGATCCAAAACGGAAGTTCGAAATACCCGGTACAATATGTACTAAGAAAGTAAGAATATAATCCCTGTTATAATATAAGCTAACCTTGAAAGTAGTATCATTCGTCTTTAATAGTCTTAATGTCTCTTTAATTTTTAGAAAAGCATGTTACTCTAAAAAGGTTAAATACTGAACTCACCAATAAAGAGATTATGTGTCTGGCCAAATCGTCTTTAAGTATTTTCCTGAAGGGGCTGAGATTCAAATAAAAAAAGGTTGACAATAGAAGAGCATTCATTGAAAGAACATGCATTTCGAAAGCATATGGAAAATCTCAATATTTTTTATCCAATAGTAGTTTTCTTAGGCAAGCCGTGAAATGTGTATTTTTTATTGTTTACTTTTGGTCTGATATGTTATTGTTTTATTTCTGAGTCTTTTTCAAGGCTTGATTAGTGTAAGGTTTTAAAATTTTTATCATATACATTTGTTTGTTGTAATTTGGTGTTTTTTTGGATTTACATTGGTATTTTTTGTTCTCTGTTCTGTACTGAAATAATAAATTAATAAATAAATTTTTGTTTTTTTATGCTTTTTTTAAGGACTATTATTTTATTCGCACTTTTTTTTCAAAATTTTATGATTATTATTGCTGTTGTTTTTTAACCTTAAAAATATATTTTATAAACATTGCATTCAAAAAAGCTAAAAAAATTATAAATAATTTTTCATAGTTTGTACCATTAACACAATGCTTATTTTGAGTGTTCGCAGGTAAACGTTATTGTGTTATATTCAATGTTCTTTTCTGTTAACAGAGGAGTCCTAATTCCGTCTCTTTACAATTTGTTATAAATTTTTTCTTTTTAATAAATCTATTTATTATTATTTCACTGATTTTTTACTTACCTAAAACAAATAATATATGTTATAATAATGTTATAATATAAGTTGTCATTTTTCCTTTTTACTGAGGCCGAATCTGATATAACAGAATTTTCAATATACTATTTAGTTCCATTCGTCGGTACGATGGGCACGGCTTTATGAATATAAATGTCGTATTGTCTAATTAATTTTGATTTAGTTCAGACGAATATTATTGATGATGCATGGATATTTTCTCACTGGACCAACTTTATGTATCTGAGTGAGGATTGGGATGAATACATCGCGTCCTAAGAGATCTTTTGTGTTCCCAATCTACTGTTCAGTCGTTAGGGATCCCTTTCCGACTAGAGTAGGAAACTCGAAGTTCCAAATCTTCTGGTGCTTAGAACTGGATCTTCTTCAACTCGTTCTAATTAATCCGTAATCAATCGCTGCAAGAGCGAAAAGACTAGTTTCTTGAAGGTGCCTTTCAACAGCGGTAAATATTTGGTGGTTTGGTACGCGTCTATTCGGAAATCTTTTTCTGTATACTCTCATCAACCCCCGACCATTTCCTTGGCAAGAACCGTAAACTAATATCGGTCATTTCTGAATTAGTGTATGTTTGGCCATAGCGAAAAATTTAAGAATTAAATGTAATATTTTAAAATTAAACAATAAAAATTTGTCATACTGTATCGTTTGATAATACTATTTTTTAACTAATGACGATCATTGTTAGATCGTTGGTATATAAATTTTTATTGTCGTTGGCCTGTTGGCCCTTAAACACGCTCCAAATTTCTTGAACCAATCCTAAGCCCGGATAAAGTATGAAGCGGGGCTACGACGAGTTTCAGTACACAAGAAAACAGTTAAAAACTTTGAGACCCTGTATTTCTAAAACTATCAACTTTTGGTCTGGATGGTATGCCACAATTAACCATTTTTTCAAAATATGTTTATTTTGGGGATTTGATATATTTCTTCTTAAAATATACTTACTTTGGAGATCAAGTTATTAATCCTTTATTTGTCATTTGCCAAAATGTACCTTTTAAATACCTATCGAATGGTATAAGGATGTTCTATAGCTAAATCTTCACGTTGTCACAGAATATGCCAAATAATTGTTTTCTGCACCATTTTGTGTTTTCTGAGTAGATGCTCTAATATATCTAGTTGCCTATGGCGTATTCTGTGAAAATGCGAAGACTTGGCTATAGAACACCCTTTTTTTTGAATTTTTTAAGTTATAGCGACTTATAAGTTCTTATTTCATTAGTTTTAATTTTTGGACACCCTGATATTATACAGCAAGTTTATTATAATTGGGATATAAAATATGATTTATTGTTACACTTCACTGTAAATTTTGAGTACATAACCGAAATACTTCTTAAGTATTTGAAACATGAAAATTAGGTTAGATTTTGTCAAAATTCAAATTATTTAAAAACACTTAAGGTTTAGGTACTATAAACCTTATTAAAATCGGCACTTATTTTGATCGAAGAATTCAAAAATGCAATAATATAAAGGGGGTTCCGTTTAAAAAAAAAACAACTTTGATACTTTCAGTGCTTTTGGAACATCCTGTATAATATGAAAATAATTTTAAAGAGTAACTATATTAGACCCCCATATATCCCAAAAGTAAAACTTTTTGAAAGTCACGTATTTTGGCAGCAATATTCCGTGCCGTATAGGGTGAATAACCCTGTATATGCACACACTCTAAAAAACATTTTTTTCTTTATAATCATTAAAGGAAATGTGGACAGTTACTCTATGTGAATTTAGATAACCGCGATAACCGAAAGTGCGATTTGAATTATTTTCGTGGCAGCTCGATACACCCTCTCTAGTTATTTAAATAAAATATGTCTCGAACTCTACCATGGCTTCCTTGCAGTTTTCCATCTAAACAATAGGGCAGACCTAGCGTGCTCCGATAGCAGTGTTCGAAACAGCATTTATAGATGCATATGAAATAAAGCTTAAGTATCTACGATTTAAAAGGATAATTACGTTCTCAGTGACTACCGTACTTGTCAAAAATTACTTTACATTTGATGATAAATTTTCCTGATCACATTGAACAATACCGCTGGAGACTGAGAATTCTTTAGGGAATATGAGAGATGTTTTTGACGGTGGCTCGAATATGAAATCTAATTTTCAAAGTTGTCTAATGTAATTTTGTAGAAATGTGTGCTGTGCGAAACAGTATTTTTTAAACGAAATATGACCTAGTGTTCAAATCCACACAACATTCAAAACGCAGATTTTGCTCGGATATCGAACTTCATAAAACATTTATAACTTAACCTCTCTACTTCTAGTCATACAGAATATCTCTTACCTAATATTTTATGAAATTAAACAGGCTGTATATCAATTGACTTACCTAATATTTTGTGGAATTAACTGTGGAATTAAAATATTTGGAGTTTCATTACTGCTATAAAGAGGATTTATATATTCATCTAAGTGATTTGCCATGTAACCCCACAGAGAGTATGTTCTTTCTGAAAGTCTAAAAAATAATCTAAATAAAAATGTGACTTTGTAGGTGCTCATTATATTTGATTTTTAAGCAAACGTATAACTTTTAAATTTATTTAGAAGAGGCTTTAAGGGTCGATACCATTTTCAAATTATGTTATGTAAATTAAACGTAAAAAAGAATAGATTTTCTTTTTTTCTTAATCCCGACACGAAAAAAAAATTATACAAACACGTTAAATCGAGGACTGGAGGATTCAAAAACAGCTAGATGGCTAGTCATGCTTTAAATTATTTATTCCTCCCTGCAGCAGTTTTTCAAAATTCTCATGAATAGTGATTCATCTGAAAACCATAATATTATGCTGTTACGTTGTTTCCTTTTAAAATGCTAGTCGTACCAGTTAAACTTCTAAAGGTTTGATATTACTCTCGTCAAACTTGTGCTGCCAAATCATTAAGGACAAGCAATCTTGAATATTTATGGGTCAGCGGTGAACGAAATTATATTCGCATGCTATTCAGATCCTTTGCCACATGTGTATTTTTTTCTTTTATTTTTGTAATCATATCGTTGCTTCCATAGTATTACGATAAATAAATCTGTAATTCAGTTCGTAATAACCTAGACCTTTATGAAGAATGTAATCACGACCACAGTAAAAAATTTGCTGATCTCGCCTCTAGGATAAAATAAAATGAATCTCCAAAAATAATGGCATTTTTTGTTAGTCAAGGTCAATTAACCAAGGGAAATTAAGAGTAAAAGAACTCCAAATGTGAACGCAAAAATGAATAATTTCGAAAAATTTAGAGTAGTAAATCGCAAATATTGTATCAAAAAAAATACAGACCAATCAACTCGCCGTCTGATCCAGAAATATTTATAGATGATTGTTAAGGGTATAATAAATAAAGAATTTTCATCAGAAATATTAAAAACGGCTTTTAAAAAATTATTCACGGATGTTTTTAAATATATATATAAAATATAGTGATTTTAACTATGTTATAGAATCTTGATGATCATTCATCGTGTTGCGAATAAGTGATTAAATATTCGAGGGCTGTGCAAAATTACTTAATTATATATATATATATATATATATATATATATATATATATATATATATATATATATATATATATATTTAAAGTCATTATATTTTCTTATAGCACATTTTGGAAGATACTTTATATTGTTCCGGACGGCCGATTGTTAAACACACACTGTACTACTGAACACACTCTGTTATTTCAAAATCTCTTTATTGTTACAACTTTGACAACTTGTCAAAATAATTCGTCGAGGAGCTCTCAAACTATACTGTCCACGAAAGCCGATCTGGACCCTTTATACACCCTTTTGGTCGATACCGGAAGATTCCCTAATTTTCTAGAAAGATTTCCATACTACATAGTGTAATAAAAATAAGAAAAAGGAATAATCCGGCGATTTCCAGATCTTCTATCATAGGCGTTCTATGTTAAAAATAGGGAAATAGAATTCTCTAAAAAGTTCCAGACTTCCTTCATAGACGTCTTCTGATGAAATTAACAAAGGTAAAATTAATTAAATAAATTAAGAACTAGTAGAAAATAGACCTAAAACCCTACAAACTACAAACACATACTAATACTATTAAATGTAAAACGCTATAAAGTTCGTTACATTGCCCCTTCCCAGCCTTGATCGTCCCGATCAACCTTCTTGATCTCGATAATGGGCCAATCTGTCAAGATGAACGACTTTCATCTTCGCATGAGGGCTTTTCTGAATTCGGTACACCGGATCGTTTAGTCGGGTCACTACGTGGTACGGACCTTCTCATGACTTTTGAAGCTTTGGTGAACGCCCTGTGGTTCTTTTCGGATTGTACAACCAAACTTTTTCACCAACCACGAATCCACCAGTACTGGCTTTGAGGTAATAGCAGGTCTTCATTCTGTCGCTTTCTATTTATAATTTTTGGCGGACTTCTTCGTGTAAGACTTCAAGCTGCTTACTGAGTTGGTTGGTGTAGTCTTCCCAAGTTGCTTCACCATTTTTTTTACATCTGCGCGGCTCCCCAGCCAATAGAACCTATCTCGAACTTTTCAAGGGTTTTTATAACCCCTACGTGTCCGCCACCTACACCATTATATAAAGTTTGCAGTAATTCTGGAATCCTTTTGGTGGGTAAAATAGTCTGGTATTTGTAGTCTTTGCCATCAGAGCTCTCCCAAACTCTTTTTAAAAGACCATCGTGCATAATCAAGGAATCCCATAAGGCCCAGTAACTTTTCACTTTTTGAGATTTTGAAAGTGTGTCGATTTGAATTATTATTTTTTGATTTAATAAGGTTAAGATCTGGATCTTCTTGTTGTTCTTTGGAGATGATTTTGGGATCCCAATCCGAAGAGCATTGTAGTTGTGTCTTTCGGCAATAGAAAACGTCATGATTTTCTCGCTCTTCGTGCCTGTTACAGTGCTTCATTCTTGTGGACATGGTCTCCTTGACAAAGCCCTTGCATTTTTGTGGTTCAAGCCTTTTCTATGTTCAATTTCAAAATCGTACTCTTGCAGCGTTGTAATCATCGTGCTATTTGACTTGCAAGATTTTTAAATTGTAAAAGCCACTTTAATGTTGCGTGGTCTGTTCGCAGGAGAAATTTTTGACCATAAAAATATTTGTGAAAGTATTCCAATGTCTTTATAATGGCGAGTAGTTCTTTTCTTGTTACACAATAATTTCGTTCAGCTTTGCAGAATACTTTGCTAAAGTAAGCAGTCAGTTTCTCTTGGCCATTTTGTATCTGGGATAAAATTTCACCTATAGAGGAGTTACTAACGTCAGTATCCACAACAAACATCTGATCCGGCTCAGGATATGACAGTATTGGAGGATTACAAAGTGCCTTCTTTAGTTCATTTAAAACGGCTTCGCAGTCTGCGGTCCATTCATGGTTGTTGCTATTTTCAGTCAGTCCATGAAAAGGTCTTGCAATATCGGCGAATCCTTTTATGAATCTTCTATAGTAAGAACAGAGACCTAGAAAACTATTTAGTTCATGCTTATTTTTCGGTACTGGCCAACCTTAAATGGCTTCTGTCTTCTCTGGATCGGTTCGTACACTCGCTTCTGTGATTATATGTCCCATATGTATTTCACTTCTTTCTGGAAAAATTGACATTTCTTCGGACTGAGCTTTAATTGTGCACTTCTCAGTTTTTGAAATATATCTTCGACATTTGATCGTCAAATGTTTTTCCCAGAATTATGATGTCATCTAGGTAGACCAGACATGTATTCCACGTTAGTTCATGTAAAATTCGTTCCATTAAACGTTCAAAAGTGGCTGGGGCATTGCATAAACCAAATGGCACGACATTAAATTACCATAGCCCCATTCCAGTAGAAAAGGCGGACTTTTCTTTATCCTTTGGATGAAGCTGTACTTGCCAATAGCCGCTTTTTAAGTCCAATGTGGAAAACCATTTTGATCCAGTTAATATGTCTAGTGTATCATCAATACGAGGTAAAAGAAAACTGTCTTTCTTTGTGACGTCACTAAGCCGTCTGAAGTCAACACAGAATCTAGTTTAGCCATCTTTCTTCTTAACTAGTACAACTGGGGATGTCCAGGGACTTTGGGAAGGTTCTATAATGCCATGATTCTGCATATCTTTAAGCATCTTGAATACCTCGTCACGTTTTGCTAATAGTATTCTCCTTGGAGCTTGTTTAATTCGAGTTGCTTCTCCAGTATTTATTCGATGCTCGACTACATTGGTCCTTCCCAAGTCGCTATCAGATAAAGAGAAAACATCCTGACTTCTTCGTAAAAGATCTTCCAGTCTAGCCACCTGAACTTGATTCCGTAAAGGTGTTGACGTATGAACTACATCTTGAAGTACCTTAGGTAGACTAGCATGTAATTTCTCAGGTTGTAACGGGATACCGGTAACTATTACGTCTACAGGTTGACAGGTAGCAATCTTGTCACCTTTTCTCATCTATTGAGGATAATCCTTCAAGTTCAGCATCTTGACAAATATAGTGCTTCTTTTATTCTGAATCAATGTTCTGGCAGGAAGAATTCCTTTTACATATAATGAGCAATTTTGAATTGGTTCAACCAAAACTATTCCATTTTCTTCGGAGTCATCAACCCTTACTTTTACAATACATTCCGAACATGGCGGTAACATCGCATCTTCAAGAAGCACAACTTCCCGGATCGACACTGCACTATTTTTAGGAAGATTCATAACAATTTCTAGTTCGTAGTACTCGTTGAGGAAGATGAAGGACAAGCTTCTGTGTTCGATGACATCTAGACCTAGTATTACTTCGTCCAAAATATCAGCAACAATAATCACATGTTTGAAAGTGGTGCTTCTCAGGGTTATTTCGGCTTTATGTATTCATTTCACAGGTATTACTTCACCATTGGCGGTTTGCAAGACATAATGCTTTTCCGGGTACTACCAAGCTGGAACCGCTATTTGACAGCCGGGTGTTGGAGCTTGGTAGCACCTAGCCAGCTTTCGCCCCTTTAAGTTGGCAGGAGCAATACTGCCAATACGGCGGCTTTGTACATGCCCCTCTTGGCCACACTTCCAAAAAAGAATTCTATTTCTGCTGTGTTTTTGTTGTCATGTGCTTTTTGCTTGTTTAAAAATTCCTGGATTTCCCTCATTAACTTCATGAAGAATTCCTCGTTGGTCTTGCGATCATTCTGGGAAACACTGACTCTCCTTATAATTCTTCCTTGGTTATTTGAGGTCTGTTTGGCTGTCTCGAACTGAAGGGTATAAGCAAGAGCCTCAGAAATTTTCTTCAGTCTAGCCATTCTTAGAGTTTGGTTTGTTTCTGGGTCGCTTAAACCTTCGATAAAACTATTTACTGCTAACTCTTGCTTTATCTCTTCCGGATATCTTGGGTATGTCTAATTTATTAGCCTCATTATGTCCGCCTCATATTCTTGCAGACTTCAGCTGTATTTTTGTCTTCTTCCTTGGAGTTGGGCCTTATAAACTTCATGGAGGTGGGCTTCCCCATAGTGCATCTCCAGAAAAGTAACAATAAATTCGTAATCATTCTGTATTTCTTCAGGAATGTTAGGTATAACCTCCATAGCTTCACCTCGTAGTGCTAAAACAAGAGCATGTGCCTTTTCCGGTAAACTCCAGTTATTGCCGGTGGCTTCGAACTGACGAACAAAGGTAAGCCAAGGTACTTTGCCGTCGAAGGTAGGTGGCTTCATTACACTAGTTGCAGGAACACCATCTACCTTTATTATACCTGTACTGGCTACCTTCTCGATTTGAAAATATAGATGTTGCATCTGTTTCTGGATTCCCGCCACCTCATGTTGTACTTCGCAATATACGTCTTCTCTAATTTTGCTAATCTTCTGTTGCATTTCTTGTTCTATGCGCGTCACGTCTTCTTTCATTTCTTGTTTCATACCTTCTTGACTTGTTTTAAGTTCTTTTCTCATGTCCTCTAAGCTTGTTTTTAGTTCTTGTTTTATGCTTTCTTGATTTTTCTTAATGTCCTTTCTCAGTTCTTGGTTCATGTTTTCCTGGCTTGCTTTCAGTGTCATCAATTCTTGTTTCATATCATCTTGGCTTGTCTTTAATTCTTGTTTCATGTCATCTCGGCTTGTCTTTAGTGTAATCAGTTCTTGTTTTATATCATCTTGGCTTGTCTTTAGTTCCTGTTTTATATCGTCTTGATTTTTCGTCATATCTTCTTTCAATTCTTGTTCCATCTCGTGTATCATCATCAGTACCTGATTTAAACTACCTTGAAGTTGTTCTTCCATCTTTGCTTTCTGTTTTCTAGTTTCCACTGGCATACAATTTCGATTTACTTTTTTATAATTTTATAAACTGAACTAACCTCTTCTGGATTTGATCAAATTCCGACACCAATTTGTTCCGGACGGCCGATTTTTGAACACATACTGTATTACTAAACACACTCTGTTATTTCAAAACCTCTTTATTGTCACGACTTTGACAACTTGTCAAAATAATTCAAGTTGCGTCAAGGAGCTTTCAAACTATACTGTCCACGAAAGCCGATCTGGACCCTTTATACACCCTTTTGGTCGATACCGGAAGATTCCCTAATTTTCTAGAAGGATTTCCATACTACATGGTGTAATAAAAATAAGAAAAAGGAATAATCCGGCGATTTCTAGACCTTCTATCATACGCGTTCTATGTTAAAAATAAGGAAATAGAATTCTCTAAAAAGTTCCAGACCTTCTTTCATAGACGTCTCCTGAGGAAATTAACAAAGGTAAAATTAATTAAATAAATTATGAACTAGTAGAAAGTAGACCTAAAACTCTACAAACTACAAACACAAACTAATACTATGAAATGTAGAACGCTATAAAGTTCGTTACAATATTGAAAACGGTTGACGTGGGATTTTTTCTTATTTTACCAATTAATTACTCTAAAAGCTTACTGGCATTTTCCAAATCAGTGATTGCTAAACTATCATAAAAAAACTAACAGCCTGATTCACTAACAAGGTTTAAGACTTAGACCCGATCTAGTGGTCATGGAAGTTAGAATTTATTTAGCTGATGATATTGTTATAATTTATATTACATATGTCAACAAACAGGTTAAAAATCAAGAGATAAAGCATTAGATTTGATAAGAGAAATAGTTGTCTCCTGAAAACAAAAATTTCAATTCTTGATGGTTCGGTAATAAATATAAACGGTTTTTTATTCTTGTATTTTTAAGAATCAAAACTTTTTGACTTATTGTTATACTTGTCAATTTAAACCCTCTACTGTCCACTTA
Organism: Diaprepes abbreviatus; assembly: GCA_034092305.1. NCBI lineage: Eukaryota > Metazoa > Arthropoda > Insecta > Coleoptera > Curculionidae > Diaprepes > Diaprepes abbreviatus. Next base: position 1,567,345 of record JASJET010000182.1, on the reverse strand, counting down.
GACCGGTTTTTAAGTTAGGCCATGTTAATGAAACGTACAAAGTTATATTTTTTTTTTGCCGTTACTTCCTTAACATCAAAGTTTATTATGTAAGTTGCTTAGTTCAATATGAACAAACTACAGTTTGACAGCTATCTTTTTATTTTTTTAGGCAATATCTTAGGTATTTTGACCTATTTTTCAAACTGAAGAAAATATTGCCCTTACGTATCTATTAAGGCTATGCTATAAATTTATTTTCCATTTCATTTGCACAGATGCTACTATGAAACATTTTTAGGCATAATATTTTGAAATATTATTGCCATAAGAATGTGGTGTTATTAGTCTATCTGAGTTTTCTACCTTAAATCAAGTCTATCTTTTTCACAATTTCCAACAAATGTTCCAAACTGGCAAGAATGGACATGGTCGTGAATGGTTAATAAGAAAGTTTCATTAAATTGGAACGTACAAGGAAATTGTTGCATCAGTTGCCAAGTAGCGTCTAGCAACTGAGTAAATATAGGTGAAATTTCTTTACTGTCAGTCTGTATGTGACCACAGCGTTCTGAGAATTTGTGACCAAATGCGAGCCAATCTTTTTCTATAAGAGCCTAAAAATTAAAAAAATACGATTATTTTATCTTAAAACAAATAGAAAATCGGTGACAATTTAGATACATGCTTTATCTGTCGTTGGGAATACGAGGTAATAAAGTTTTTCAAGACGCCAATCGGGAAATCAAGGGTTATGACCTTAATTTGCTGCTTTTTAGAAAAAAATATTTTACAAATTTGCAAAAAAATCCCCTATATTACTTGTGGCATGTATTTACCGTGTTAAATTGTCAAATCTACTGGTAGCTGTAGCTTATGTATATGAATGTTTAAATGGAGTTGTTTAATGTTTGTGTTCTTTAAAAATATATGGTTCTAAGATCTGACTAAAAAAGGACATTTTCGTAAATGTTTCGAATATCAACTTAACATTTTACCTGATATGCTCCATTGCTTCTACTACTGTAATATTTATTTGGTTTTTCTTTCTTGGAATATTCTGTAGAGACAATGACGTTTTCTTCAGTTACAGTAATGGCCGTTGTAATTTTCAAATCGAAGAAAAAAACCATTTCAATTTAAATTAATAAAACATTAACATACAAGTTTTGTCTACGAACAAATCTTTTAAAATTGAAGAAATAAAAAAATACTCATTAACATAGAAACATACACATCATTCGATTAGATTTATATCAATCTTATTTGAGGGGATGTATATTAAAATAAGTAACAGAAGCGAACAAATATTTTTGATTGATAAAGCAGTGATAACGTAATGCCAAAAGTCATTAGTTTTTTATTATTAGATCTTCACTACTTTGAACTTTTTGCACACAAATCATTGAAAAATTTCAGTCACCAGCACTGTAACAGAAATACTTTTGAAAATAATATTTCGGCGAAAGCAAACAAATTTTTCAATAATATTTTTATAGTAATTAATATAAAATATATCTAACCGTAGTTGTCAGACTAGTATATATATATATATATATATATATATATATATATATATATATATATATATATATATATATATATATATATATGTAGTGAATAGTTTATAATATACCGGGTGTCCGGGAAAATGATGAAAATCTCCCGGATCTGAAAAGAACACGTGAAAGGAATACTACAAGTTCATATAAACCTTTTTCGAATAGGCCTCCTCTTCGGAGATATGGGCTCCTAAAGAGCCGTAATGGAATCAAGTTTTTTACACATAATTATTGAACCACCAGGTATATATGAATTTTTTTTCATATGATGTATACCAGATAAGACCCTTCAAATTACTATCCAAGAAAGTGTTGTGAATTACTCTTAATTGCAGGGACGGACTAGCTGTGACACTCATGGCCCCATTTTTTACGCCCTGTATGATAAGAACTTTGGACATTTTTTACATACCTTTAACTAGTGACTAAAAATTAAGTACTCTTCATTCATGTCGCTAATCCTAACCGTTTTCGAAAAAACGTCATTTTATTTGCACTGTTAGTTCCCTACCTTCTGTCAGGTTGAATATGAAAAAGAGGAATTTTCCCCTGTCACCATAGTTTCAATACAAACTTAAACTAACTGCTTAATTAAAAACTTCGTAAGAAGGTTCAACATGGGTTCCGTGAAGTCTGATACACTCGCGGGCACGACGAATTGAGGACTGCTTTCCCACCACATCTACTCAGAATTGTTCCTTATCTGATCACAATGAAACGTGATTCTCTATGGAAGTTCCTCCCTACTATCGATCGAAGTCGAATACACCAAGGTTTTGAGGTGCTTCCACGGCGTTATTTCGGGAGATCGAGGAGGCCAGGCAATAGGTCCTCTACATATCCAACGGTTTGGATTGACATTATTCAGGTGCTCCCTCACAGCAACGTTAAGATGAAGTGGTGCCCCATCGCGCATGTAGTACATGTTTCGGCGGGTTTCAAGTGGTAAGTGCTCTACTAAATCGTTAAAAGCGTTCTGGAGGAACTTCAAATAAAGTCCATTCATCTTTTCCCAAAATTTTCTAAAATTATGAAGAAAACTTAAAATATTACCTTATTAAATGGAATCGCCTACCATTCTCCCTTAGACGTTGATCAACTCGTTGAAATGTTTTCTAATCTGGAAGCATACGATTAGGAAATCTGTCGTGATATAACCTTCTGACTTCCAAAGCATTGCAAGATGCAAGACTATATATCAGACGCATATGTGCATACTCAGTAAACGTGTATTCCGGATTTTGAATTACTTCACAATTAATTTCACCACGAAATCCAAAAATCAGTAAATTAATATCCAAGTAAAGAATCAATGTGTCAGTGATGTGAAAGTTGAAAAGTTCTAAAATGCAACTTGATTAATAAATAGAACGCTTAACTTACCATAAAATGTACCTTTTAAATACCTATCGAATCGTATAAGGGTGTTCAATAGCTAAGTCTTCGCGTTTTCACAGAATACGCCAAATAACCGTTTTCAGCACCATTTTGTGTTTTTTGAATAGATGTTCTAATGTATCTAGTTGCCTATGGCATTTGGAAATGACAGGTAATTTACAACTATAAGAATAATAATCAGGAATATCTTTATAAATGTTCAGAAATTCGGAACGCGATTTTATAGTCGTTCAACAGGCTATAACAGCAATAATGGTAATAACATATTGACGATAGCATAAAACAGAAGCAAAATATTTATAGATGTTCGAAATGTCGACCATCCATTTCCAATAACTTACATATTCTTTTTTCGAAACCACTGCTACCTCTGGACAACATTTGCGGAGTAACAGTTTAAAAAGCGTCTCTTATGCGTATTTTCATATCTTGTGATGTTGTCGGGGGGCGCATTGTAGACAATTCCTTTAATGTATCCCCATAAAAAGAAATCTGGTGGAGTTAAGTCCGGAGATCTCGGAGGCCAATTTTGAAATCCGTCTCTCCCAATCCACTTGTTTCGAAAGTTGACATTTAAAAATTGCCGAACTTCGCGATGATAATGAGGCGGAGCTCCATCCAGTTGAAGCCACATAGTTGTTCTAATATTTAAAAGGACACATCTTGTACTAACACTGGAAGTTGGTGTAAAAGAAAATCGCGAAACATCAAACCATTTAAAGGTCCTTCAAAAAAGTAGGATCCCATTAAGTATGGACCCAGCATCCTCTCCACACATTAACCGACCACCTATTCTGGTTTCTCATAACTCTGTATTCATGTGGATTTGAATCAAAATAGTAATGGAAATTGTGTCTATTTATGAAACTATTATTATGAAAAGTACATTTATCACTAAACAACACATTATCAAAAAAGTGTTAATTTTCTGCCACTTTATCTAACACACACAAGTAGAATTCAGTTCGGGTGTCAAATTATTTCCGTGAAACTCTTGACAAAACTGGATTTTATAAGGATGAAACTTGTATTTGTTAAGAATCCTTGAAACACTTGCTTGGCTAATGTTAGTATGATTCTGACTAATATTGGGATTTTCGATCCTCAGTGACAGGCTTTGTTATAACAGGTTTTTTATAACTGACACTCCCATTTTTTCAAAATTGGTTTAATAGTCTCACAAAAACGGCTGGTTTAGGATGGTTTCTTTCAGAAAACCCTTGAGCATAGACTCGAGAAGCCAACAAACAATTTTGATGACATTCTCCAGGGATAAAAATCATATCAATACGCCCTTTCTTTGGATAAATCTTCATTTTGACAAAGCAATAATACAACAATATTCAAATAATTCAATTCAGTAAAAAAAATTTACCGCTTTTATAGCAACAGGCTTTGCAGACTAAATTGACAGATTAAATGAACTATCTGACGTTTATAAATGCCATAGGCAACTAGATACATTAAAGCATCTATTCAAAAAACACAAAATGGTGCAGAAAACGATTATTTGGCGTATTCTGTGAAAATGCGAAGACTTATCTATAGAAAACTTTTATACCATTCGATAGGTATTTAAAAGGTACATTTTCTGGCAAGTTAAAAAGTATAGAGTTCTATTTAAATTAATTAAGTTATAGCCACTTAAAGTTAGGATATAAAATATGATTTATTGTTACACTTCACTGTAAATTTCGAGTGCATAACTGAAATACTTCGTAAGTATTTGAAACAGGAAAATTAGGTTAGATTTTGTCAAAATTCAAATTATTTCAAAACCCTTAAGGTTTAGGTACTATAAACATTATTAAAATCGGCATTTCTTTTGATCGGAAAATCCAAAAATACAATAATATACAGGGGGTCCCATTTAAAAAAAACTTTGATACTTTCATACATCCCAAAGGTAAAACTTTTTGAAAGTTACGTATTTTGGCCGCAATATTCCGTGCCGTATAGGGTGAATAACCCTATATTTAGTTTTCTATACATGCTCTCTGAAGGACACCGAGAAAATTTATGTGCTCGCGAATGTGAATAACGCGCTTACTAAGTTGAAAGTATTTCAGTAACTGGTAACCGGGCAATCGTTGGTGAACAATATAGCAGAACGCACATTGCCAGAATTGGGATTCTTTGCTTTAGAACATTTCAGCTGAGTGGTAATGAGTTGAAAACCTTACCCATAGAAAAAATCAACAGGTATTAAATCTGGACTCTGGAGCCAGTTGATGTCCCCTCGGTGACTTATCACTCTTTCAGGGAATAAATCATGAAGAGCTAGCAAAGAATTATTCGTGATGTGGGGAGTTGCTCCATTTTGTTGGAAAAATGTATTCCAGTTGTAGCCAATCGGGTTTTGCATTTCCAGAGCCAAAAAAGGCCCGACCATATGGCAATAACGATCGGAATAATCAGTCTGAGTGGGACTACCAAAAAAATAGGGACCGATTATTCCTTGGTTTGACATGACAGCCCAAACGACAACCTTAGTGGGATTACGGTTATCCTCAAAAAAATAGGGACCGATTATTCCTTGGCTTGATACGGCAGCCTAAACGACAACTTAGGCGAATGTAGGGGTTTCTGATGCAGTTCTAGCGGATTGATTTTGTTTGTTCACGTGACCGTTGATGTGGAAATTTCATTCATCAGAGAACCATATCTTATTGAAACTTCTAAAACGGTTTTTCATTGTTTTATAAAAGTCAAATCGTTTAGCTGGATTATCGGGCTTCATTTTCTGCACAATAACAATTTTGTAGGAGTAAAAATGTAAATTTTCGCGAATAATGCAATGGACCGTGGATCTGTGCAAATTTAGAGAAACTGCGCGAAGCCGTACTGACGTGGATCGTATCAGACTGGCGAATGCGGTCAACATTCCTGTTCGTTCTTGATGTCCTTTTCCGTCCAGATGATTTATCCGGCATAGTGTTTCCAGTCTCTTCAAACTTGTGCGCCCAATGCTTAGTCAAATTTGCACTTGGAACTTTTATCATGGTCGTTAAATTGAAATGGGTCCTGTACAGACGTCGAACAATAGTATAATAATAATATCGGTATTTGGCTCGTAAGAATCAAAATAAAAACAAAAAGCATTCACCCTTTATTATCTATACACGGGTATTATATGCCTACACCAGTACACAAATTTTTGCTACATAGAATAGATGTCATACAAAGTGTTATTCTGTCGATCGGAAAATTAAGGGGAGAATATCAGGAAGCTTCTAAGAAATACCTATACTCCGCGAATGGTTCGCTCAAAGTGTTCGAAATCACAGAATGTGAAAGTCGTTTTTCGAAGAATTATTTAACGATCTGATCCCAGGATTTGCGGAAAAAGGAAATTGTAGTTAAAATTACGAAAAAGTTTGTCGGCCGGTGCCATAAACCTGGTTGATACGCCATAAGCATGCTATGTTGTAATGTATTTTATTTTTGTTATATTATCATTATTATAATATAATGTATTTTCGACAAGATTTGTTCTCTGTTTTTCCAATCCTATCACAAATATTATCATTTATAAACTGTTTAAAAAAATATGCAATGTTAAAAATTATAGAATTTTTAATTTAGATTCAGCTTAAACAGCCTCAAAGACATATAAGAATAAGTTTTTGTTTCAATCGACCTGTCATTTACATAGTTTATTAAAATTTTTCAATTTTGAAAATGTTTTTTTTACTTTACATTCGGAGCAACAAAAACACAAGTTTTTGTTTTAAATAAATAATTTGTAATTTTGAATATTTTAAAATTTTAACCTCAGATTCGGTTTGGGCAACCTCGAAAACCTGTGAAGATAAGTTTTTATTTTAAATAAATACTTTTACAAAATTTATGCGTCTTAGAATTAGCATTTTTGAATATTTTATAATTTTAGTTTTAAATTTGACTTCGGCAGACTCAGAAACATTTAAACAAGTGTTCAAGTAATTCGTACGGCTCCTTCTATGTTTGCATGATATTGCAGGTAATATCAACCACAGCGCGATGGTGCGAGGCCAATGTCTTATTGCGACCAAAATTGCTGAATGGAATGGGTGGAATGAAAAAAAACTGATAAAAATTAAATTATTTCAAATAATTAAAATTGAAGAAGGACAAAGGGTAACAAGCTGTAAATTCAATATATTTTGTTAAGTATTAATTCTTTATTCTAAGGAATAACACAAATAAATGACATCAATGACTACCTTGATTTACGCCGACTTTAAAATTATCATCATTTAATTGCTAGTATTGTTAGTAAACATTGTAATATTTACCGACTGTTATTTCTAACTTTTTATTTTAGTAAACATTTTTTATAAAAATTTTCGGTAAAATTATAACAATTTTTTTCCATGTAAAACGACTCTTTTAAATCACAAAAATAAACTATAAACTAAACATGTCACTTTAACTCACTGATTCCAAAGGTGGCTCATATGGTCCTCCAGGGGTCGTCTGCGACCTGTAAGAAGTCCATGTGAACAGGGAAAAGATTTGGGGGTTCGAATTGCTAAGTCTTATCATATATAAATGGCTTAATTTTTGTTCACAGATAACTACTAAACATGGTCGAATCTCAAACGACATGTAGGAAGTATATCGTTGATTATTTGAAGTTCGGTTTCATTCCATCATTGTCGAACAAATACCCGGGTGTATTATATGCAACAGTTTTAAGCAATGAAGCTATGAAACTATTCAAGTTGGAGGAACAGGTAAAAATTTGAAATATTTTCAAACAATGAAAAAAACTTCATAAGAGACCAAAAGTGGACCGTATATTCACTTCAATGTCAAAAAGGGACGATTATGGTTTGAGGGCTACTTGCAAGGCAAGGCGACTCAATATTCAATGTTTTGAGAGATTACTTCATCGAAAAATCAATTCCTCTATTAAATATATCAGCAGTAACGGATGGAGCACCTACCATAGTCGGGCGTTACTCTGGTTTTGTATACCATTTAAAACAAAAGGCACCTCTGGTGTTTGTAATTCACCGCGTCATCCATCGATACCATTTAGTTACTAAAAATCTGAGTGACAGGTTGCATCAATCTCTTCAATTCGTCATAAACGCAGTTAACAAACTTCGGAGTAATGATTTGAATTATAGGATATTTTCGCCGTTGTGTGAAGAAAACTACGAGAACTTTTACCAATTACTTCTTTATACTAAAGTACGCTGGTTGTTGAAAAACTTATGTTTGACAAGATTTTTTTCAGTTTTTGAGACTGTTTTAGAGGTTCTGGATACGAAAGATTCCATTTTAAAACAAAATTTAACCAAACGGAAATCAAACATTACCTATTTAACAGATTTTACCAAATTTAACGCGGTCAACTTAGGATTGCAAGATAACTGAATTTAATAAAAATAAAACGGCCAATTACCTTCAACTCTCTAAACATCCAGCCTTATAACATTCCTTTTATTCTCAGAGAATTGAACATCTCCATTTCTTCTTCCTGAAACACTTCACTAGGTCCTGATGGAATACTTATTCCAATGAAATCTTCCGTCCCATCTTATTTTAAAAACTCACGACCTTCCCCAGAACTTCGTCATGAGTATCGTCCTACTTCTACTTCTCTAAATTCAATCAAGAACGCAATACCTCAAAGCATATTTATCCGACTTTTTGCAGATGGCCTACTCGCCTAGCTTCTCCAAATTCCCTTATCTATCCGAATGTCAAATTCAATTAGCTCTCAACAATCTAAATAATTGATCGAAAAAAACAGGGTACTCTCTTTCCCACAATCCACTTTTTTCAGAAAGAGAAGTAGTCCAAAAACAAGCATCCAGAGCATCCGGAGCGCAAATATCCCCAAAAAAGATAACCTTAAATTTGTGTCTTGTATTTAAAAGCATACTGAATGAATACATTAGCTCAATTATCCACCAACAAAGACCTAGATATCTTCTACTACCTTTCCCATTTCTCCTGGGGATCAGACTATAATACAAGGGTATCCGTTTATGTTTCAAGAATAACAAACCAAAACAAATATTTATCATTGAAAATGGTTTGTTTTTCAAAATATTCTCCACAATGGATAATACACTTCTGCATGTGTTTGAACTAATCCGAAAAGCATTTTTCCCATTGTGAAGAGATATCTTCAAAACATGATTTTTGAACGTATCAACCGCCCCTTCTGATCACGTAGTTTGTTCTTCAGGAATCAAAAGAAATCATTAGGTACCAAATAAGAACTGTACCCATCAATTTAACGGTTTGAGTGCTCAAAAAGTCACTTCTCTGAGTCGATGTGAAAGAGCTCGCATTATCATAGTGGAGAATGACAACAAACAAATGGTTGTGTACCATTCAGAATTGACCGTTACACGATTCTCGAAATGGACAATTACGGTTTGGTCAGTTTTTCTGAAAAAACAGGCGACTTTTTGCTTCACAGTGCTTCATGCGCAAACAACTTTTGTTGATTTTGGTTATCATGGAAGACCCACGGTCGTTTGCATCGCGATCGTATCTTTTGAACATTTTCTTGCATCGATAGACACGAGCCTTTTTTAAGGGATTGTGAATTTATTAGGGATCCAACGTGAACACAGCTTCCTCACAACCAAATGTTCATGTTATATTATATATACACTGGTACTGCTTATGCCTAGGGATCCTTCTTACAGTATTCATATGATGCCTTATTAGTTGATGCACAGCATCGATTTTGGATGACCATCACGCGATTTGCCTGTGAGCGAACGACGGCTACGAGTGAATTTTTTTCAACCCAGATGAAATTTTGAAGTTACTGTAAACAACACAAATAGCGTCCGTATGTCCAAAAGTTCTTAGTACGTATACCGTCTAAAATGTCCAATTTTACAATGGATATGTCAGTTGGCACCTATTAATGCCAGCATTGTTATTTCCTGAATTATAAACAGTTACCCTCGTACTTTAATAAAAAACTACAATTTCCTGATTAAATCCAAACTAAACTATGGAAACTTTATTTACGATTCAGCTAGACCCTCATACAAAAAGACCCAGAAGTCAATCCAAAATCAAGCATTAAAACTAGCCACCAGTACTATCCGCACAACCCCTATAACAGGCATCCAAAGCGTTACAGGTACCACAATCTCTCATACAAAAAGACCCAGAAGTCAATCCAAAATCAAGCATTAAAACTAGCCACCAGTACTATCCACACAACCCCTATAACAGGCATCCAAAGCATTACAGGTACCACAATCTTAAACTTATTCCACCAACATTCCCTAATATTATCATACACATTAATTCTATTTAAACCATTCATTCTTGACTTTTCCAATATCATCTCCCCCCCCCTCCACTCAAAAACCTTCAAACGTCACGACGGGCAGCTACCAAAGACAATGATGAAAAAATTATAATGTGGACGGCGAATAATACCACTTTAAGGCGTGAAATAAAATCCAACTATATTTTTGATTTTAGAATAAGAAAGCATTGGAAAAATGTTGGGATTTAGAAACGTGGTATTAAATAGTGGTCAAAAACATGAACTGGCTTTTCTAGTGGACATTATGAAAGAGCGCTTTATAAAAAGTGATTGTAACATAACCCCCAGGGCATATTTAGATTCGGAGGAGTGTCATGCGTTATTCGAATTCGATATAGACGTGGTATCCGGTTATAAGCTATCGAAAGAGCCTTAAACAATTGTTTACATGCCGTTAAAGCCCAATGGTCATCAGTTGATTAACATCATTCTGCGCGTCTTGGACAACTACGGAGACTGGATAGATTTTCAAGGAGAGAAGATAAGCTTGAAATGAAAAAAGTTGGAATTAAATAAATTGTAATTATGGATTTTCAATATAATCGTCAACAGTATATGAGTTTCACAATAAAAAATAATCCAGGAAACAGCATAAAAAGAAAGCAAATGGTAAACCTACATTCATTCCAAATCCAGACATCAGCGGGAAAACATGTTATCATCGTCGTCATAGTCAGCGCCTATCAGAAAATAAAGATGGCCACTAGTGAAAAAATGGAAGTTTTTACCGATCCAATTATTGACAATTCCATTAGTAGTTTATACGTATTAACCTTACGCTTATCCAAAATTTCGCAACTGTGATGAAATTCGTATTCCAGTACACTTTCAAGATATAATTTTGGTCGTATCTAAAAGCTACATTTACATAGAAGGGACATTTAAATCCACAGAGGCAAACAAAGTGAGTTTTTTATCCAACAACGAACTTCCCTTTCTGTTTGATGAAATTAGCTATGATATGGGAGTTGCTATAGCTTGTAAATCCGTCATATCACAGCATAGTATAGGTACGAAAGTTTCCAGAACAGCTACTACGGGTGTGAAATAAATGAACCTTCATAACACCGCTTCTTTATTGATTTGAGACATCTCCATATCAGAGACAGTGTTACTTCGTTTTTTTGTACTGGTCGGTATAGGTGGTGTTAGCCCATCGACGTCTTCAATTATTTTCACATCAAAGGACAAATTATCTTGGGCTGGTGATGATTGAAAGAAGTTCGGCAATGTCATAGACATGGTTGGATGCTTAAATGTGAATTTCTTTTTTTCTGTTATATCACCCTCAACTGCTGAATGTTTTTATTATTATTTTTTTGCTTTTTAGAGGGTGCGAAGCTTCTTCAACTTTGGCACTTTTGGAGAGGATGTAAGATTTAGCTGCGGAGCTTTTTTCAGAACAACATTGCTAATCGCTTTAATTCTTGGAGTTAACACTTCGAGGTCATTCACATTTAACAGAGTTCGAGTCAGCTAGTCTGCTTTTAGGCCTATTCCTTACACCACAGCCGCTTTATTATTGTTTGCTGTACGAAGTGTAGTATTAAAATTGCAATTTTCAAGAACTTTTGCCCTTTGCAAGATTATTTTAAAAAGTTACATACTGGGCTTGAAAAATTACAAAATATTCAAATATCTTGTTCCCATCTGATTAACAAACTTGTGGAGCTGCCCAAACATACAGGCATATATACAGAGCTTTTTTTTAACTTGGAAAAGAAAAAGTGTCTGCTGGTGCAAAGAAGTCATTCAATTTCAAATACATTGATCTCAAAGTCAAAATTGTATAACGCGCCTTTTTTGGATTACTTCACTATCGGGGAGAGGACATTATCAGACGCTTAATCCAGGGAAGAAATTGGGTGATAAAAGAAACATATGCCAGTAAAAGAAATTTATTTATTTCAAATATTCTTTGGTTTTGTTATTTCTTAATATTAAAACAATAGTAAAGTAAAACTAGGTAAGCATAACTTAAAGCACGTTTTGTAATCAATGTCTTTTTCGTAGTTAGTTTATTATTAAAATAAATTAGGATGAAATGTTATGGTTTGAAATCAGTCTCAAAAAAAAAGTCAAAAGCAAACACTTCGGCCGTAAAAGAAAATTTAAGGATTTCAAGTTTATGTGCGGACTTTCAGGTATAGGATTTAAACTTACATTTAATGGAAATTATAATACGGAGAGCAAACGATTGTCATTTAGCGGAACCTATAGTAAAAGATAATGGAGTCACAAGTAATTCCATTAATAACAACCTAGCTCAGTGTGTGCAAGATACGCAGAAAGCTGTGCATGAGTCAGCAAAGATTATTAAAGATACATTCAAAAACGCCGATTAAAAGGTACAAATGTAGGAAATTAACTGAAATTAATTAAAAAATTAGATAATTCATAAACAACGCTATTATTGCATTATATCAACTTAGAAATGACGAAATGCGTGACGAACTTAATTCTAGAATGTTGAAAATTGAGAAAACTGGAAGATCTTGTCAACAAAGCTACTCTACAGACAAACTGGATGGAGGTGTTTAGAGAAGAACAACACATTTTCATTAGTAAATTTTCCGTTTATTTTGTATGGTTACTATATTATATTTAGAACTTTAAAAAAGTTGAATTAAAAACAAGGAAGAATGATTAGATATTTTACTATAAAAAAAATATAAGACTAGCTTTATTTATAAATGTTTCACGATTCCATAAATAAAAACAATAAAATATGGATTATCCAGATTATCTACTCTCCTGACTTATAAAGGATTCCAACACAAAGAGTAAATTGACTTTACATAATAAACCTTCACACCGGTACCATTTAACCAACTACAGAATTACCTTTAATTATTTTAAAATTATTTATTTTGGGGTAATTTTATGGGCCAAATTTTTCGGAGTTTTTTGATTTGGTGTGATAAAAGTTTTCTGTATATACTTTCTGCATCATCGCCAAACTTGGGCCTAATAGAATTTTAGTAAAAATCACATATTGCAGTCATGTCTAATACGGAAAATCCGATATAAATTGATTTCATGTATATTATTTCTACTTTGTTTATATGTATAGAACAAAGTTCTTGGTAAATACCGCACTGCCATTGAAATTGGGACGGGCAATTAATGCTCTAACAGTAGTTTTGCCAACTCTATTTTCCTAATGAGTTACTAACTTTATATCCTTTCGATTTTCCACATTTTCCATAGTTCTGCCAAAATTGGCGTTATATTTTAATTTAAAAGCGTCTTTAGCAAATTTTGTAGTAGCTTTAATACATAAAATGGTATTAAAATCAATATATTTTTTTTGCCATTTTAATTGGTTAAACTGTAATACTCGGTGAGTTTGCATTACCAGTAGGCCATTGGCGATGACTTATTTTAAAACTTTGTAGTGTACAATATATTTTTTGTCTTGTAAATGAGGAATTAATTTCGGCAATTTTAAGGTTTCTGTTGGTGGTACGATATATTCCATTAGAAAGGGATAATGCACATCCAATTCCAAAACCAAGCCATGTAAACTATCAACAGCCATAATATTTAAACTGAGTATTTCCCGGTGTGTTAACAGTGAAAAACCATCATATGGTACTGCTGTGAGATATACTATGACTATATAAGTTTGTAGCGTCAAGATATCTTATAAATGAAGATGGTTTTGTTGGCTCATAGTGTGGTAAATAGGTGTGATGAGCAATGTGCTTTTTTTTTCTGTATGCGGGCTTATACCACCGCGTATACCTTTCTTAAAAAAGTTTATTTTTATCATGTCTATATCAGTTAGGAGCTCTATCTTGGTCATACGCAACATAAGGATATAGTAATGCGCCGGATCCAATTTATCGAATTTTAAACAATTATCCCAAAACTACTCAAAAGTATCACATAATAATAACATATCTGATTTTAAATATATGTCTGAATGGTCTCTCAAACTTTTTACATCCAAACAAGTCCCATACTTCTTTTGCTCGCCCATAACTCTCATCGCCAATGTGTTCGTCTCGTAAATTATCATAAAATTGATCGTTACTTGGGAGATATGTATTTTTTATTTTTTCTATTGATCCAATAAAACTAATAGAATCAAGGGAATAACAATCTTTTGGAGCATCAAATTAAATTGTTCGGGATTTGAAAAATGTTTTCGCGTTTTATTAAACTCGTTATTATTTAAACTGTTGCCTAAATTTACCAAAGAGGTCGACAAGAGTTTAAAATTGTTAATAAACCGCAACTTTAAATATTTTCTCTTTGCTTTCCCACCTTTATTATCAGAATAACCATGTAAATAAATGCTTTTTGTACTTTACTTTTCTTTACTTTGCATCAACATTACATATAGGGCAATTAATTGATGTATATATGTATATATATATATATATATATATATATATATATATATATATATATATATATATATATATATATATAGATGTACCCTCTTCAATTTGGAGTCGTTTCCTCATCGCACTTCATTAAATTTCGCAGCGTACGATTCTCTTTTATAACTCGTGATATTATGACTTGGTAAGTTCAGTACTGTAACTTTCACATACATATGCCATGATTTGTCAAATAATACGAGTACTATCAATGCAAGTCTAGGACAACTCATGAATAAAACTCTTCGTAACTATATATAAAAATATTTAAGATCGCCCTAAACTCTCACAAGCAACTTCAAGGTCACATGCAAACGGCGATCTTGAGCAAAGTCAAGGTCATACACGGCATTGAACACATACTCTATCTGGAGTTCAAATCAATGCAATGTTTAATATCGCGGTCGAAGTCAAGATCATGTGGACGTGGCCAAGGTCACGGCCAGGGGTGGAGAATGGGGTAAATCGGCTATTCTTCACTACAGAGGACGACACAAAAAGATGTGATGTGGTTGGCTGTTTCAAATATTTATTTTTCAGTCTTTGAATATGGGATACATTTTAATCAAATGCTCTTGTAGCCTAGAATGCGTCATGACTTAATTTGAAAAAACTTTTCGGCAAATTAAATACATAGGTAATGATTCGTTTGAAGAATACGTAAGTGCATATTTCAAATACTCCATACTGTATTGTTGCTTCTTATTATTCATTCTTATATTCAGGTATGATGAAAAAAAATTGCCACGGTTTTAATACATTTAATCGTCAACTAGTCAATTATGAATAATGACATATTATGTATCACTCACACAAAAAGATTATTAGCAAAACACACAATAAGTAAAGAGACTAATTTCTAAATTCCACTTTTAATAGTCGTGAATCATACACGCATCATCTTGCGTGCTTCTTTTTTTTTGCGATGTTGGCGTACTCGCTGTCTAAAGAAGTTATTACAACCTCCTATATTCTCGCGTAATAGTTGTTATTACTTACAAAGTCATCTTGCGGATGAAACTGAAACGAATTATAATGCTAAATTTTATTTTTAAAAACTTGTGAGACAATAATATGATGAAAATTTTCAAAATATATATTAATTTCTTTAATACGCCGCCGTTCACCTTGACCATCCCCCCATCCCCGGTTGCCCCGAAACAGCTGCCTCCCCCTTGAAAAACTGTAGTGTCTTCGGGAGGGGGGGGGGGGGGCACCAGCCTAGTTGGGAACCTATGCCCTATAATGTTGAGGTTTTCTAAACAAAATAAGCTTCTAAATAGTGCACGTGTTGTAAGAGAAAGCTATGCCGTTAGATTTATTTCCGAACCCCTAATATATAATGCGGGTCAGTGGAAAACGTGTAATAAAACTACTGGCAGTCAGTTATTCTAAGAGAAAGTTTTTGCTGTAGCATACAATTATAATTTACTAAAATTGAGTTTTATTGAAGCAAAATATCTTTATACTACCGACTGAAAACTTTATACCCTCGCACAACTTTTTTACAAAAAATTTACTCTTTCAGGAAATTAAAACTTTCATCTCTTCCTTTATAGCTATTTTAACTAATCAATGCAATATATATATATATATATATATATATATATATATATATATATATATATATATGATATTTTCCTGATTCTCTTACCATAGATTATATCATTTTTTCTTTATTTTGTCTTTTCTAGGGTTTAGGTTCTTTATTTAACAAAAAAATTCAAACAATTAACGTTTCGCCCTTTATTTAAGGCATTTTCAAAATTTCTTGTTTATTTTCCTTCCGAAAAATATTTTTTATACAATAAAAACATTCACACAAAAACATATCTACAATTTTAAAAAACAATCAAACACTTTAAAACACTATTCAAATTTTTATAAAAAATATTTAATTTTACCACTACACACCTTGACATTTTGTTTATTAATTAATGATGAAATTCAACCTTTACATCGTCTATTTAGGTACTAAGGATACGTGGAATACGAGTGTGTTTTATTTTTTTATATTTTTTTTACATTTCACAATGCACAAAAAAACCAAAAAAAAACATACATTTAATTTTACGTTTAAGAGGACATTCAATTTTTGATGTTTATTAATAGGATCGAACACTTAATATTTTTGTTTAAATTAGATTGGTGTAAATGTGGTTCAAATTTCCTATTTCCGTTCTGTCGTTGTGTTTTCATCTTTTTAAATTTCTGTCATTTCCTTTATCTGTAATTTTTGATAATTCATATCTTTGTTTTTAATTATGGTACTGTTATAATCAAAAGTATGTTTTTTCGTCCTGTGTGTGTTTGTTTAACGCTGTTGAGGCGTTTTTCGTATATTTATGGCCATGTAATCTGTTCTTTAGTAATTGGCTCGTCATGCCTATATATATTTTGGGACAATTTGTGCAAGGGATCGAATATACTACGTTTGATTTATTCATGAGAGGAGTTTTACTTTTTAAATTAGTAAACAGTGTATTTAATTTATTATGAGACCTGCGGCATACAATAATATCATGCTTTTTTAAAATGTGTTTTATTTTTTCTGACAGCTCACTAGTGTAAGGTAATGTTACATATTTTTGCTGTTTATGTTCTGTTTCTTGTTATTAGGTTATTATAAAATTTGTATGTTCGTTTATTAATTATTTTGGTGATAGTTTTTTCATTGAAATTATTATTTATTAGTGTCTTTTTCACTTTTTGCAATATTCTTGGTCGGAATTCTGAAGACGTTAGAGTGATAGCACGATCAGATAGACATTATAACACTATTTTTTTGATTTTGTCACACACAGGACGAAAAACATACTTTTGATTATAAGAGTACCATAATTAAAAACAAAGATATGAATTACCAAAAAATACAGATAAAGGAAATGATAGAAATTAAAAAAAGATAAAAACACTGTTAACGACAGAACGGATATAGGAAATTTGAGCCACATTTACACCAGCCTAATTTAAATAAAAACATTAAGTATTCGATCCTGTTAATAAACATCAAAATTTGAATATCCTCTTAAACATAAAATTAAATGTATACGTTTTTTTTGTTTTTTTTTTGTGCATTGTATAATATAAAATATATATAAAAAAAGACAACACACTCGCATTCCATGTATCCTTAGTACCTAAATAGAGGATGTAAAGGTTGACTTTCATTATTAATTAATAAATACCAAATGTCAAGGTATGTACTGGTAAAATTAAATATTTTTAAAAAAATTTAAATAGCGTTTTAAAGTGTTTGTCTTTTAAAATTGTAGATATGTTTTTGTGTGAATGTTCTTAATTATATAAAAAATAATTTTAGGAAGGAAAAAAAACCAGAAATTTTGAAAATGCCTTAAATAAAGGGCGAAACGTCAATTGTTTGAATTTTTTTGTTAAATAAAAAACCTAACCCCAAGAAAAGACAAAATAAAGAAAAAATGATATATAGTCCATTTAAATTCACTGTATGAATTTATTAAAATGAATTAAAATAAAATATACCTGATATCCCGAAATTGTTCTATAATAAGGATCCAATAGTAAAGAAGCTATGGAACAAACTTGTGCTGTACGATCCCATCCATCTGAACAGTGAACTACCACACTTATTCCTTCTTCGAGAGCTTCCGCAATAAACAGTGAAGTGTCAAGAATAGATTTTATATGCCTTAACCAACCACTTGACTCCAATCCACTTAGAAAACTACTCATTGTAGGATTTTTCTGTTCACAAGCTAAAAAATAACTTTTAGATTACATTAACAATTTTTTGGAATATTGTGATTCAAGAAAATGTTGTTCAAAGATGTTCTTTTAAAATACAAATTTTTAAATATTTTTTTACTGAAATTCTTAATTGGAAACAATATTTTTGCAGATATATTTATTTGAAAAGATACATAATACATATTTAGTAAAAAAAAAAACTAGTGCTATGTCGAAGATTAATGTATGAATTGGAAATAGCGACACAAACTTATAAAACAGTAAAGACTGGTACAACGTAAAACAAGCCAAAGGTAAAGAGGTAACGTTTGCAGTGCAGATTTATAAATAGTCCGGTCAAAATAGACATTGAAGGTTACATTAATTCGCACCTTGCTAAAAATTGGCATGAATGTTGGGAACCCTATTATACACAATTTGTCAATTATCCACATCAATCCGAAGTGTGGAAAAAAATGTATTCAAGGTCAAATGTTGCAAAAATCGGTTTTTTGAGTTTTCCAGCGAATCGGTAAGTTTTATAATAAAAATAGGTGAGACAAAAATTATTCATCATGCAATTATCTATAAAAATTGTTCATACACTTTTTTCCTAAGAATCACCATTTCGGAGATACAGCGATGCAAAATGTTGAAAAAGTTGTATTCTTCATAATATGCATGTCAATTACCGTAATATACGTTACAGAACGATAATATAAGTAAAAATATTAATTTTCGTAGCGTATACATACATATTATACAGTTTTAAAAATATAAACTCCAAAAAAAACCCAGTCCCTCATTTTATATGACCGTACGGCCTTGAGCAACATCTGTCTGCTATTCAATTGTCCACGTGGCGACGCTCGTATACCTGCTCCTTTTTGAAGGGCCTCCCTAGATAGAATAGTATTAGTCTCAAGCATTCTTTCGTAGTAAGAACACGTAGTTATTGCTTATATTTTCAAACAAAATTTGTGCAGTTTTGTGTTTGTAATAGGAATGTCGCAGTTGTGCTTTATTTGTAATAAACATTTGACCGAAAGCGAAACAGTTACTGTTGATCGTGGCCTAAAGACATTAATTAATGCAAGTATTGAAAGAGGTGATGAATTTTCGGAATACCTGAAAGACCAGACTTCTGTGACAGTTCATGTGCAGTGTCGAAAAAACTATACTCGGAAGGGTACAATCGCTGCATTGAAAAGAAAACAGGATGAAGAACAAGCTAGTACATCAAAAATAAGTCCACCTCGTACTAGAGCACGCGTAAGTAAACCATTTTTTTGTTTTAAAAAGTGTTGCTTATTTTGTGGCAATGAATTGAATGAAGAGCTAGAAAACAGAAAAGCACTGAAGTATCGGCGTAAAATTTTTCATGTAACAACACTTTCATTCAAAGAAACAATCCTGAATATAGCCCAGACTCAAGTATCATAAAGACTGTCATAATGCCTTCTTGAGACCGACTACGGGGGGTCAAGCCGGTCGTCCTCAATCTGAAAGTACGAATCTTTTAATGGAAGAAATATTTGCACACATCGAAAATAGTGATGATTGTCAATTTTCATTAGACGAATTACAAAATATTTGCAACAATTCGTTAGATAATAGAACCATTAAGTTACGATTAAAGTTGAAGTATGGCGATAAAATTATTATAACAGAAAAGTCAGGAGCATCAACATTAATATGTTTTGTTGATAATCACTATGACATTTTACAATAGCTTTTTAACTCAACAGAAGCACAATAGATCGTGGAATAGGCCTACCGGGGAAAACACGTAAAAAAAACGCGCCATGTACACTACCTCACGGGTGGCGCGGAAACGTGTGCATATTATGAAGAATACAACTTTTTCAACATTTTGCATCGCTGTATCTCCGAAATGGTGATTCTTAGGAAAAAAAGTGTATGAACAATTTTTATAGATAATTGCATGATGAATAATTTTTGTCTCACCTATTTTTATTATAAAACTTACCGTTTAGCTGGAAAACTCAAAAAACCGATTTTTGCAACATTTGACCTTGAATAAATTTTTTTCCACACTTCGGATTGATGTGGATAATTGACAAATTGTGTATAATAGGGTTCCCAACATTCATGCCAATTTTTAGCAAGGTGCGAATTAATGTAACCTTACCCCTATTTTTGATGCTAACTTGACCGGACTAAAAGTCCAGAACTTTTTTTCCTTGTTTAGATTTTCTAGGATATGTGAATGATGTGCTCCACAAAAACTGAGGTCATATAACGTGCTTTTGTAAATCTGCAAATTGTTACCTCAAACAATATTTATTTTTGGCTTGTATTTTGAGTTATGGTAATCTTTACAACTTCATAAGTTGGTGTTACGTTTTCCTGTTCATGCATTGGTAGGTTATTCTATTATGGAAAATAAGTACCTAGGTGTTTATTATTAATCATTAAACTTCATGTTATCGACAAAATTTTAATAATATCTGCTTTTTCAATTACTATATATACGCTGCTATTATAGTATCTTCTCTACTCGACTTTTATTCGGCGCGTGGTAATAAATCCCGCGTTCGTATCTATGTTTAGGTACATTTTTCACCCATTTTAACGCATTTAATCAGCATAGTATGATTAGATTATTTGTAGTAAATTTTATAAAATAGTAAATTTTCATGTATACAAAATGCAATTGTACGAAAACTAATTATCCGACAACACCATCCTTGGTACAAGTAATCTCAGTGTTATTAACTATGATGTAAAAGGCTATAACTTGTAATTTTTTTTTGGGTTTTGGTCGGTATTTTTCATGATTAGATGATTTGTAGTAAATTTTATAAAATAGTAAATTTTCATGTATACAAAATGCAATTGTACGAAAACTAATTATCCGACAACACCATCCTTGGTACAAGTAATCTCAGTGTTATTAACTATGATGTCGTAAAAGGCTATAACTTGTAATTTTTTTTATGGGTTTTGGTCGTTTTTTTTTCGATTTTTCTCTGTTAAAAATGGATCCATTTACATATATAATAGCTCATTTTAAAGATTTTTTAAATTTCCTGCTGCTTTTTCCATTAAAGTACTATCATGGTTTCATTAGTTCTCATTTTAGAAGCAAAAAACAAAAAAAAAATGTTTTGTCCACTTTTAAACATTGTCAGAAAAATAAGAAAAAATTTGGTAGTTGAAAACATGTACATTCTGACCTACAAACCTTCTTCCAAATCATGGCGCGATGGGTTTGCAGGTAATATTTTTGATAGGTCAAAATCTCTATCTGTTTAGGATGGTTTAGTCCTTTGTACTGAATGATCCTTGCTATACTTAGCAATTCAATATATTGATTTAATTGTAGAATTTGATATGTTCAACGAGTTTATTCGTTAACTACGGAACTCTAGATTTGTTGACCGTTAGTCTGATGAATGCTAACGAAAGGGACCGATCTGTTGGTGTTCGATTGGGGTCGAAACTATAAACTCTTCGGATCTGATTGTATAATATAAAATTATTTAATATTAAGTCAATAATTTTGCTCTGTTTAAAATATAGAGCCAATGGATGCAAACTTTTGTCAAATATTGGTTAGTTTTCAAGGAAGCGCGAAACGCTACATCTTTTTAAAAATCTACAGAGTGTAACGTCAAAAATTTTCTCTTCACGGCGTGACTTACCCTAATTTATTTATTATAAAATTAACCGAAAACTTTATTTAAAAAAATAAATATGACATATAATAGAGCAAACTGATGAACAATAAATAATTACGTTAATAAACTAGCTTTTACTCGGAACTTCGTGTGAATAAAAATTTGTTGAGTTATGAGAGTTCTCAATTTTTATATAATCGGTAGAAATAGTTTTCCATTGTTTATAACAAATTGACCTTCGTAGATCTTAATCATATCCAGTGACGATCTCTTCTATCTTATCGGTATAAACTAGTTTGAATTGTTTATAACGAATTAAATTGTTACCAACAATATTTAATCGTTATAACCAATGCAGAACCGTTCACATTTATGTTCTGGCAATGTTGATCGTATCTAGTAATAATGTCTTCTTTATTTATATAAATAGAAGTATAAAAGTCTATTAAGCTAACATATTTGTGTAAACAACTTGCAATTGCCAACAAATGAAAATAAAAATTTTAAAAATTGGTATAATAGCTCTTAACAAAGATTATTATACCTCAAAATAAAAATGGCGACGAATATAAACGGTCCGAAAACGTCGGGCACTTTGAAAGGTGTAAAACGCGTACTTGTGCTTATGCAATAAAATGTGGAAAAACCTCCCACAAATCGTGTGTAGCCAGAGATTTTTCCAAGAAAGTAAAATTTTTGGATGAAAGCCGAGTTATTTGTTCTAAACGTGAAGGTCATGACCTGACCATAACCTCCAAATTCAATGATCAAGATCAAATTAAACAACTGGAGGAAAAACTAAAACATCTTACTGCCCACCTGGAGCAGGCAAATATGGAAAATAATCAATTAAGATCATAAAACCAGAAAATTCTGGAAAGGGTGGAGAATAGCGCAGCGAGCAAATCACCTAACCTTACTTCGACACACGCAGAAAAGTAGAAACAACTAGAAGATGAAATACGAAGTTATAAAGATGAAAATATTTGTTTGATGTTACAGATCAAGGATAAGGAGAAACTGGAAGTGGAAAATTCATACCTGCATGCACTTGAATGTACGAAGTACAAATAGTAAATTTCTGGAATTAGAAGTGATGTTGGAGGAGGTAAAATCAGATATATTCTGTATCTCAAAGCATTGGCTTCAGTACGACTACATAAAATCAGATATATTCTGTATCTCAAAGCATTGGCTTCAGTACGACTACATTGAGCAACTTAATTTAAATGGTTATTCCCTTACAAAGTATTCTTCAAGAACTGAGTATGGGGGGAGGGGGGGGGACAGCAGTGTATGTTAACAATAAGCTGTTTTCATTTTTTGAAATTGAAGCAATGCAAACAAAAACAGATCGCATAGAAAAAAATTTTGAGTCTACAATTACAAAAATATTAATAAATAAAGCATACATTATTATATGCATTTATAGATCTCCATGCGGAGATTTTGATATTTTTTTTGTTAATGTTAAATGAATTATTATCTTCCATTTGGTGATTCATGTGGTGATTTTAATGTAGATTTTTATGTGAATGATACTGATTCCTTTTCTTTGTCACAACTTATGCTGAGTTTTGGGCTGGTGCCACATGTCCATGGGCTAACTAGACCCAGCTAGGACACTCAACTCGACAATATTTTTAGCAACACTGACTTGGAGCAAGAGGGTGATATCTATGTTGCTCACTTCTCTGATCATAATGGACAGATTCTATCATTTTCGTATGAAAAACCTCTTTTCCGCAATTTTTTTCAAAAACCGCTTTTTACACCGAATAATATAAATAATTTCATAGGTTCTTTAAGTGAGGAGAACTGGAATGATGTTCTGACGTCAGGAGACCAAATGAGAAATATCAAATATTTTATAATCTACTATACTACTATTTCGATAAATCATTTCCTCTGTGCAGCTCAAGGCAAAAAAAAAATAGAAAAATCTTATATAAATACTGAAATAAAAAACTATGCCAAGTATATAAAGGATCTTTATGTGTGGTCACAAATTACCAACGATGAAAAGGTGTACCGGCAGTACAAAATAGATAGAAAAGAGTACCGGAAATATCTTAAAGAATATAGAATGAAAATAAAATTTTGAACTCTAGTAATAAAACTAAAACTGCCTGGAGTATTTTTGCCCAAGAAAACAATTGTGTACGGACTTATCAAGATATTCGAGTGCTTCACAATCAAAGTATCGTTGATGACCCACAGATGACTGCTGATTTATTTGTGGATAGGTTCGATATCCCTGCTGTCATCCCTATAGGTGGGGAAACCCTCGCCGATTCAGTTGCTCCAACTATTTTCTTGAATTCTGTGAAAAGTCCGGAGATCTGTAGGGTAATTATGAATCTGCCTATTAAGTTTTCGGTGGGACTCGAAGAGATACCAATAAAAATTCTCAAATTCTCAGCCGACCTTGTTGCTGAACTGCACCATCATTATATTTTCTGTCCCTGGTGATGTTTGTCAAAAAACATCATAACCTCTTTGCTGTTAACAGTGATCACTATAGCACTGAAATCTAAGGGTGCTTTGAAAAAGGGCCTTATTACATGGCTGTCAGGGCCTATGGCCTGTTACCACAAAAAATAAGGTCTATTGAAAATAGTTTAGGCTTCAAGCAAGCCACTACTTAGTTCTTACAGAATAAATGTTTTTATGATTTTAAATTTAGATTTTAGGAAACCTATTTACTATTTTAGTAACTGTTGTATATTTCTATTTATATTTTCTTAGCATAGATTTGTTTCGCTTTTGCGACGTTGCTTTGTCAAATTTGATTTGATTTTGTTGGCAATCAAGGAATTTATTATTATTATTATAACCCGACGAAATAAGAATAAATTGAAATTCGCAGTCCACAAGCTTCGACGGGGGTAGCGATGTTGTTAGATGCTTAATTTTAAACCTTTTAGTTAAGAGCTAATAAGATGGATCGGTAATGTATAGTTGTAACTCACGATATCAAAGGGAGACACACATTAATAACTGAGCGTTGGGAGGTTGTCGGAGTAAATGGGAATATATTTCACATAACCAATTCTTGTTGTTGGGGATGAATTAGAGTAGTGGTTTATAATGTACGTTCTATTGAAAAAATATATAAAATTATATTAATTAGTAGAAGAAAAAAACCGCACAGTAATGCCTACATAAACACAAAAAATATTGCTACGAACCACTAGGGGAAACCAAATGGTACGCACTCGTATACGCATATTCCTATGCGATGAGTCACGCTGAAAGGAATATTATATCGATGAGTCATATTTTTTAGACAGATCCCAACTTTTATTTAGTAAATTCTAGATTTGTTTAGGAAATTCTATAAATATACAGGGTGTCAGGGAAAATGTGGGAAATTTCCCGGATATAAAAAAAAACACGTTAATACTACAAGTTCATATAAACTTTTTTCGTATAGGCCTTCTCTATGGAGATATGGGCTCTCAAAGAACCGCAATGGAATCAAGTTTTTTTATACATAATTATTGAACCACAAGGTATATTTCAATTTTTTTTAATATGATGTATATCAGGTAAGACCCTTCAAATTACTGTCCAAGAAAGCGTTGTGAACTACTCACAGCTGCAGGGACGGACTAGCTATGAAGCTCATGGCCCCATTTTTTACGCCCTGTATGATAAGAACTTTGGACAATGTCTTTACATACCTTAACTATTAACTAAAAATTAAGTACTTTTCATTCATGTCGCTAATCCTAACGGTTTTCGAAAAAAGGTCTTTTTATTTACACTGCTAGTCCCCTAACTTCTGTCGGGTTGAATATGAAAAAGATGATTTATCTCCTGTCACAACAGGGGCTCTGTGAAGTCTAAAACAATCGCGGCTACGACGAATTGAGGACTGCTGTACCCGCCTCATTAACTCAGCATTGTTCCTTATTTGATCACAATGAAACGTGATTCTTCGTAGAAGTTACTCCCTACTATCGACCCGAGTGGAATACACCAAGGTTTTGAGGTGTTCCCACAGGTAAAAATCCAACGGCGTTAGGTCGGGAGATCGAGGAGGCCAGGTAATAGGTCCCTTCTACCTATCCAACGGTTTGAGTAGGCGTTATTCAGGTGCTCCCGCACAGCAACTCTGAAATGAGGTGGTGCCCCATCGTGCATATAGTACATGTTTCAGCGGGTTTCAAGTGGTAAGTGGTATTCTAAATCGTGAAAAGCGTTCTAAAGGAGCTCCAAATAAAGATTTTCATTCAGTCGTGCCGGCAAAACGAATGGTTAAATCAAAAAATTGCCGATGATTCCAGCCCAGACATTAATTGATTGGAACTGATGTTGATGATGCGAAACAATAGGTACATGAGGATTTTCATCAGCCCATACGAGTGAGTTCTGTAAATTTATGATACCATTTTTGGTAAACCTAGCTTCATCCATGAAGAGAATAGTGCTAATGAAGTTTACATTATTTCGTTGTTGATCCAATAGCCAGTTCTGCCAACTGCATTCAACGGGGAAAATCTTCAGGAATTAGTTCATGCACTTTTTTCAAATTATATAGATAGATGTACAGCTGTTCTTGAAGAACTTTATGTATTATTGTTTTCGACGTATTAAACTGCGCTGATAATTTTCGACTGTTCGTTGAATGAGTGTCATCTACAGCATTTAAAACAGTTTCATTTAATTGCGACGTACGTACTGTTCTTCCCCGACCAGCATCGGTACTTCTTCTCCCAAAATTTCCTAAAATTATGAAGAAATTTAATGATATTACCTTATTAAATGGAATCGCCTACCATTCTCCCTTAGACGTTGATCACCTCGTTGAAATGTTTTCTGATTTGGAAGAGTACGATTATATCTGTCGTGACATAACCTCCTGGCTTCCAAAGCAATGCAAGATGCATATCTGCATACTCAATAAACGTGTATTCTATATTTCGAATTATTTTACAATTAATTTCACCATGAAATCCAAAAATCAGTAAATTAATATCCAAGTAAAGAATCAATGTGTCAGCGACGTGAAAGTTGACAAGTTCTAAAATGCAGGATATTTATTTCTTTCGTACCTAGCAACGTTTGCAATAACAATACTTTGCTTTGTGTCCTGATAAAATAAGGTTGAAGGCTGAACATTTGATAGGAGCAAAGACGTATCTTTTATCGAAATGCGCCAAATATATGATGGTTAGGATTAGCGACATGAATGAAGAAGAGTACTTAATTTTTAGTTAATAGTTAAAGGTATATAAAAAACGTTGTCTAAAGTTTTTATCATACAGGGCTTAAGAAAAATGGATACATGAGAAGGGACTGTCGGGTAGAATTAAGGAC
The DNA here is from genome assembly GCA_034092305.1 of Diaprepes abbreviatus. Lineage (NCBI taxonomy): Eukaryota > Metazoa > Arthropoda > Insecta > Coleoptera > Curculionidae > Diaprepes > Diaprepes abbreviatus. The sequence goes on along the minus strand of JASJET010000182.1, from coordinate 1,540,038 downwards.
ATAAAGTGCTACAGATGTGGATGAACTGAACACATGAGATGGGATTGTCAGGTTCAATTAAGGTTCCACCATTCAGAAACCGCATAGAAGAAAGCCAGAAAAAGAGTACAATTTTAATATCAAATATAGACCAGAAAAATTGCATAACAACGCAGATACCTTGTTAAGAAGAACATATAGGTACAATACAAGCAATGTAGCAAAATGGAACAGAGAAAAAGGTTTATTATACGGAGAATCATTTTTGATATTGATCCAGACTGGAGTACAGCTCAGATGAATAAAGACCAACTTAAATTTAAAGGAAAAGTCATTGCTACACCTATTACAATAACTGTTGATACTTGTGCGCTGCAGTATCTCTGATAGAGTCAAGCCTTGTTGATAAACTTAGAATTCTACCATTGTCCAGAAAACTAACATTGAGAACAGTAACTGGAGAAGCATTTGATGTGATTGGAGAAATGCAAATTAATATTCAACTTGGAAGGCTAAAATTAAACTATTTGGTGTTAGTTACCGACATAGAAGATGAGTTTATACTGGGAATGGATCTGATTCGACATGGATTTTCTTTCGACAACAAGCTTAACATTCTAAAGTTTGGCATCGAAGAATTTATTCTCTCGAAGAACCGTAATACCGAATCAGAGTCATTGCCGAACAAACAAAATCGTTGCGGAAGACTGGACGAGAGTTCTAGAAGCAACTTCGGATTAGTTTTAATACTCCAACAAACCCTGTAAATACCTGGTACCGAAGGCATAGTCAGTTCATATGAAATCAGGGCAAACTCGGCAGAGTTCCAGCGAGGTGATAAAGTTTGGTTATGGAACCCACAGAGAAAGAAAGGCAAATCGCCTAAATTGATGCCATCACGGGAAGGGCAATATACTGTTCTGAAAAAAATCAATGACGTTGTTTATAGGATCAAACGAAGTTCCAAGGCCAAAATGAAAGTAGTACATTTACACATGTTGAACCATATCACGGAGATATTGAAGTTGATCGGGACGATCAGAATTAGGAGGGGGGCAGTGTTACAAACGACTAGGAAAAACTTATTGGTACGCCCTCGTATACAAATATTCCTAGGCGATGAGCCATCTTTATTATAATGTGCCGAAAGGAATATATCGATGAGTCATATTTCTAGATAGATCTAAACTTTTATGTTAGTAAGATCTAGATTTGTATAGTGGTATTTGAATAGTAAATGTATTAAGTAGTAATAAGATAGTTGTGTTTTAGCAGTGTTAAGTAGTTAATATAAGTTTTGGAAGTATTAGTGAAAGGTGTTGTTTTATTCTACGAACTCAGCGAGACAAAATCGTAACAATATCAAATCATTGGTATTCTTTTAAAAAGCTTAAGCATTTTAGATTGTAACCCTTATTTATGAAAGTGGTATTATTTTGTATTGTTGCAATAAAATTGTTCAGATAAGTTTTAAACCTTAAAAGCACAAATTTGAGTGACCCATTTTTTTTATTGTTCATATTAATGTGCGTCACTCAGTCCAGGCCTTTTGGCAGCCAATGTAGGAGAAGGAAAATATCCTATCGTTAATTTATTATTATTATTATGAGTTTTATTTTTTGAATCCATATACGAACATTATCGTGAGTCTAGTGACTGTACAACGAAACATATAGTAGCCTTCGTATTAAATATTATGGTATAGATTGTACAATCAACAATTTAAAAACTATACATCCAACATATTCCATGTAATTCTAATTGTTTAGGCATAGTGACCTTTTTTAAGCAGGTCATTTTAATTGATTTATCAATGTATTTACTACGTAATTGAGTTATGCCCAAACAAGATAATGCAAAAAAACGAATACATTTTTTTTCCAAAATATCAAACTAAAAAGTAAAAAATAAACTAACTGCTTCATATTGCTATTAATTTAATGTAGATTTAGTTATTTATTTAGAACTCTTTTGAAATCGGCTTCGTATTAGTTAAATTAGTCATTTTTAAATTAATTCTAGGCGAACTCGAATTTTCAGTGTATTGTTTACATATCTTCTGATTTATGCTCTATTTCTTTGTGCCTTACTTGAGAGTGTTTTTTTTGCAGTTTGCAGATATTTTCTACAACTTTTAAATTGGAAACCGACTTAAAAAAACAATGATTATTTTTTTGTCAGCAATGTTATAAGCACATCTTGAATTTTACTGAACCAATTTTATCCAAATATATGGGTCATTCTTCTAAATTTCGAACTTTCGCTGCGCACGTCATATTTTACAAATATCTGAAGAAGATATATATTATTGTACTATTAAAAAAAGGGACACATCCCGAATTTGAGCCCTCGAGGTTTTTCAAGAAGCTAAGATAGCCTATTTGAAATCTCAAAATCGTCTCTTTATCGCCCATTTTTCGCATATTATCAAATGCTCGCCAAATTTAGAGATTTAGCGCGATATTAATTCTGAAAGAATTTTCGTCATCTTGAAAAGACCTTTCCATCCCGTTGTTTTTTTTTACAGCACCATGCGTGCAGCGCTGTTTCTGCGAATTTTTATGATCTTTCGGCAAGATTAAACCCGCATAGAATCTAGAGTTTTAATTCTTGACTTAAAGCCTTATTTTGTTCGTCCTCTTCTGACCTTTAATTTATATTTTGAAAATCTCAGATTGGTTTAAAAAACGAAAGACATCGACCTTTAAAAAGGGGCTTGTTTTCGAAAATGCAAAAATATGTTTTTATTTATTTTTCATTTTAGCGGCCTAAACCCATACCTAGTTGCATAAGAAACACTGGAAAAAATGTAGCTTTTATTTGAGCCCTTATATATTTTTTTTTGACCTGAAAATATCGATTTTTCCTCTTTATTAATTTTTTCCCATTTTTCTTAGATTATTTTTATCACTTTAAATGCTCACCAAATCTAAAGTTTTGTTTTGATTTGAACTCTGAAAAAAGCTTATTCTTCGTCTTGAAAATACAATGCAGCGCAGTTTTGCCGATATTAGTAATTTTCAGGCATGCTTTAAACCTTGGTCAAGTTTTGATTATTTTTTTAATTATAAGATCAAATTTTTTGGTCTTGGAAAGACCTTTGATGTATTTTTCGAAAACTTTGAATTGGTTAAACAGAATCGGATTTTAAAGGAGTCGTTTTTTGAAACTTGTTCATTTTCAAAAGACTTATGCAAAAAAAAAATAAATATTTTTTTAGGTAACTAAAGCATTTCTTGAATGTAGGAGAAATAAGAAGAAAAAATTTGATCTCCCGTATTTGGATCTTTATATTTTTTTTTTTTTCACTTGAGAATATCGATTTTTACCCCTTTTCCCATTTTTTAGATTACTTTTAGAAATTTAAAGTCACATTTCCGCATAGTATCATATTTTCAATATTTTAATACATGGGAATCATGATACATACAGTAAAGGCGTTAATTTAAGGTTATGAGAATTTAGAAATAAATTGTAGTTAAAGGAGAAGTCTAGTAATATTATATTGAGAAGTATATTAGTTAAGATATATATCAAAGAAGTATGTCTCACGTGTCGCAGATGGCGGCACACTCAGAATCTGGTTTATAGGTTCCGACGCAGAAAGGTTTAAATATGAGTATGCAGATGTAGAAAGTGTGCCAAAGGTGTCTGGGGAAAGCTCCGACGGACCCACTGATGAGTCCACCGTCGGTAGCTAGGACGAAACACCTTTTTTAGGGTCTAAAATTAGATTGTGACGAACTGATCGTTTCGACACGGGGTGCGATCTCGTTTACAACATGGCGACCGTGACAGGATCTAAGGCAGCAAGGGTTGCCTGGATTGCTGGTTTATAGCAATGGGCCTGTCTTCTTCTTCATGTGCCATCTCCGTTTCGAAGTTTGGCTATCATCATAGCTATTCGGACCTTAGACACAGCTGCGCGAAACAGTTGATTGGAGTTACATCCAAACCACTCTCTTAAGTTTCGTAGCCATGACATTCTTCTTCTCCCGATACTCCGTTTTCCCACAATTTTTCCTTGAATTATATTTTGCAGGAGTTGGTATCTATTTCCACGCATGATGTGGCCAAAATACTGCAACTTTCGACTTTTGATGGATAGTAATAATTCTTTTTCTCTCTTCATCCTTCTAAGTACTTCTTCGTTTGTTATTTTATCGGTCCAGGGTATTTTCAATATTCTTCTGTAGATCCACAGTTCGAACGCTTCTATTTTATTGCAGCAGTATTTATTCATGGTCCATGTCTCCACACCATACAGAAGGATAGAGTGAATATAACACTCTACCAAACGCATTTTTAGTTCCAGGCTTAAGTCTCGGCTGGTTAATATATTTTTCATTTTCATAAAGGCGCTTCTCGCTTTTTCAATTCTTATTGTGATTTCTTTCGTGTAGTCATTTTTTTCGTTCACAGATGTTCCCAGATAGTTATATTTCTCAACTCTCTCAATTTGTTTGTTGTTTACTTGGAGATTGACATTATTGATGTTTTTCTTTGATACTATCATAAATTTAGTTTTCTCTATGTTGAGTGTTAGACCATATTCTTCGCTTATTACTACTAATTTCCCGAGTATCCTCTGTAAGTCGTTGAGATTTTCTGCAAGGATGATGGTATCATCTGCATATCTGATGTTATTGACTGGAATTCCATTCACCTTTATACCAGCCGTTTCGTTTTCAAGCGTCTTTTTAATTATATGTTCTGAGTATAGATTAAATAAAGTTGGTGATAAGATACAGCCTTGCCTGACACCTCTTTTTATGTTTACTTCCTCTGTTAATCTTCCTTCGGTTTGTATTGCCGCTTTTTGGTTATAATACAGATTGCTGATTATTCTTATGTCTCTGGAATCAATGTTTTTATCCTTAAGAAGTTGTACAAGTTGTTCGTGTCTCACTTTGTCGAATGCTTTATTGTAGTCGATAAAACATATATAGACCTCCTGGTTTACATCTAGACATCGTTGTGTCAGTATGTTGTATGCAAACAGAGCCTCTCTGGTTCCCAGGCCCCGTCTGAATCCAAATTGGGTGTTTCCGATGTCCTCTTCAAGTTTGGCGTACAATCTGTGATGTATGATTTTCAGGAAAAGCTTAAGAATATGGCTCATTAGACTTATTGTGCGATATTCATTGCAGTGTTTGGCGTTTGGTTTCTTTGGGATGGCTATAAAGATGGATGTGAGCCATTCCTGAGGTATTATGCCGGTTCTATAGATGCTATTGAAGAAGTCTACTAGGATATTTAAATATTTCTCATCTATGAGTTTTAGAACGTCTATTGGGAGGTTATCAGGTCCGGGCGCTTTTCCATTTTTCATATTTTTCAAAGCATATTGAATTTCTGTCTTTGTTATATCCGGTCCTGTTTCATCTTTTTGGATTTCTATTTTGATTTCTTTTCGGTTGTCGTCGAATAGTTTTTCTATATAGTTCCTCCATAATTCAATCTTTCCCTCAGCATCACTTACAATTGAGTTATTCTCGTCCAACAGGTAAGGAGTTTCTTTCGTTTTTATTTTTCCCGTTAGCTCTTTCACTTTTCTATACAGATTGAATGTGTCGTGTTTTTCTTGTAGTTCTTCTATCTCTATGCACTTCTCTGTAAACCAATTTTCTTTAGCATTTCGAATTTTCTGTCTGATTTTGGTTTGGATTTCTTTGTATTTACCGGTGTCATTTTTATATTGTCTTCGAGTGTCCATGAGTTTCAGGATTTCTTCCGTCATCCAGTTCTTTGTTTCACATTTTACTTTCTTCAGATGTTTTAATGATGGTGTCATTGCAGCTTCTTTAATGGATGTCCATGTTTTATTTATACTTTCGGCGTTGTCCTCACATGGGTTCTCTATTCTATCCAGGTTTTCATTCATTTCTGTTCTCAGTCTTTCCCTTTTCTCACCGTTGTTCAGATTCTTGACATCCATTTTCTCGGGGTTCTGTTTAGGTTTTAATTTTTTCTTCAGCCTTACTTTCATCTTAGCAACAATGGGGTTATGGCTCGATGCTACGTCTGCACCGGGATATGCCTTTATTGATTTGATACTATTTTTATATCTAGTGTTAATCATCAGGTAATCTATCTGATTTTTCACGATTTTGTCTTTGGTGTTTTGTGGTGATGTCCAGGTGTAAAGTCTTCGTTTTGGGAGTTTAAAGAACATATTTGAAATTACCATGTTATTTTCTTGGCAAAATTGAATCAGGCGGTCTCCTCTGTCGTTGCGAGTACCGAGTCCATAGCTTCCTATACAGTCCCTTACCTTGCCTTGGCCCACCTTGGCATTCAGATCTCCCATTACAACTGTAACATCTCTGGGCTTTGTTTGTTTCAACATGATTTTAATTTCCTCATAGAAACGTTCCACCTCCTCGTCATCTTTGTCTGCTGTAGGTGCGTAGACCTGGATTATGTTGAGCTTTCCGTGTGTTGTTTTTAACTGTAATAGTATTACTCGCTCGGAATACGGTATGAAGTTAATGCAAGAATTAGCTATTTTCTTTCTAAGGATTATAGCCACACCATGTCTGTGTTGCCGGTCATCTTTTCCAGAGAAATAAATTTTGTGATTGTTTCCCAACTGTTGTTCTCCTGTACCTGGCCATCTTGTTTCACTTACTCCCAAGATGTCAACGTCCAACCTGTTCATCTCCTGAACGATATTATGGGTCTTTCCTGCTTCGTACATGCTGGTTACGTTCCATGTTGCTATTTTTATGTTCATTTCTGAAGTTCTTAGAGCACCACTTAATCTTGATGTGGTGTTTTCCATTTCACAGGGATTTCGCTTGATGACGACCTGAGAGGCCCTATGATCTACCTGCGGTATGCCTCCCCTGCCGGATCTTGTCTTCCGAAGTCCATGATCAGTAATTGAATCATTTGTCAAAGTTTGAGCCATGATAATTGAACTAGGGAACTATAATGGGGTGGTTTCCCGTTGCCTTCCCCATCGCTGTATAAACGCCGTTTTTGTGGATACCACTGCGCCGTTTGTTGTCCATACTACAGCCAATTAGAATATCTTTTATTCCTTGCCTGAAGTCAGTTTTGAGTTAACCAGCTGCCGTTACTCAGTGCTAGTTTTGGTCCGCCCCGGGTATTTCATTTCCCCGGTACCACCCATATCTGGGAGGCTTCCCCCTATCCGCCACCTGGGGAGGCGCCCGATGGAGGACTAGCAACCCCACACGGGCCTGTAAAAGACCCTAAAAGCGTCCGCATCTGCAGTTTCTCCAGGAAACACTTTCTATACATGCGGGATCTAACGATCTCGTCTACATGTAAAGTATTTGCTTTGGCGGGGTGATGTCGCAGATGGAGGCACACTCGGAATCTGGTTTATAGGTTCCGACGCAGAAAGGTTTAAATATGAGTACGCAGATATAGAAAGTGTATCAAAAGTGTCTGGGGAAAACTCACTGATGAGTCCACCGTCGGTAGCTAGGACGAAACACCTCTTTTAGGGTCTAAAATTATATTGTGATGAACCGATCGCTTCAACACGGGGTGCGGTCTCGTTTACAACACACACCAAGACAACAACTAATTTTGTTGAGCCAAAAAATAATCAAAACTCCTGATTACGTGAAGGTTTAAAGCATGCCTGAAAATCACGAAAATCGCCAAAAACTGATGCACAAAATGGTACTGTGAAAAATACAATTCTAATTAAATGTATATAATAAATTAACTAGTTGGAAAGATCTTTTCAAGATTAAGAAAAAACATTTTTCCGAAGGTAAATCGAGCCCCAACTCAAAATTTAGCAATTATAGTTTTAAATGTAATCTAAGAAGAAAAATGGAAACTAATTTAAAAATGGAAAAAATCGATTATTTCAAGTTAAAAAAAAAGCAAGCCAAATAGATCTCCCTTTGAAGGCCGATATTTCCGTTTTTTTAAACCAATCTAATCTTTTTAAAATAGAAATTGAAAGTCTTTTTAAGACGAGAAAAGAAGATCTTATCAGTCAGGAAAAAACCAAAACTAGATGCTAAAATTTCCCAAAAATCATAAAAATACGCAGAAACAGCACTGCAAACTAATGGATTGGAATTGTCTTCTTGGCTTGTTTGCTTGTGGAAACCGGCAGACGTTTTGTGAAAATCTCAAGTACCAATACTTGCTGGTTGAAAATACAATAAAACAATTTTAAAACACCCTTGTAAGTGGATCAAAAATCATTTAGATTCCTCTATATCTTTTTACATACAAATAATTGTTTTTCTTGAAAACACTGATACAGCATGCCTGACGATACGGAGAGTAATTTGTCGGATACATTGCCTTATAATGTATTCTAGGTGATCAATAATATGCAAAAATCTGTACTTCTAGACTAATTTCTTCAAACGCATCCAGAGGATAAAATCTAAAAGTAAAATATCCGGTGACCTAGGTGGCCAGGGTGTTTCCGAACGTCTTCCGATGCATGTTGGTGGAAAAGTCCCATTCAAATATTCGGTCATCCTGGCTGAGCTTTAACATGTTGGAACCCTATTGCGAGTTTAATGGTAGTCAGGAAATAAATTCAAACATTTGGTTCTTAGGAATTAAATTATTTTTAACCACCCTATAAATATTATTCTACGTTCTAAACTAACTTATACCTTAACTCATGCTCTTACATAACTGTAATACAGTTTAAATGAAAACAGGAACAGACCTGTATAGGATTGATTCACACTTATATAAAGATTTTTCTTTTAGTTATATTTTTCATTGTATTTTATTTCCGATAAGCGTAAGTTTCGTAATGTAAACGAAAATGTTTGAATCGCGAACGTTTGGTCGAAGTGTGCGCTTGGCAGCAAACATAACCTACGTTCTCGGTGATTCTACTAACTTTCTTTTTCCTTTTTTTTCCTGAAGTGGTAAGCTAATTTTCTATAAATACATTAGTTGATTAATAGTGTAAAATGTATAAACCAATTGGGGGAGGGAAAGACCCTCCCCCCATTAATAGCGAAAATTATTCGCAACAAGAAATTATGGAAGTAATTGGCACAGCTGATTTAATCGACGTATCCGTCGAACATCAAAAAAAGATAAAAAATGGTCAAATAAATAACGAAAGTAAAAAAAAGTAAACAATTACTATAAAAAAAAGATGATAAGGGCCCATTTATCGTTTTCATCGAAGCCTCAGAGAAATCTGGGTATAATATCGGTAAATATAATCATCTGAAAATCGCAAAAGAAATATTTAATTTAAAACTGGCGAATATTAAAAAATTCCTCTCAAAAGGAAAAAATCGTATATCGGTTGAATTTAATAATTCGGAAGCTGCAAATAATTTATTAAATAATGGGAATTTGAAAGATAAAGGCTACAATATATATATATATATATATATATACATATATATATATATATATATATATATATATATATATATATATATATATATATATATATATATATATATATCCCATACAATTGTTACATGTAAAGGCATTGTTAGATATATAGATACACAATTAGATATGGACGAAGTAGGAAAGGCAATAGATTCCCCAGTCACCCAAGTAAAGTATTTTGGTATGATAATTAATCCGTTTCTATGGCATCTACATGTCACCACTTATACAAGTTTTCACTCTCAATATGCTTATAATTGCATATAAAAATTTTGTTGATTTTGATCTGGGGTGGATTGTATAAAAATTTCCCTGCAAGATTGAATGTCACACAGAAATATATATTAAAGATAATATATAAACAATATATGCTGTATCCAACAAGACATCTATTCAATGAAAACACATGTAATATAAGATCGTTATATGTGGTGGCTGCGGCATCAGTCATGCGTAAGAAAAAACATCTTAATGTTTTAATTTAGGTTAGTCCTTTGTGCAGGTGGGGCTGTACTGTAAAATTAAAACTATGTTCGTATGATAAATATACATATAATATAAACTAACTGTAGTTAAGATGGGTTGCAAGTGGCTTTGCTACTTAGGTACCTTTTTGAATTTAATGTAAATTATATATTAGTATTTAATGTAAATTAAAATTAAAATTTGTGTCATGTTTTGAAACAAACTAAAAATTAATTAAAATCAAATAAATAAAAAAACCGATATAAAGATCGTGGTATATATATATATATATATATATATATATATATATATATATATATATATATATATATATATATATATATATATATATATATATATATATATATATATATATGGGAACATGTGATGTGATTTTATATTAATTCGGAAACTAGCGGACTTTTCACCAAAATCTTATCTGGCTTGTTCTTGCTTTAGAAAATCAACAAAGGAATTTTGGGTAGTAGTGAGTAGTGGGTAGAGGTAGTAGTGCGTATTTATTGGTTGGCGCTGACTCCACACCCTTTTCGAAGACAGCTAGCTGGTGGTATAACCGACGACAATATATGTGTTTTATGCAAAATTTTGTAGACCACTCTTTTAACATTTGAGGATCCCCATTTGTTTTTATATAATTTTCAAAAAACAATAAATTAAGATCCTGAATACGTAATTTACGTATAGGTCCGTGAAAATATAGCGATTCTGTCACCTTAGGGTTCGTAATATTCAAGGTAGGTCCCCCTGAAAAATACTTTATCTCAATTCAATTAAACAGATAAATACTCTACTAAGAAATAACAATAATACGTTTCCATTTAAAACTACAATATTAATATTTCGTCAGGTACCCCATCACGAACGTCAGTGACAAATACAAAAATACTCAGTGTTTCTTCAATGCGTACCTATTGAAATTTACAATATAAATGTTCTCTAATTTCACGATCTACAAAATCCTATATATCCAACATATTTAGTTTTTTAAATTGACAGATTTTTAATCCATAAATATTATATGTCCTAAATACCTTGTAACAAGCTATGGCATTCTACAGCTTTTGTCGCATGTCGCTTAAAATCTGACTTTTTAATTCACGGAGCAAAAAAATAATTTCACTAGACAATAATAGTATCGCCTACTTTAAATGTTAAAAACGCTCCGTCAGAGGGGGCACAATTAAATCTAAAAATATCTGAATTAAAATAATATATAAATCACAGAGTTCTAACAATAGGGGAATAAGGTCTACTAATATGACGCCAATACCTGGTAGTTATAAATTTCATCAAAAACAATAACTCAGCACAATCATTAGGATAATTAAATAATGTGTTCACTGTGAATAGTTACTCAAATCCAAGCAAATAGGTCAGTTACTAATAAAACAGCTTACATATTTATAGAGTAAAAAAGCGATAGAATGCTACACACGTTAGAAATTGATTATCGTTATACCAAAAACTGCTATAATAAGAATAACGTGCTGAAACGAAATTTTAAGATAACGTCACGGCCACGAGTCATTAGCCGTTCGCTTAGATTTGCTTTGGTCTTGCAACAACTCATAATAGGGTGAAACGACACTGTCGGGTTCGTCGAATTATATAGTAGATTTACACAACATTAAATCTGAACGTTGTTTATGGTCCGTGGAGGAAGTGTTTTTTTGCCGTTTAACAAACATAAATATTTTTGTTTAATTTTGCTTTCAGTTTTTTGCTTGTCGTGACCCCTTTGAGTATTTTTAAGTGTTGAAAATTACTACAAATGCGAAATTTATAATTAATATCAATAAAAATGGGATTTAAAACTTATTTTATCGGTAAATATTGTTTACATATTAAAAATATAATCATTCAGGCAGCCAGAAATTCATAATTTTATTTTATCGTCGGTTATTATGAAATACTTATCAAAAACTATAAAGCATCGAGAAAGTAGAGACGAAAAGCTTAAAGAAATATATGAAATTTAACATATGAAGAGCTTACAAATTATAAAATTTTTTGAAGCATTTAATAATTGGTTCAAAACGTTTCGTTTAGGTGAAGGGTGGATTACCATTAAAGAACAAACTTATAACTCTCTTTCCGACTGAATCTTCTAGTATATGGGTTATTCAAACAATAATTTAATGCACTTTCTGTCAAGTAGTTTGAATAATTTTGAAATTTACTTGAGACTATTGGTTACCCCAACAATACCCTCTAAACTCAAAACTTGATCAGATATTTTTTTATTTCAATTTTTTTACTGGCGAAAGTTTTCGCCAATATATCAAAGAGGTGGAGCGCAGATACCAGGGGCGTTGAGGGATAAACTTAATGGTCAGTTACAGTTGGACATTAAAATGGGGAGATATTTTAAAATCGTAGCCGTTATAGGTCTTCTAGTCATATAGTTTCGCACCCACAGTAAAGATTTAAGTTTACTTGTTAAGGATTTAGAGCATAAGATTTCGAAAATTTAGAAAATGGTGGCAAAGGAATTATAAATAATTTTGAAAAGCTTACCGACAAAAATAACATTCTTTGTAATTTCAAATGCTCATAGAACCTCGAGTTTTGAAGCTTTTCAGATGGGCCAAAAAAGAATTACGCGTCTTAGAAAAATGTTTCTTCCTTTTCTGTCATTCTTGTCATTTGTGATTCTACAAACAGTTGAAGTTTCAAAAATCGAAAAACCTATGGTTCCACATTTATGGGCTTTTTTTCAAATTTAAAAGGTCATGTTTTCACGCATCCATCATTCAGGCGTGAACCAGGTAATTCACATTTCTTATTGATGGTATAGAAATACAAATAGCTAATTTAGGCTTTTCTGGATCATTTTCGCGGATTTGCGGAAAACCCTAACGTGATGGGGCCATTTGGATTCAGTGAGTCAAATTATTATATATAGGGGTTGAGGGGTCTAGTCGACCCGACAAGATTTTTTTTGTGTGTGTCTATGTAATTATTCAGTTATTTTGACAGTACATTTTTAAAAGGCTGTTTTTTACATATAATACAATTTTTCAAAGTTGTACGAGGGAGAAATGGAGTATTTTCGAAACTGTAGCCTTAAATGATATTTTCGGATATTTTTAGAGCAATGTCTGTTAGATATCACCATATTTTTCTAGACTGTTACAGTTTAAACATAAACCTATTAAATATTATTGGTGGAATGTAATTGACATTATTAAAAATAACAACATTTATCAGCTATTGCAATCCATTTGTATTTGTAATGTCAAGTTTACATTCAAAAATCACTAAACATCAGCTGATAGGTATTTAACTGCTAGGTTTGGAATCATGATTTTATCTATCTTTCATTTATTGTTCGTTGGTTTAAGTTTTTAAAATTATTTTTATATGTGTTATTAGATTTTGTAGTTAATTTTATCAAACATTGCTTACTTTTTTATATTATGTGAACACCGGGTTTTATTTTTAAAGGACCAGTTAAATTTTAGCTTAGATCAGATTATTTTTGAAAAAATTAAAGAAAATATATTGAAAAAAATATTTATTAGATCTTGGATTACAATTATCATCTTTCTAGCAGAGATTCAAAACCAGAGTTATGGTAAGACTGCAACACAACCATCATAAAAATTGTTACAGAAGTAATATTAATTTTAATGGATCTTTTACAATGGGATATAATGGATGATTTTGTAATAATGTGGGCTATATACTTTGACTTTCTCTAAGAAGTAAATTTTCAAAATCATTACAAATATTTTATTTATGACACAGGGTACTCGAGACATAGTGACTTTACCAAATTCAAAAATAATTTTAATATTTTTGATGCAACAAAAAAAAAAAATTATAGTTACTGTTACAAATAAGTCCTTGCCAAACTCGAAAAAAACACAAGATTTTTACAGTAGTCACATCTTATATGTCAACATAATAAGTATTTTTTTTATAAGTTCAATATTCCATAAAATGAATGTAAAAAAATTTTGAATACACAAGACATATTCGGGTTTTACTTTGATAAAAGGTGGTCACACTGTTTTACCAAAGAAAATTTAAAGGCAATTTTTTGATACTATATAAGCCTACTATTTGTGTAAATATTTTAAATAAATAAATAAAAATTACTTTTTTGTTTCATTTATTTACTTCAAACTAGACAAGTCACATTGTAGTATTGGTTAAAACTTATTTGAAAATAAGTAAATAAATATTATTGAACCACCAATTTTGAACAGAACTCAAGGCTTTGATTGTATTAAATGGGCGTTCAGGATACAAAGAAAATATGCTGTATAGTCTGAAGTGCAGAATATTTTTTAATATTCATAAAACATACCAAATATCAGGGTTTCAGTTCTAATCCTTTTTGAATGCACGTTTTTTGATGTCGTATAAACAAACTTTTTATTTGTATAGTATAGCTGTATTTATATAAAAATTATCATAAAATTCACTGATTATGACTTTCAATCTTTTGTCTCCGCACTATGGCAATGGCCGGCATTGGGGACGCGCAGTCAATATATACAATGTCTACAGAATATAATAAAATAAATAAGACAAACAATTTGTTAATTTTTAAAAGTAAAGTTCACTAATAACTTGGAGCATTTTCGCCTTTACATGTTTAAACTACTGTACAAAACAAAAGTGTCTTATATTATTTAATTAATGCACAGCACCCCAATCATCCCCGTTAAAATAAGTTTTAAAGGAAACAAGAGTAAAGCTAATAAAATAATAAATTGGCAGTACTTACTTTCAACCACTTTTAATAAACTATGCCTCATTACATGAATGTTTTCTACCCCCAAAAAATGAAATTTTATATTTTCATAAAATGCCTCATTTTCATAGCCTTTTCCAGCAGCTCGATTTGCCATAGCATTAATCTGAAAGTTTAAAGTAGATATATTAAGCCAATTTTATTTTCAACATTTGACATAATAAATTTGAATAATTTTATTCTAGTGAGAAAGTTCTGTGATTTTGTAAAATCACCATAGTTAGATCACTAAAATTAGTTTATTTCCCACATGTTTCTAGTGGATTTTTCTCATGTCATTCATCTCAATGTAAATGTTATTTTCAACCAAATTTTACCAACCATTTTGGACAAAATTATCCATTTTTATAAATTTTCCTAATTTCTAGGAATCATATACAAGCTTTAAGCTTAAATGTTATTATGATGGCAAATATTAGTCTTTGGATTAAACTAAGAGCAAAATTAGTAATGCAGATTTTGAATGTATTCTTAAAGAATTGGGTTCATATTGTACTGTGAGCCGAAGCTCTTCTATTGTGTTTGGAACGGGATTTCTTCGCAGCATATTACCTAATAGGATTCCGTGGCGATTTCAGAATAAATACCTATATATTATTATATTTTTAAATTTCTCATTGACCGGGAATACATGCGTTTAAGTTGATCTCCAATCAACAAGCACAGAAGATGCCAAAATGGATTTTTACGAAAAGTCTGCAAACTTCTACAAAATACGAGACGAACGAACGGATGTATTCCCGAATAAATACTGAATGAATCGTATATATATATATATATATATATATATATATATATATATATATATATATATATAGACAGCAAATTTAATTATGTGTGTATGTCAGAATGATCTTCAAAAAAATAGCATTATTATGAACGATAATTACCTTTGGTCTTGTATCAACAACATACATGAAAGTAGCATTGGGATTAGTTTTCAAAACATGATTAAGCATTTTTTCATCTTCAAGGCATCTAGCACTAAATCCAGACAATGGCTGACTGCAACGACTAATACTGGCTTTGTTATGATATAAGTAGGACAATACTGGCAACCTACCCTTTGAACGAAACCCCGAACTTCCTCTTAACGTAGTTTTGGTAGCTGATGCGGGGACATAAAGATGCTTTGGATATGTATCACATAACTAAAATATAATATAGGTTTTAAATATCGCTATCAAATATATTTTAGGGAGGAAGGGAGGTAGGTAGGGAGAGTAGTGGGAGAGGGAGAGTAGTGGGAGAGGGAGCGGGGGAGGGAGCGGGGGAGGGAGCGGGGGAGGGAGCGGGGAGGGAGAGGGGGAGGGAGAGGAATAGAGAGGGAAAGAGAAAGGGAAAGAGAAAGGGAAAAAGAAAGGAAGAGGGAGATTTCTTTTGTTTACGTTGGAGAAAAGTAAGGTCAGGGCCAATGCTAATATTGCTACTCCTTAATTTATATTTACGTTTCGGACCGCTTTGAGACATTAAGCCCTCAGAGAACACAATCCTTATTGGCCTGGGTTTGGAATTATCAATTCGATGACTAACTTCAAAAAATCTACATTTAGTATTAGTATTTACTTCCAATTTTTCCAACAGAAGCCGTACATGAGCTATATCATGACTAGTTCGAACTCTAATTTGCTTAGCATTTTTTTGTTAAATATTATACATAATGATATTTTTAGACCTTCTGTCCTGCACCTCCGACAAAACATCTATTTATAAGCTTCTCCAAGCAGTTCCATGAATTACCATGGACTGGTTCTCTCTGGTCCAATACAAGATTTAGTACTTGTGACCAGGGGCGGATCCAGCCACTCTCCTTGGGGGGGGGGGGGGGTGATATCACAAAACCACAGTATGGCAAGCGAAAGCAAGTTGTCCCCGGGGGGGGGGGAGGACACCATCAACATTCCCATTTCTAGTGTAAAAGGCAGGGACGGAACTATTTTTTTGAATTTGAAGCTCTTGGAGAGGGGGAGGCGATCACAAGAAAAAACAAGTTTCCGACAGGGGGGGTGGGAAGATCAATATACACATTCCTCGTATAAGAGGCAGAATCGGGTCTATTTTCCTGAATTCAAAGCGCCTGGGGGGGGGTGGTGCTATCGCAAAAAAACAAGTTGTCAACGGGGGGGGGGGGGGGTGTCGGCAACATACACATTCCTAATATAAAAGGCAGAATCGGTTCTATGCTCCTGAACTCAAAGCCCTTGGGAAGGGGAGGGGCGATCGCAAGCATACACATTCCTATACTCTATTCAAGAACTAGAGAGTAATAAAACTGTTACCGAAACCTCCAACGTACCTGCTTCAGTGCCACCGGTAACTGAGAACTGCCGTAAATCTAATTATATTTAAATATTATAAGCTTTTATAAATTTACTGCAATAAAATTTATGATAATTCAATTTATTTTCTGCCAATGAGCAAAGTACACCTTACAGTGTGTCCTTAGTGATTTATTTTGTTTGTGCTTGTTTTTATATATTATTTAAAATTAGTGAGATACCCAAAAAATGGAGGGCATTTTTCCTCAACAAAAAACTTATTACGATAAATGTTTATGATGCCTTAAGATATTAATATCTAGATAATAATGTTAAAAGCTCTGTTGAGATGTGTTTCAATATAACAGGAGTTCGAAAATCTATCATGTACCGAACACTGACGGAGAAAAAAATGACTGGAATTGTTAGTAATCCCTAGCTACATTCGATCACAGGCAGACGAAAAATCTCGTTGTTAGAAGAGATGTAAACTGTAATAAAAGGAGTTGTACATACATTTTATTATGAGAAGCAGATCCCAACCGTTGAAAAATTCTAACTAAAATCAATGATGATCGGGATTTGCCTGAAATTAAAAAAACTGAGCTCTGGAAATTGCTCAGAGAACTTAATTTTTGTTGGGAAAAACCAGATAGGAAATCTGTTCTTATAGATCGTCCGGAAAATGTCCGTTGGTGAAGGAAATATCTCTCTCAAATAAAAGGTAGAGTTGCTGGAAATAACACAACTTAAAAAATTAATAATTTATCTGGACTTTTGAAAGATTTTTTTAAATAAAGTTACTGCAGACAATTGCAAAAAATCCATATAATAAAAGAATAAAAGGAAATGTGAAAACTCGATCTCATGATCGGTGAGACAGGAATCAATTATAATTAATTTGAGCGAAGATAGCTTCACTGACTTTGATGACGAATAAGATACGTAATGTTTATCAGCGTTAACACAATTTATTATTTAAATTTTCTGTAACATATAAAAATTAATGACATTTGAATCCCTTTTTAGTGTTTAATTGTAATTCTACAGATGGTTTAAAAAATAAATAAACTGGAACGCCAAATATCCCAAAAATGTTTTTAATTAATAATAAAATAACCGATAGCCCCAAAAAAATTTTAATATTATATTGACGAATTAATTTTTTTTATATATGTTTAACTTCTTGTATTTTTGATATTAGGTATTTTGTAAGTATTTAAATTATAACTTAGAATTTTTTGAGAGAAAAAGGCTACGTTTTAGTCTAAATGTGCCTAAAATGGTTTCTAAGCCAAAATTAAAAATAATAAAACTACAGTTGTGATTTGTGTTAAATATGTCAAAATTATCTATATTTTCTAATATATGTAAATTATTGAAAAATCATAAGAAATAAAATAATATTATAAAAACTTTTTAAGTTTATTACTGAAATAATACTCTATGCCATAAATATTTAGTGATAAAATAGACCTCCTTTTGACGCCTTCCGATGCCTATGACAAGGATTAAAGTCCTTTTTAACACTTCACACATCCAAATATCTATTGCTATCCAACCAAGATAGTCCATTATTATAGACCAGTATTTTTGATTATAAAATTTCTAACCCATTCCTATGAAAAATATATGTGTCTAACAGATTTTGCCAAAGACACCACACTAAAGAACACAGGTAGTTTGCGAAGAAAAAAAAGGTAAAAAATTAAAAACTCTCCCTAGTTCTTGAACAAACTATAGTATAAGAGGCAAAATCGGGTCTGTTTTCCTGATCTCCAAGCTCTTGGGGGGGGGGGGCGATCGCCCCCCCCTTGGATCCGCGCCTGCTTGTGACATCATAAAAATAATCTCCTTATTACTAATATTAACTTTTTTCAAAAGATTCATTATTTCTAACATCGTTAGATGAAGACAAAATCAACGGAAAACGGAACCTCAGTCCGATCCTATATACCGACTCCTTGCCCGGCACGCACCAGCAGGTCTGCGAGTACAGCAAGACCCAGTAGGTTGACTACGGGTAATATTTAGTTCAACCGCAGTTGGTACATTACCCAGTAATACACGTTTAAATTCACCATCCTTACAAGTTTTACACTGCCAATTATGTGATCCCGAAAAAGGATGGAAACTATCAAATTCCTTGGTTGAAGATCCCGAATACCCTTAATGTATCCAAGCACAACAGCCAGAACATTCAATCGCCACTTATTTAGATCCTATTAAACGTCCATAAATGGGGCACGAACACTCGTCTTCCATTCCGTTCAATCAATATACACTTGTAACAAAATTTAAGAAAACTCAAGCCCGGTTCTGTCTATTCAGAATGTAATGATCATAACGGAGATTTCATCAAACAAAAAAACACAATAGACTACTGATAAAGTTGGAAATTCCTTCAAGGATTTAAGATTAATAAAAATGTATCTCTTTTACTTATTTTCAATTTAACTTTAATAGTATTTAAGATTTATTAAATCTAAGTTTTTGTAATGATTTAATTAAATTTATAGAATCATTTAAATACCACTGAATTCTGTAATTTATTATCAATATACACATGTAAAACGCAGATTTAATAAAACAAACCAACTTAAAGGAATCTAAAAGGATCAGAAAGCTAGTCTCGAACAACACATTTGATTTTTGATTTTTGACATCTCTGAAGTGCTCTTTTTGGTCATTGATCTTCTTTTAGCCTTCATTCCGATGATTGTTGCGCTGTTGCAATATCACATTCATATATCCAAGTCTCATCGCCGGTAATGATGTGTTTCAAGAAATTTCAGTCACTTGCTGGGTTGAAAGCGTCAGACATTGATACTTCGTTTTGGTAACGTTGGAAGTGCGTGTTAATTCGATAAATTTGGTGTGATCTTTGAGTGTTTTGGCGAAATTTAAATATTAAATAAGCCGTAGGCGGTATTTTTATAGTGAGACTAAAAGGAGGCTGTGAAAATTAAAGTTTTCCATATAAATAACTGATAAACAAACTAGTTTGACCAGTTTTCGGAGGTCTAACCTAAACATTGTTGCTAAATGTCATATTCTCGCTAGTCATCAAATAACTTGGTGTCGTCATAGTTCTCATCAGAGGCCTATCAACGTTACAGTAAGAATAAAAATATGGCTTTATGAAGCAAATGTAATGCAGATAAAACGGGAACATATGCACATGCAAAATTACATAGAAGTAGGAAACTATTATGCATTAACTGTGTTGGTCTTTCAGCTTCAGCCTAAAGGTGTAACAAGAAAAAGCAGTCAGCGTATTAAATATCACTGTAAAAGCTATTTACCACTGTTCTCACCTAAACCAGTCGATGATAGTCTGGTCGAACTAAAGTCTTCGCCGTTCATACAGAAAGGGTTTCAAGATTGAAAACAATGTTTATGAAGAATGACAAACCAGATTTAATCATAAAACATTTAGATACTTTAAACAAATCCTTGAGGTAATGATATTGAGAAAAAGATATTGTCCGTGGAGGAACTTATCAAAAACAAAAATTTAGCAGTTTCCGAAATCGAAGATGTAAGAACACATATTAGAGAAGAAAAAATAAATGGTAATGAAATTTCACTCAGTCAAGTGCCAAAAGCTGTTGATTCGGCATTCAGTGTAGATATTGTTGAAAACATCAACACGAATGAAAATATCGTAAATAATCAAAATGTTAATAGTTTGTTAGCGGGTATTGAAGGTTTTCGAGAAACTGATGGTACTGGAGGCCGCATGTGTCACCATATTTGATTGTATATAGTGAAACAAGAATAACATCAGAAATTGAAGATATGGAATTTTATTTGCTTGGTTATAGTCTTGTACGCAGTGATTCAAGCAGTCGTCATACTGGAGGTGTACTTCTTTATATAACAGATAGTACAAAGTTTGAAAATGGTAGCGAATACATAGAGATGGTACTGTATGGTGTCAGTTTGTCGTAATCAAGATAAATGGAGCTAAGGGGTCAGTTGGAATTTTATATTGTTGACCTAGTGATTGACAGAAAATCCTGACGTGTTGGAGGTAAATGCTCAAAAATACGTATAGGACACTTGTGTTCATTCTGATCATTTATTTTTAAATTGTGGTCCGGTGTAATTTTCATATTAAAAGAACCAAAAAATTCTCGTCAATGTCATCAATAATTTATAAAGGTTTCATTGCATTTAATGCTCTACTCTCAAATATTAAACTTAATTTATTCAAAAGGAGTCTTAAAAAATATATGCTCTAGCTGCTAATATTCTTTCACTTTGCTGTGTTTGATATTATTGTTAAGGTAATACTTGTAATTATTGCTACTGTTTTTAAGAGAAAGTATTATTTTGAATTTCTACTTTTATTCTTTAACTTCACTGAAATTTACTTTTTAGCTTGTATTTTTATTCATGTATTGTTAGTAGGTATGCCTATTTGTCAATAAATCTTAATTTTTTTTTTGAAGAAAATTGAGTATTTTTGAAAACATACGAGAAGCCACGCGTTTCACCAGTTTTTCTACCAAAATCAGACGGCATTGAGTTTTTAAGTGTACCAATTCACTGAGCTCTCTAACAGAGATAATTATTTTTGCGCACCACACGCTTGCTTTGGTTTTTAACATCACCCTATAAAATATCTTTTATAATAATTTAACTGGAGTCTTCGGCAATTTATGCTTGTGATACAAAATATCTGATCATTAAGACTTTTTATCGATTTTAAAAGAATGGAAAAATACTAATAGAAAAATTTACCTCATAATCTTCATTTAGTTTTGTTAGCACCCACTGATCATTAGGAACGCCCATTCTTTGGTATTCTGACTGCAGATCAAAAAAGGTCCAACCAACAGGCTTTGGAACTTCATCAACGGGTGATGTGTAAGTAAAACAATACAGATCTTCAATATTACT
This sequence comes from Diaprepes abbreviatus, assembly GCA_034092305.1. NCBI lineage: Eukaryota > Metazoa > Arthropoda > Insecta > Coleoptera > Curculionidae > Diaprepes > Diaprepes abbreviatus. Next base: position 1,518,267 of record JASJET010000182.1, on the reverse strand, counting down.
TGGTTGGGAAAGTTGTTGTAAGGTTAAATAAATATCATGACAGTCTCTTTCTTTTGGTATTACGAATGTGACTGATAAGAAAGTTTTTGTTCTTATTAAAAGAGGAGATCCTGTAGTTGAAAGGGGTAACTTCTCTAAACCGGCAATGTGCATATGAAGGACCTGAAATAATAAATAATATGTAAATTTTTGTTTGATGTAGTGGCCTATTAAAAAGTGCGGCGTAGGGATGGGAAAAATTAATCGATTATTAATATATAAAAATCGATTTTTAATAATCGATCATACGAACCACAAAAATCGATTTTTTTTTGCATAATCCGATTTTTGCTAACGCCATATAAATTTCAGTTGAGGAAGTAATACGACATAATACGTTTCGAGGCTGGTATAGCATCTCCGAAGATGTTACCTGAACATTTTAATAGATGGCGATAATGACTGTACATTGTGTTACCAACCCTGCGTTTTGTTTGAAATTCGTTACTTTACTTCAACAAGAAAATTTGCTTTAAGTGTTTTTTTTTGTGATTGTGCGTTTTTGATTGAGTGTGATGATGTCAAACAAGGCACAAAGAAGTTGGCGTCAATATTTTGATATAAAAAGTAAAGAAGGAACTGCCATATGTAAATATTCTCCAAAAGTGTTGAAAACCTGCAGTAACACAACAGATTTGAAACAGCACATGGAAAGAAAACATTCTGTCATCCTCGCCAATGTACGGAAAGAGGTAAGTGTTCTTTCTGTATTAGTTTTTATATTATTTGTAATTATTCACTTGACCGACGGTTGTCAAATAATAAAAATATTTGTTTACCAAACTTTAAAGAGAACAGTCAGGTTTTTTGGATTTTGTAATAAAATATTATTATTTGCAGAATTCCGATCATTCGTCGGATTTCACGGACTTAACGTCTCACTTTCCACCTGTCAGACTATCTACCTTAGAACCTACAAATGAACCTTCAACTTCAACACCTATTTTACATCGTTTCAAATCATTAGAAGCCTCATTTTCAAAAATGTTGGACTATGGATCGGGTAGTTCAAAAAACAAACATATTGTTGACGCAATAGCGGAAATGGTTTGCCGTGATAGTCTCCCTTTTAGTGTGGAAGAAGGAAAAGGTTTTAAGAAACTAATCAAATTGCTTGTACCTTTATTGAAACTTCCAGGCCGAAAAACTGTATCATCGGCAATCGATGGAAAATATGAAGAGAAAAAGGTTATAGTTATAAAAAAATACAATCTGTGAATAACATATGTTTAACCGTCAATGAATGGAAAAACTTGCAGTTGAGAAGTTATATGGGCGTAACTGTTCACTTTATTAAATATTTTAAAATAAATTCATTCAACGTTGCATGCGAACCACTTTTGAAAAGTCACACTGGAGACTGTCTGGCAAGCGTTTTAAAATGAATTTGCAATGAATGGGACGTGCGAGATGAGAAAATCGTAGCTGTCACCACTAACAATGGTGCAAATATTGTCAAAACAATCGAAACAACATTTGGACGAGCGAGGCACATTCACCAAAGTAGAGTTGGAGCAGATGAATTGAGAACAGCTCAAAATGTATCAGAAGGCAAAATCAAGAACCTTATCGGAGATGTTTGCACGCGATGGAACTCGCAACTGATGATCGAAAGTTTTGTAACGATGAGTGCGACTGTCGGGGCTATCTTAGTAAATCATCCTAATGCTCCACCCATGATTCAAGCCAATGACATAGTCGTGCTAAAAGAAATTGCAAGGATCTTGAATCCATTTCAAAAAGTAACCGAAGAAATGAGCAGCCAACCATATGTTACCGGAAGCAAAGCTATTCCTATGATCAAATGCCTTAGATAATACTTGGATACAACAGATACCGTATATGAGCTAGCCGTTCTTTTAAAAACATCATTGTAGAGCGAAATGAAAAAAAAGATATGAAAATATTCAAAAAGTTCCTTTATTTTCAATGGCCACATTTTTGGATCCCCGATTCAAAAAATTACATTTGGACGATTGCACTGCTCTAACCAAAACCTTAAATTATGTCAAGCGGGACTATCAGTCAAGAAAACCAACACAAGAACGAGCAATGGAAAATCCAATGTCAACATCGTCTGAAAAAGGTGATATACGGCAATACATCAAAAATTGTTGGCAGCTAGTAGTGCAAGTCTCAGCGATTCTTCTACATCTAAACTAAATCTGTATATAGCCGCGCCCTTGATGGATTTGAAAAAAGAACCTCTTGAAGTCTGGCGAAGCCATGAAGATGCTTATCCTAAGCTTACTCAGTTGGCGTGTAAGCACCTTTTGGTCCTGGCTTCTTCTGCTCCCGCAGAACGATTATTTTCGAAAGCAGGTAACATTCTAAGGAAAATCAGAAATCGAAGACTGCGAAAACGGTAGCCCAAACTATTATTTTTGAATTCTTTACCAAGGAATTGTGGTGATTTTTCCTTAAAACTTAAGTTGAATGTTAATCTCGAAGGTATTGTTATAATTTTAAATTGTTCATTAGATCTCAAATAATACTTCTCAATAAAACTGTGTAATTATTTGCGTTTCGTTCAAAATTTTTAAAAAATCGATTTTTTAATAATCGATTACTTTATAGTTCAAAATAATCGATTATTAAAATATCGATGTTTCAACTGGTAAGTCCAGTGCTGTCAACTGTTCTACAGAAAAATAATTGCAAGTTTTATATTTATTCCTGGCAAAACGCGTGTGATAAGAAAAAAGCTAATATTGCTCAATTAAACAGATGATAATAAGAGTGTCCATCCTTTAAATTTTAGACTGCAAAATCATAAAATAAAGAAAGAAATAACTACATGTGAAAAACAAAAAGAGATAGTAGAGAGATTTAATTTTAGAGATGTGGCATCGTATCAATTTTCATACACTTGCCAACAATTGTATATACATTTCGCCTTAATATTTTATCAATTACTGAGTAAAAGATATTCCTGGCAAAATTACTGGCATAGCTAATTATTCCTGGCAAATGCAAGGAATTACTGGCAAATTGACAGCCCTGGGTAAGTCCCATCCCTAGCGCGGAGAATTCGAAGATCATGGCAAAACTCCGAGTCTGAAAAATTACGACAGCGCTGTTTCGTCCTATTATGGAACTCATCAGGTCAAATATATATATATATATATATATATATATATATATATATATATTTCAAGGCGAGCAGCCGTCAAGGAAGCATCATTTGAAAATTCCAGTTGAGATGTTTTCGAAACGTGAAGATTTTTCTATTGACGAACGGATTGAAAACCGGAAAAACACCAGTGCCGTGAAAACCTACGATAGAATATATATATATATATATATATATATATATATATATATATATATATATATATATATATATATATATATTCTATCTATTCTATCTATATATATTCTTTGGAGGTTCTTTTCTATATAAATATGTATCGATGTTTTTTTTGTATTTTTGGAGTTGGGTTGATAGGTGGATGTTAAAAAAACAATTGATGTTTTAGGCACTTTCAAAAAGTTTTTTTATCTTTTTCTTTATTTAATAATAATAACATTTTCCTTGGATGAAATTTTAAAAATATTCAAATTTTCACAAAAATATGTAGGTAAGCACCTTGAGCTTGTTATTTCTATTTCGGTATTGGAAGATACACTGTACCGATTGTGGTATTGGGAAAACAATTATTTTTTATTAAATTATTTTTTAAATCATTACTTATGGAGTCTTTAGTTTTTTATAACTGATAACATATAAACGTTCTAACAGGATATTCCGATTCATTGATTTTTAAGAGGGTATATTAATTTTTAATATTTGTATAAATGTGGCTTGGTGTACTTGTATCAGTTCCGTCGTTAACTGCGTTTTTTTTTTCTTTTCTTATTTCCTTCATCTCCTTTACACTTAATTTATTTTAACACAACTATATCGTGTTGGCTCAGAATATATTTAATTTTTTCTGAAAGTCCGTTTGTATAAGACAAGACGATAAATTTCGATGTACCACTATTGTTGGGAGGATTTTTAGAATTATAAAATTTGTGTATTGGTATGATAAAATAATAAAAGAGCGAATATACAAATTTTGTAATTCTAAGAATCCTCCAAACAATAATGGTACATCGAAATTTATTGCCTTGCATTATAAAAATGGACTTTCAGAAGAAATTAAATATATTCTTAAACAACACAATATCGTTGTCTGCCACAAAGCCCAAAATAAGTTAAACTCTTTATTTACAAAACTGAAAAGTAAAACCCCTAAAATGTTGTATATTCAGTTCCTTGCACCAATTGTCCATAAAAATATATAGGGATGACCACACAGTTACTTAAAAATGGATTAAATGGGCACAAATTTACGAAGAATGCTACGATTGCATTAAATAAACATGTGCGGGAAACAGGTCATTCCTTCAACAACAACAATAAAACAATATTTGAACGTGACCATAATTACAACAAATTGAGTGTAAGGAAGATGGTGGAAATAAAGAGTTTAACTTAAAAGAAAAAACTCAGTTAACGACAAAACTGATATAAGTAACCTAAGCCACATTTACACAAACCTTATTGAAAATTAATATACCCTCTTAAAAGTCAATAGATGGGAATATTCTTTTAGAACATTTATATGTGATCAGTTATAAAAAACCAAAAACTCCATAAGTAATGATTTAAAAAATAATTTAATAAAAAAGAAATTGTTTTTCCAATACCACAATCGGTAAAGTGTATCTTTCCGTATCGAAATAGAAATAACAAGCTTAAAGTGCGTACCTACATATTTTTGCGAAAATCTAAATATTTTTAAAATTATATAAAGTTTATAATCGTAAAATAAGTTTTTTAAACTTTTTTTATATTTTATTTACGACATTTCGCACATAATTCGTGTTTTTTCTTGGAGTTTGTCCGTTCAGGTAGAATACTTACTATCTGAAAATTACAGCAGCTAAAAAATATAAATATAAAAGACAATTTGAAACCATAAACCTATAATTTAGCATCATTTGCATTTTCACTGTAAAATTTAAAAAGAAATAAAAAATTTTCCACCTTTTTCAATTCTCAATCTATTTCTTAAATTGGAGTGCACCAAACGAAAATGTACTAAACACATGTTCTACCGAAGCTGAAGAAGCAAATGCACACAGGAGCTGCTTTATTATTGATAACTATTTTACAATTTCAGGCTCATCGTTTTGTAAGGTCCACCACTGAATTCCATTTGTTTTTTGTTACTTCCTCCGAAAACATTATTTTCTTAAAGGAACTGTGGGTTCAATTTTATTTCTAGGGGTAGCCATCCCGTATTTTCAAATAATTTTTCAATAGTTTCTAAGGCCAAATTTTTTTCTTCTGGAGATAACTTATACTTTTATTTTTTGCGCTCAAACATATAAGCTATAAAATAATACGGTTTTAATGCTTGGTCATATCGACGATCAAATGCTTGTATTCTTATTATAGAGAAAGCTTTAGCTCTTCTTCGAAGATTGCTCTACAGTATCTGATATAGTAGCACGTATTCTTTGCAAAATATTTCGAGCCACTGCAATAGGTTTCAAAATATGTAGATTCTTATGCTGCGCGATTAAATCCAATATTGGATACTTTTAGGTATATGGCGGAATTAATTTCTTTTTTGTTTTCCCCACATATTTCTAACATTATGTCCAACTAAGAGACATACGTTTCTAAATAGTCAGCAACACTATACCAACGCGCATCGCTTGGAACAATTAATGCTTTGCCCACTGCCTGGCTGAATTTCGCTAGAGCTAGATGATTGTTACGAAAATATTTGGTTATTTGAACAATGTGTTCTTTAATGTATTTTATTTCTAAGTTCTTGCACGAAAAATTCAAAAGATGTGCCGATCAACCATAAGTTATAATTTTAGAACTGATTCTTTCTTCAATACTTTTTCTCATGTCAGCCATGTTCACTGCGTTGTCTGTCACGAAAGATTTTATATAACATTGATATTTTAGTTCACATGAAGAAATTAGATCATAACAAAGTTTCGTTATATATTCTGAAGTATGAGACTTTCCAGAGATATCAATAGTTTCATAGAGAAATGCTTGTCCATCTTCTGTTGTTATTGCTGGAACATATTACAGGTTCGTTGTGGACATTTGACTGCTCGTCAATTGACATATTTACCCATTCTCCTGAGAGAGAAGAAAAACATTTTTCCTTTTGTTCTTTATAAATTTCATTAAAAAGAGTAGTTGCTATAGATGTCCTGGAAGGGGGTGTACAACCAGGTTGCAACTTTTGCATCGCCTTTGATATCTGCCAGTGTTCAATACACCTAAAGCTCGAGTTAGTAGCAAAAATTGCTATTCTTATTTCCTTATCAATATTATGTTTTTCCGCTATTGATGTACGAGCTACAAGACTGCTAATAAAGGAACAAGTTTCATTTTTTCATTTTTTGGGTGGACCCGGCAATGTTTGGTGGATATTTTTCGATGCCGGATATAAAGCTAGAAGTTGACAAAGTTGAAGAAGCTGAATTTGCATTTTCTTCAGTCTGTTGTGAAGAACTCTGTTGCGTATCTAAAACCAACAATTTAGTTTTAATCTCTTAGAAATTTTCAAGAAAAAGAGTTCATTTTGATCACCCTTGTATAAAATCCAAAAATGACTTTTTGGTAAAAAATAACAAAAGCAGTATCTTTAATTATCAAGAAATAAGCTAGCACTGTGTCAAAAATCATTTAGATCGGATAGTAGGTTTTGAGAAAAAAATATAATACCACGAAAATAATGGAGAAATTTTAGAGTGATGTGCTAATTTTGTACAAAATTTTGTTACTTAGCTAAGTACTTACACTACTTACCTGCACAAATTACACCTTGCTGCTCAGTAGTCTTAGTAAAAAACTCGTGATGTGCCTCAAGCCTTTGAATTAATCTTTGAATATCTTTTTTGTAGCTTATTACCAATTGTTCTACAACCATATTTATTGGTAACTATTTGTTTAATATTAAATTGTCATATGTAGTGTTCTTTCCTCCCAGCCATTTCAACGAAAATAACTATTTGAATAAAAACTACACCACTCCACTAAACCAAAACACAAGTAATATAACAAAGTGAGCACGAATTATTACCAACAATTTATAAATATACTAGTAAGCGAATCCTGATAAGAATTTTCTAGTACTAAGGGCCGCTAAACCGCCAAACACAACTTGTAAGACGAAGCAAAAATAGCAAAATATGCCTTGATGTTTTATTTGGCGTATGAAAAAGTGAAAAGTAATAGAAAACCTACGCAGTGTACAATACAGTTATTTATGCTAAGTAATAAATAAAAAGTGGTGTAAGTATTTATTTACAAAAATATTTTTTACCTACCTAATGGGCATTGGTTATTATTGATAATAATAAATTAAATTTTTGCTGAAGGATATCCGTAGAAAATAAAAATTTAATTTCTTAATTTTTCGTAATAAGAATAAAAATATACAGAAAAATATACACATATATCTACTTTAAAATATAAGTATAATAACGCAAATATAAATAAATAATAAAAATAGAAATATTAATATAATATTCAGGGAATTATTTATGTGGATATTTATTTCTCGATAATAAAATACATTTCATAAATATGATTAAATCCTCTCAACTTTCTCCCTATGAATTTTTATGTTGAAATCTAAAGAAAAATTATAAAAAAAACATAATTTTTTTAATTAAATGATTTTTGACTTAAAAAAAAATCAAAATCAACCCAATCCTACCCGGATAAGTTTCAATGATAAGACTATTTTCCACATGATATTTCGCCTATCATAGTAGGCTTTTTCAAAAGTATATTCTAAAATAAAAACAAAACAGGATTCACCAGTAAAACTGGTAGAGTTCGGTGTTGTCCTCTCGAGTATTGCTGCTTGGTTGTTCTACGATCTCGGATTCTGGAAGTGGCTGGAGTTCAGCGATTTGTTCATGTTATAGTCAGCTGCTTGGATCTCTCGCTCGATTTCCATATTTATGATTTTAAGTCGCGTTTCTGGAATTAGTTTATTTCGGAGAATAGCCCTATATTGTTCTGCTGTTCTCTGTTGCGACACCTGTATATGTGCGTATTCTCTGCAGAATTCGACGTGTAGCTGTTGTCTGTAGTCGATAACCTCTCATCCTAGGTGAGTTACCTTGTAAAAATGCGGATTTTTGACTCATTCAGAGAAATAGTTCATTTCATGCGCTCCTGGTTATTCCTCCTAAGTGAGCGCTGGTTGGAGTTTCTTTGCGGACTCTCAGCAGGTGGAGGTCTTGATGTCTAGCTCTCGTGCCAATGTTATTATTATAGGACGACATAAGTATTTAGGCAACTTCTTGAAAGCTGAAAGTCGATGCGAGTCGATTAGTACAGTTGTATTCTATATTATGTTATTATGTTATGTTCATGAATATTAGAGGAAGATAAGCCACTCTCTCCCATCAGTAGACTAGCACCAAAATAGAACCAGGTATGTATAAGCAGCAGATGTCTCTCTGAAGCCAAAATTGGTGAAAACAATTTCCGATTCATCAATGTTACCATATAGGTTGATAATTCACTATGGCATTTCCATCGTTAAACCATTCTCAAATCTAGTTTTAAAGTCTGTGCACAGGGTATTTAAATGTTGAACGTAGGCTAAAACGACATCATCCTGGCGTCCATTGTTTTGCTTGATAAGGCTAATTCTGGCAAAAAACTGCAAGGATGGACTTTTTTTTTATTAAATTCAGACTCACAATTGCAAGTTAACTTCGTGAAATTTGGTAAACAAATCTGTTAAATAGGCAATGTTTGATTTTCATTTAAGTTTTCTTTTAAAATGGGAACTGAAAGAAATCTTACATAAACCTTTGAACAGCCAGCATACTTCAGTATGAGTAGTTGATGAAAGTCCTTCTCGTTTTCTTTATACAAGTGCAAAAATAACATAGAATTCAACGAGTTGATCGAAATTTTGTTAACTGCATTTATGACGAATTGAAAAGATTGATGCAATGTGTTACTCAGATTTTTGGAAACTAAATGTTGTTGATGGACGACGCAGTGAATTACAAACAGTCCAGGTACATTTGTTTTAGATGATTTATAAAACCACGGTAATGTCCAACGATGGCAGGTGATCCATCTGTTGCTGTTGATATTATATTTGATAAAGGAATAGTTTTTCCATGAAATAATATTTTTCAAAACATTGAATACTGATTCGCTTTTAGTGTCTGTTATGAAAGTTTTAATAAAGAGTAGTTATTCATGGATTTCTTGGTACATAACAAAATGAGCGTATACTGATAGTGCCACATTACTACGTAAAGTTAACTCGTTCAGCCGTATGGAGAACTGGGTCTTTTAGAGATAATTACATAAGAAGCTTTGAACATATGTCTTTGAACTGTGTTATTACTTAAAGGGATTCTTTTGAGTATAGCATAGGCAGGTTTGTATAGAACATTTTGAACAGGCTCTTCAATAACTAGACACATTAGCTCTTCTCCGATAGTATGCAGCTTTCTTGTACCTTTCGCTCAAGTCTAGACATGTTTGCTATTGTGCGTATGAGTGCAATGCATTGTTATCAAATACAAACGTTTTTATAAATTACAAGTAGTATAAAAACAAAAAGAATAGTTACTTACACAATAATTTAATGACATATACTTAATTAATAAATTAATAGATAATTTCTTTGTCTAATCTAAGTACTACGTACATGGGTACAAAACCTCGTTAGTTACATTATGGCATTTATAAAACGCCTAAATTTTGGTGATGTACTAAAATAGGATTTACTTGCTTAGACCCACATTTACATCTCATGCACCCCAAATTTTTTCCCATTGACATGGATCCCTTGCAAGGTCGTATTCTACTAAAATACACAAACACAACAGTTAAACATTTCTTTAATAAAATTAACATTAAAAACCTAAGAAAAACTGTCATTTTGAAAGAAACATCTGTTACGAAATGCGACGTGTTATATGGACGTGGTTTTTAAATTTCATTTGGATGGAAAACGTAGTCATTAAATTGTAGTCAAATATGTTCATTTTGTTAACTTTCCCATTAAAATTGCCGGCACTTGGTGATTTCTAGGAACTTTGGTTAATAGGTAGTGGTAAAACAGGATGTTAGAGAGTGGTATTAGGAACCGAAAGAACAACGTTTTATGTCCATTTCATAAAAGATCCAACAGTTTATATTTTGTTTAATATTATTGTCACGCCCAGTTTTGAGGTGTGACTAGGGACGTAGCATTTAGGAATTTGGTCCTCAGAGATTACACTCAAAAGAAATTCTTTACTACGGATCATATATAAAAAAATAGTTTAATTAAAAATAAACGACATTAACATTTTGGACTATACATAATTGTCACTAAATTCTTAACTTACATTAAAGCTATCTTCATACTGGCACTCTTCACGGGGGTTGTCACTAGTATGCTCTGTTGGTCGACCTGCTCAGGACTGGGACACGCTTGGGATTTTCGCTTCACTAATAATTAACTAAGTCGCGATAGACTAGCATCAGGATTCAACCGATCGAACAGATTGAACCAATTCACCCCCGTCCCAAGCATGTCCGTCCTTTTTATCCTGTTTGCTTTTTTTCATCAAGTCAACGAATCGCCTTCCTACAACCTCGATCCCTCATGACCCGGAAAGCGACCTTGCTGACTTGGTGAATTAGCACGATCGACGGTCAGTGAATAAACATAACATTTCATAATTAAAAGGTTATTAAATTATAAGAGGTGACGTGATTGTTATTGTTTAAATTTAAAATAAAAGATTTGTAAAATTGGAAAATGCAAATTTATGAAATATTATGTTTTTATGTTTTTCCCTATGTGACACATCCCCCGGTCTTAGAGAGCTGGACCCCAGCGATGAATAGAAAAAAAGTAGAAACTGAAAAAAAAATATGACTTAAAATTGAATAGAAACAAAAAATTCTACTTTTTTCCTATTTCATGACTCTCTGTTTACTAAACTAAAAAAACGAACTTAATTATACAAGAAAAAAGGTCTTTTAAAAGTTTTTCAAAGCTTCGCACCACTGCACTAAATCACTTTTTAAGAGTCTGTCTGGAGAATGCTGTCGTGTTGCCTTGTCCGGTGAGTCAAAAGAGTGGATACCATTCACGCTGATGTTGTAGTACTCCTTACTCCTACCGTTGGTCGGAACCCTCTGACGTCACACATCGTTTATCCAGCCGAGGTCGGCAACCCGTCGAATGACTCTTGACGTCTATAAGCCCCCTGCGTTGACGGCCCATACCTACAATGCACTCCATTCTCTGCCGAATTCCAGTAGCTAAGGTAGTGAGATACATGTAGCATGTTACTCCTGACTTAAACTTTCCTTATTCTGTTGACTTCTGGTCTGGCAGTAGAAGATACTGTAGCTGTAAAAGATGAGTGTTCATGGATGTGTAGGCATAGATGAAGTCGCAGCGGGGTCTGCCGACTGCGCTGGTATAGAGCTGCGTGCGTCAATAGAACTCGTGGACCATTTATTGGGCCCGACATGCCTCCAGTTTGCTTCATACGTGCAAACAGTGGTGGTGAGATTACGTATCATCGTAATATATTTGTCTTATACCTAAATTTCTATACTAAATCACAATTATTTGTACAAGAACATTTTTAACAGTTTACAAAGTATTTTTATGGTATGAATGGTTGCACTAAAAATGAATGATAACTTAATTTAAGCATTGTTCTCAATGCAAAAGGCAAAGGATTTTAAATGTCGAGATGCTTTAAACTTATATTAATTATTACATTACTTATGTTAGGCAGCTAAGATGAAACGTCACTAAGTACAAATTTAGTTTGTAAAGGAAAAAATATTATTTTCTAACTTTTAACAATTCACATGATAAATTTACAATTCCTTAGTGGTTCTAAGGGACCTATTTGATTTATATATAATGGGGTATTGTTTATACCAGTTTAAAATTATTAATTATCTGCGTAGGATTTTGAGATGCACTTGAAAAACCATCTATCGGTTGTATGCCCCTATCTCCTACCTACGCCAAAAAAAATGTATCAATTTTAGATACCTAATTTATTATTATATATATTTACGTATTATTAACGTATTCAATATTTATTGTACAAAACATATTTTATATGCATTTATATATGCGTACCTTATTTTGGTACTGTCCTGGGACTCTAGAGTTTATGTAATTTACAATGATATTTATCCAATAACTTTTCTAAGGTACCGTAAGTTTTGGCTTAAATAACAAAGTAAAAAATACACTCCAAAATGTAACCAAGTTTTACAAGACAGCTTGGGCATACTATGTGTCTTGTTACTTGAGAATATTAATAATTTTTTTTTTTTTATAAGACTTGTATGCATTGTATTCTTGCATTTATTGATTCCTCAGGAGATAGTGATAGAAGGCTCTTTTGATCAAGGATCTCTAGCGTAAATCTTTTTGAACAATTTAGCACTGACGTTTCTGTTGGCACCTCGGAAAGTTCAATACTTTCGTCATTTTCTTTTTGGGTAGCATTGTGACTAGTACTTTGCTTACGTTTAAATGTGAAACAATAACATAGTATTACACGGTAGATAAGATATAATAGAAATATTGTTAGACCTGTGCAGATAGCTCCAAATAGAGCATCGTGAGCTAAGTTAGAAGTAGGAGACTCAGCCATGGTAGCCGTAGGGATGGCAGCTGCAGTCAACAGGAATCGGTTACGATTGAAAAGGAGGTAAGCCATAGTGATGGAAAGTATTATGTTCCAGACTAAGAAGATTGAGTCGTTGTGAAGACCGTAATTTTCACTGTATGATGGTATGATCGAAGGGAGAATATTTTCGATAGAATGAAGTACACTTTGAACGGTATTTTCTGTTGATGTTAAATTTAAGTGGGGAATGTTAAGAGTCCAATTTGTATTAAGACATTCATGAATGTTTTTAAAAGTTGGCAGATTGTTTTGTATTTTTGGATTTAAAATGAAGGACTGTAAATTGGACCATGTTGCTGGAATGATGTGAATGATTTTTGCTGCATTTGGTAGTTTATCGGGACATGGAAATCTGTTAGGGATAAAAATGTCATTTCCCGAATGAAGTTTGCAATTACAGGGCAAATGAATTTTAATTGAACCTTGATGTCTATATTTTTCAGAAATTTTCTGAGTATGCTTGCCACAAGTAATACTGGTGTTTTCATTAGGACGTGTTAATATATATGTTTCCTCGTATATCTCCGAGATTATCATGGAGGTGGTACTATGACAATTCATGGGACAATAGTGGCTTAATTCTTGAACTGTTGTTCCCTCGTACAATTTTCTTGCACATTCAGGACCTTGTATTGAATCGGCTGAAAACCTGGGAATATAGCAGAGTTTATCGTGGTAGGGTTTGCATTGATGCAGTCCTGTGCCGGAAATTTGTCTGATATGATGTTTGTTGGTAAATGGATCAGACAGTACTGCAAGTAGTAGCGTTTGATGAGGAATGGAGCAAGTTTGGTTGAACCATGCGAAGGGCGTTGTAATCAATTCAAAAAGTTCCCATTGTTGATTACTTTGAATGACCGGAATTTTGACATGAACATAGAGTCTGTTGTCCGTGAAAGAACAATCGGTTATCGGGAGTTCGAAATATTTGGATATCTCTGTGGTGGGAATGGCCAGTTCCTGTCCAGAGTTCCTAATTTCATCCTCCAATTTCTTTAGATCCTGGATTAATACTGTTGGATGGATAATTGAATTTGGTATTTTTCGGTGTTTACATGAGTCGATAATTGTGTGCCTGCGAATGGTTCTGGTTAGTATTATTGTTCTTTTTAGATTTAGATACTCATTATAGAGTGAGGTTATAACCATTTTTTCTTGGTGATTAGCTGATTTCAGTATCCTATTTTGTAATCCCTCTGTATATTGTTCAATAAATTTGATTCTAGTTTCTGTTTGTTTAAATGTAGTTGTTAGGGTCCTCTGATATTCCTCGAAATCCTTCGAATTTTTATTTAATTCCTGTAATGTTTTTGAAAGCCCTTTGTTTAGGGTATCTAATTTTTTTCTTATATTCCCTTCGCTCTCTGCAATTAAATTAAATTTCTCTTGCGTAACTAAACCACAACACCACGAAAAACCTTGTCCAATGAAATCCAAAGCTCTTTTTTCCCTTTTCTGCTCTTTCTGTTTCATTCCAGAAATACTCCATCCTGCTTTTAAGAGATTTAATTCTTGTGAGAATGCTTTAGCAAGTTCATTAAAGTGATGCGAGATTATACACTCCTCACTTTTTGGTGTTTGACTCGTGCAAACTGTTTCTAATGACTGGTTATCTATTATAATGTCGTCTTCAAGCCATTCTGTTTCATAAGTTATTGGTAAGGTAGCTTCGTATGTAATTGTGCCAGGGAGAGGCTTCCAGAAGGCTCCGGCGCTAACTTCTACATTATATGGGCTAAATTCTGAACTACTTAGCTTCCCAGTTGATAAAATTGCGAAAAGTGGAAATCTATATAAAAAAGAAGAAAAAAGATTATTCACTTTACTTTCAATATATAAATATCCCTCGTTGTTTTGCTAAACCATTCATTAATGATAAACTTTTATACCTTAATTGTTTACGCAGTCTTCCTGCTTATGGAACTATGTTTATATTTTCTCTATTATTATTAAACAAATAAATGTGATGATATATGAAATTGTATACTACAGGTGGTACTTACTATAAATATATTTACATAAACATTTGTTTTGTTTTTTCAATATTTAAATTAATTATTATTATACAATAAAACCTTATTTAGATTTATGTTACAGCAAGGGTATATCGCTAGAATATATTATGTATAGGTAGGGGTTTTATATGGGGTTTATATTTCCGGGGTGGGTATTGGGGTCCATGGATCGTAGTAGGGTAAAATGCGGCTCACATGGACAATATCTTTCTTCGATTTGTTAGATTTTCCTTTTTGAATCTCGTAGTCTACGTCTGAAATTTTCTTTGTTATATAATACGGGCCAAACCATCTTAGAAGTAACTTTTCACTTCTACCGACTTTCCTTACGGGAGTAAATACTTTGATTTGGTCCCCTTCTTGATATTCAACATGTCTATGTTTAGAATCGTATCTTAGTTTATCTATACTTTGTTTTCGCTTAAGGTTTTCTACAGCTTTGTTTCGTACTGCTAAGGCCTTGTCCCTTAGAGAGTGGCTATCTGACAGCTCTGGTGACCCAATCAAGTTTGCTTCTGTGGGTAATATGGGCTCCCTTCCGTATACAAGCATAAATGGAGAGAACTGCATGGAATCTTGGCGGCTTGTATTATATGCAAAAGTAACCTGGCTTAAAAATTCGTCCCAGTTTGTTTGGTTAGTGTTTGTGTACATTGAAAGCATGTTGGCTAACGTTTTATTTAATCTTTCGGTTAGCCCATTTGTGCTTGGGTGATATGCAGTAGTAAATTGTTTAGTTGTACCAATGTGTTTTAAAAGTTCCTTTATCAATTCTGATTGGAAAACTTTACCTCGGTCACTCAGAAGGTATTTAGGCGCTCCATGTCGCGTAATTATATTTTCCATTAAAAATTTTGCTATCGGACCTGCTTTTCCGTTTGGTAGCGCTTTTGTCTCTGCCCAACGTGTTGCGTAGTCAGTTGCTACAACAATCACTGTACTTTTGTTGTTGCTTTTTCGAAATGGACCCAATATATCTATACCCACTCTATCGAAGGGTGTTCCTACGGGAATAGGTTGTAACAGACCTATTGGCTGTCGGTTTTGTTGTCCTTTTCTAGCCTGACAATCTGGACAACCTTTGATAAATTTTTCTATGTCTTTCTGTAAACTATTCCAGTAGTACCTGTTTTTAATTTTATATAATGTTTTCGTAATACCCAAATGACCGCTTAATGGTTCAGAATGATGACTATAGATTATTTCTCCTATAAGACTTTTCGGAATAGCTAACAAATTATCTATTCCTTGTGGACTCGGGTTTATTTTGTATAGGACGTTATCGATTATTCTAAAGTTTTTAATGCGTTTTCGGACACCTATTGGAGCACTGTCTGGGTTTTTGATTGACTCAATGAGTTCTCTGAGTTCTGGGTCTTCGAATTGTAGTTTTTCTATTTCCTCTGATTCCATAAGGAAGGTTGATACTTCATCTAGTTCTTCATTATTTGTTGGCTCTAGAACGGGGTACCTACTAATACAATCGGCATCACGATGTGCTACGCCGCTTTTATGTATTATTGTATATTCGAATTCGGAAAGCTTTATAGACCATCTTGCTAATCTTCCTGTTGGGTCTTTTAGAGATTTCAACCAACAGAGTGCATGATGATCTGTCACTATCGTTACTGGTTTCCCATAGATTAGATGTCTTAAATATGTAAGTCCCCATATCGCTGCTAACCCTTCTATTTCGGTTATTGTGTAATTTTTCTCGGCTTTCGATAAGCTTCTGCTGGCATATGCAACTGGATGCATTTTTTGGTCATCTCCCAGTTGTAACAAGATGGCACCGATACCGGTTAGGCTTCCGTCCACTCTTAGCTCGCAACTCTGGTTAGGGTTGTAATGAGCCAAAACGGGTGCTGTGCAGAGTTGAACTTTTAAAGTTTGGAATGCCGTTTCCTGTTCTTCGTTCCATATAAAGCCTGTATCTTTTTTTGTGGCCTGGTGTAGTGGATGGGCAATTTTGGAGAAGTTTTTTATGAATTTTCTATAATAATTACAAAGGCCAATAAAACTCTGTATGTCTTTTATAGATTTCGGTGCAGGAAATTCCTTTATCGCTACTAGCTTTCTTTCATCAGGGAGGATACCGTCTTTGGAAATAGTATATCCCAGCAGGTTAATTTTTTCTTTTAGATATTCGCATTTGCTAGGTTTTAAGGTCAGACCAGCAGCTCGAAGACGATCAAAGACCCTTTTAAGTTTCTCTAAGTGTTCTTCCATTGTTTCTGAGAATATTATGATGTCATCCAAGTATATTAATATTTCCTTCCATTTAAGATCTCTAAATACTGTGTCGGCTAGTTGCTGAAAAGTAGCAGGTGCATTACATAATCCGAAACTCATATAATTAAATTCCCACAGGCCATGCCCTTGCGCTTGAAAAGCTGTATATGGTTTGGATTCTTCTTTTATTTTTACTTGCCAAAAACCGGAAAACATATCCAGAGATGAAAAGTATTTAGCATTACCTAAATAAGTTAAAATATCGTCGATATTTGGAATATTATAGGCTGATTTTTTAGTAACGCTATTAAGTCGCCTATAGTCTACACAGAATCTAATATCTCCTGTTTTTTTCTTTACTAGCACAACTGGGCTTGCCCAAGGGGAGTTACTAGGCCTAATTATGTTGTATTTAGCCATTTCTTTTATTTGTTGATCGATTAACTCTCGTTCTTTTTGGGAGACCCTGTATGCTTTAGATTTTATAGGTTGAGCATCTCCTACCTCTATGGTATGTTCGACTAGATCCGTTCTTCCCATGTATTTTGGCGTTTTAGAAAAGACATCATTGTATTCTTTTAGTAAATTCTGCAGTTCAATTTTTATATTGCTATTTTGTATGTTGTTGATTTTGTGGTCGGTTATAGTGACCCTGTCCTCATCATTTTCTTCTTCATCTACATGGAAAAGAGGTGCTTCTTGTAGGTTGTAAAATTCTGTCTTCTTTAGATAGCCGATGGTTGAACCTTTGAGAATATTTATATTGCTGTGACTCCTTGTTACAGCTTTTAGTACTAAAGCATCCTGATCGAAATATGGGGAAGTTATCAGGATCATTCCCTTCGGTCTCAAAAATTTGTCGTTTTCCTCGAAAATCATGTCTTTGAGAGTTTCTGGGTTCAAAGGTTCCAATTTTGTACCCAGTTTAATTTTTATTTGCTTGTTGGCCTTTAAGACGTAGTCTTCTTGAGCGCATATTTTATATAGTTTTTCTTCTTCGTCGGCCTCTTCTTCGATGGTTGACAGTTCCGTATCGGACTTGGAATGATTATTTTTGTCTAATTTATCCTCTGAATTAGTTTGAAAAAATAAAGTTGTTTGTACATTATTGTTAGTAAATCGGACTGTTTTTTGTTCGTAATCTATCTTGGTTTTATTTTTTGCTAGAAAATCCGTTCCCAATATTAATGGTTTAGATAAGTTGTCTACAACAAGTGCTGAGACATACCCCGATAATTTACCTAACGTAATCTTAACATCTGCTAACCCTAAAGGTAAAATCCTATTTCCCCCTGCTGTAACTAAATTTATTTGATTACTGAGTGGTTTTATTTCTATTGCTAAGTCCTTATTTACAACGCACTGACTTGACCCGGTATCTAATACTATATCTATATTTATGTTATTATTTACACTACCTCTAACTTTTAAAATATTTTTATTGGTACCCATTGAATGTAGGACGACTTCACTTGGGCTTAGTTTAGCCGTCCATTGGCGTTTGGGGAACTAGATCTAGTAAAAGAGACCCTTCGTTCCCTATGATTTTCATTCTCACAACTGTAGTGACCACATCTGTTACAATTGTAGCACTGTGGTCTGCCATCGCTATTCCTTGTATTTGGCAAACTTCGATTTCTATCCCTTGATGTGCTTCGGTTATTGGGTCTATTGTTTTGGAAATGGCGAGGTGGCTGTGAGTTCCCTCTGTAGAATCCTCTTTGTGGGCCTCGATAATATCCCCTATTGTTTCCACTCTGACCGTACCTATTTTCATTATATATTCTTTGTGGCGGGGTGTTAATAATAAATCTACCTCCTCTACCACGTGATTGTTGGTTTGGTCGTATGTTTGTTCTTGCTTGATTGGATCCAACTTCTTGCGTAATCGACAACAGTGACGTTTGGGCCGTCATTTTGTCAACTAGTACCCGTTCTCGAATTTCGCTTAATTTGAGGACTAATGTTTTTAACTTTTCAAAGTCCATGTTTGCTGTACATAATAAGTAATAGGTCTCATAGTAAGATGAATGTAGCCCATTTTCGAAGTGATCCCTAAATATTTCGAAATCCATGTTTGAGTCTAATTCTCGCGCAAGAGTTAATAAGTCATAATAATATTTCTTGATATCCTCGTTATCCTGTTGTTTCCGCGTGTTGAATCTAAATTTTAATTTACGCATGGGTTGTTCGCCGCTAAATTCTTTTATAAAGTCTTGCCTAATTTTTTCCCACTGGTTATCCCTATTTTCAGGTTTTATACTATATTCATTATACCAGAAACTAGCAGGACCCTCCAGAAAATTTCCTAAATATGATATTTTATAGGCGTCACTCCATCCGTTACAAGTAGCGATTCTATCGTATTTTGATAAAAAGGTAACTGGAGAATCCAGGCTGGGATCAAATGATGGTGGCGAAATAAACTTGGGAGTTGCTGGGTTTTTCGCTTCGGCGAAGGCATTTTGTAGTGTTGTGTTATTTGCCATTTTTAATTGACAATTAATGCTTTGTTGTTGACTAATTTGTATGATGTTTTCGGTGACTGTTTGTGTTTGTTTTTGTTGAGTGGTCAGTAAGACAGTCTGAGTGTATGTAGTTTGTTGGTTATTATCAGTCTGTATTTGTGCGTTTATTATGGCAGTATTTTCGGGAGTTTCCGAATCCATAAAGAACTTTGGAGTTGATGGGAAATCTAAAGGTTTGTCAATTTGCACTGGACTGTTATCAGTCTTTTTTTGAACTATAGGAACGTCGTCAATGGGTAAATCAAATATAAATTTTGTCCCTTCTGTAAGGGGTGATGTTCGAATAGGGCTTCTTGATATGGAAGCGCGGGGTTTAAATGGATTTATTTCTGTACTTCTATGACGCGGCTTAAAATTAGTCGACAACTTTGAAATTAAATTTTCTTTTGATTGTGCTTTGCTCCTAGTTACTCTTTCGTCACCACTCATTTGATTGTATATAAATAATATATTCCATTATTTTTAGCCTAGTCTTTCCCAGTATTTTGTATTTACACTTATACTCATATATATATATATATATATATATATATATATATATATATATATATATATATATATATTTAAAATATCAATTTGTTCTTTATAAATGCACTATTTTTAGCGAATTTTAACATTTGCACTGGAAAAAACCAAGGTAAAAACTAACTAAAATAAAAATATATCTGAATGAACAGCCCAAGATGTTATAGTTAAAATAATAATAATAGTAATGAAGAGCATATTTTAGAAATCGGTAATCTCACTTAGACCAGATTCTTACTTTTGTTTCTTTTTAATTACACAGATAAATGGTATATAAAAATTGAATAAATTGGTAATGAATCATAGAAAATATGGCACTAGGAATAAACACGGCGCCTCCACCACATTGTCACGCCCAGTTTTGAGGTGTGACTAGGGACGTAGCATTTAGGAATTTGGTCCTCAGAGATTACACTCAAAAGAAATTCTTTACTACGGATCATATATAAAAAAATAGTTTAATTAAAAATAAACGACATTAACATTTTGGACTATACATAATTGTCACTAAATTCTTAACTTACATTAAAGCTATCTTCATACTGGCACTCTTCACGGGGGTTGTCACTAGTATGCTCTGTTGGTCGACCTGCTCAGGACTGGGACACGCTTGGGATTTTCGCTTCACTAATAATTAACCAAGTCGCGATAGACTAGCATCAGGATTCAACCGATCGAACAGATTGAACCAATTCACCCCCGTCCCAAGCATGTCCGTCCTTTTTATCCTGTTTGCTTTTTTTCATCAAGTCAACGAATCGCCTTCCTACAACCTCGATCCCTCATGACCCGGAAAGCGACCTTGCTGACTTGGTGAATTAGCACGATCGACGGTCAGTGAATAAACATAACATTTCATAATTAAAAGGTTATTAAATTATAAGAGGTGACGTGATTGTTATTGTTTAAATTTAAAATAAAAGATTTGTAAAATTGGAAAATGCAAATTTATGAAATATTATGTTTTTATGTTTTTCCCTATGTGACATTATGAAATACTCCTTCTCCATGACCCAGAGTGGCCTAACAATTTAAATATTGTTGCATGAAGTGTGACAAACAAAGCTGATAATGACATTATCAGAGAA
The DNA here is from genome assembly GCA_034092305.1 of Diaprepes abbreviatus. Taxonomy (NCBI): domain Eukaryota; kingdom Metazoa; phylum Arthropoda; class Insecta; order Coleoptera; family Curculionidae; genus Diaprepes; species Diaprepes abbreviatus. The sequence goes on along the minus strand of JASJET010000182.1, from coordinate 1,497,111 downwards.
GTACCAACATAATATTTCTTAATTTTTGTTAAAGTTTTAGTTCTATTTTATAGTACAATTAAACAATATTTCTTAGCAAGAGGTGCACAAGTTTGTTGAGTAACGCATTATTATTAAATTTTTATCGCGGTAGGGCGTAAAATCTGCAGAAATTTTATGTCGACCAACTGAATAGTTCGCTGAAAAAAACGCTTTGAAGGACCCAAGTCTATGATTGGCACAATAAATTTCCCGATGGCCGAGAGTCAGTGCAAAATGAGACCCATGCAAGCCGACCGCGGAGAAGCACCAGTGAGACGAATATTCTTGCGATCCGTGAGATGATTGGAGGAGACCGCCGCCTTAAAATATGGGAAATAGCTGCACACGTCAGAATATCGTATGGGAGTGCCCAATCAATCATTGCAGATGATTTGGGTTACCGAAAAGTGTCGGCAAGGTGGGTTCTTCGCCTCTTGACGGAAGATAAAGCAAACCGTCTTGCCGTGTGTAAAATACTTTTGGCAAGATATCGAACAGAGAGGAATCACTTCTTGAGGCACATTGTCACTTGTGATGAGACGTGGGTGCATCATTACACCTCGGAGTATAAGCAGGCACGCATGGATTGGCGAAAATCTGGAAAGCGCGGTGCTGCCAGGAAAGCCAAGACCCGTCTTTCTGCTGGGAAAGTTCTTGCAACGATTTTTTGGGATTGCAGAGGCATATTGCTCATTGATTGTCTCCGTGAATGGCATACAGTTAATGCTGCGTACTACTACCAACTGCTTAATGAAGTGAAACTGGTCTATCGACGCAAAAGGCGAGACATGCCTATTCGAAGTGCAATTCTGATCCATGACAACGCTTGTCCACACACAGCTGCATTAACCCAGGAAAAATTGGACAAAATTCATTGGAAAACATTGCCTCCGCCCTACAGTCCCGATCTGTCGCCCTGTGACTACCACACGTTTAGGCCACTCAAAAAAGAACTGGGAGGTCACTTTGACGACGACGAAGGTGTAGAAACGTTGGGGCGCAATTGGTTACAGGCGCGAATTAAAACACTTCCAATTCGATGGGAAAAATGTGTGAATAAAAGGGAAGATTATGTAGAAAAATAAGCTGTATTCAAAATTTTACTTACTGTACCAATAAATGTTCTAAAACAACAGACCGGTTCATATTTGATTCGCTCTCGTACCTATTCCTTAAGGGTACTTTTGAAGCCTGCTCAACTGGAACCAAAACAAACTTTTTTGAATTACGTTCGATGCCCATAATAATTCATTGACCTTTGATTATTCTACCTCTGTTGTATTTTGGTTTACCCATTTTACACTCGTCTATTCTACTGTTACTCCTTCGTTACCCATTTTCTCAAAACTGTCAATTAGGTAAAGTAAGCCCAGTTCCCTGCAATAATTGCCCAACAAACAGACTAAGTTGAGCTCGTGCATAAGCCATTCTTCTTTGGGTTTCATAGCCATCCAATAAAATACACACTGCAAATTGCGGTTAATGGTAAACTTGAACTTTTTTGTTTCCGAGGATCTCGTTTTTATTAAACAAATGACTTTGGAACAAAAGGAATAAAAAGTGAAAAGAACATTAGAATAAGTACAATTCTATGATCGTAAAACATCCGGCAACAGTGTACGTTTATTTCCCACTGGTCTGGGTTAAATTTTCTTTTTTCAGGTGCTTTTCGCTATATTTGATCAAAATAGTGTGTAAAACTTAAAGAAAAACATGTTATAATTTAGAACATTCAAATCGGTCTTAGTGAAAGGGGTAAATTGTAAAAATATTGATCAAAAAATACAGAAAAGTGACAGGTGAAAATAATTTTTTTTTTTTTGAGAAAACTATTTGCAACCTCCAAAAAAAACTTTTGATTTGTGTTCTATGACATAAAAACAAGATGCATGCATAAGATTAGTGAAAAATTCAGTGTTTCCAGTATTCAGAATAATTAATTAAAAAACACGCACAGGTAATTATTCAGAATAGTGGAAACACCGAATTTTCCAAACTTCTCGAGTTTTTCGATGATCTTTTATATAGTCCAATATTCAAGCGGTGGAACTTGAATATGAAGTTTTTCTTTGGCGATCTTGCAGAATTTTTGGAAAAAAAAATTTCGCTTTCACTCATATAACTTGTATTTTCCGATTAATACCTTTAAATTTCGGCCACTTCTAGTAAAATTTACCAATACAGCAAAATATTTAATAATTTTTTTTAACAAAATTTACATAAAAAACCAAAGAAAAATGCGAATTTTGGTAAATATTATCATTAAGGGAAATCTAGGAAAACGATGTTTTAGATTTCGATACTTACTCCCTATTTACGAGGTCGTAAAACACGATTTTGGCCTTGGTTTTTCACTATTTTTCCTTAATTTACCGGAAGATTCGCCTCTGATTGTTACATTAGGAACGTGGATGTGGTTGCCTCCCTCCCTCCCTGTCGACAACTTGCTTTCGTTTGCCATACTATATTCTTGTGATATCGTTGCCCCCTTCCCCCAGACTGGACCCAACCCTGGTACAATATACATCCTACGTTCCTTTTTTGGTACAGAAATTTGCTTTTAATTTTTTTTTTCGGGAGTCTCGATTGAAACATTTTAATCAAGAGGACCCCACAGGAAATTAATTTCCGACCCCTGATCTAAGTCAACAAGATAGTTTAATTTTTGTAACGTATAAAAAAAGGTAAAATTATCTTAACCACACAAAATTTTTGGTTGGTTTTGGTTATTGAAGGTTTAGCTTGTTTTTGGTTAGTTTGGAAAATTGAAACTAACCTAAACTAATCTAGACTTATACTTCGATGGTATAAACTATAAAATTTATCCAGTTCAGTCAAGAACTTGGTCTAATTTTTGTAATGTATAAAAAAGGATAAAATTAGTCTTAATCACCCAAAATTTTTGAATTTTTATATAATAGAGGATTCTAGATTTCCCTTAATGTAAATATTTACCCGAATTTTCCATAAAAAGTATGAACACTGTTGGCTTGTCATTCGATATTTTTTTTGAGCGTGTCAACGTTTTAAATCGAATCCTCAATAATCGCATTGTCAGTGTATTTTGATTTTTCTTTTAAGTTTTAAGTGAAATAATTTAACAAAACTTGTGATAATAGAGGTGTTAATCTACATAAAAAACCAGTGGTATGGTACAGTAAAGGTGGCGTTTGGGATTGCGATTGTTTTTCACTGTATTTTACTGTATAATCTGGTTCGGCTGGTCAAAAAATCTCGTGTTTGACCAAGCGACGTTGCCACTGAATTTTTTCGAAATTGCAATTTTCAATGATAGCTATAAATGCAAAAAAGGAATGAGAAGGATTAGAAGATCCAAGTGTTTGGTTTTCCCTGTAATGTTTTTAAAAGAATTATTTGTGCAGAATGTGCTGGGACAAGTCAATCGGAGGTACCTGTTTTGACCATGAAGACAAGATCTCTTCATTGTGTAGACAAATTGTTTAACACCATATCAAAATTAACTCAAAAGTTTAGTGGGATTGAGGATGAAATGAGAAAAATTAGGAACAGTGCCAGGCCCAATGATTTGGAAAAAAGAATTAAATGTATAGAGGATAACTTAAAGGATGATCATATTGCCGAAATCAGGAAAAATGTTAAAGCTATTGAAGAGTATTAAATTAAGGCTGTCCAATACTATTAAGGGCAATCAGCTTAAAAATCCAGAAGCTAGCCTGACTATAACTTTGTCTGAAACTTTGAACAAGCATATGAAGAGTGTCGGACCAATGTGGAATTCTGGTAAAAATGGTTAAGGAAGAAGATTCTAAACTTACAAAAGGCTTTGCAAACAATGATACAGCTGCAAAAGTTATTATAAAGGAAGTTGCCATAAATTTTACTAATAAACATACCCGAAACACCGCAGATATTTGAACCAGACAGGCTTACTTGGGAAGGTTGTGAGAGGCTCCAAAAGGGAAATCTCCATAATCTCTGCTGCAGAAGAGAGTAAAACTTTTTATATAGGCAATATAAGTGTTAAATCATCTGGAAAAAAGCTGCAGTCATATTTACTTCAGAATAAAATACCTGTTAAAATCTGTAAGCAAATATCAAATAGAAAGGGTTCTTTGTCTGCTCGATTGGCATACAAAATTACAGTAATAATAATAATAGTATATTAACGGATCAAATAAATACAATCCATTTCAAAAATAAAAAATACCAACACTATTTAAAAAGTCAGAATTAAAAAACTTACAAATCTAAACATGCATTAAAGTGCTTCAAAAGACAAGTATTGAGAAAACTAGTTTTTCAAGAATTGTAAAGTTTTTAATTTAAAGACATTAACTGGAAAATGAAAAATATCAATCTCGGTAGGAACTGAATTCATTTCCCTACACATTCGAGAAATAGGACTGTTTGAGCTCTTTGAGAAACCGATAATCCAATATTATTGAGTAGTTCAGGAGAATCAATACAAGAGTTAACAATCTTATAAAGTAGAACGAGGTCGAGATATATGCGTCTCACACACAATGGTAGCAACCTCAACGCATCGGCAATATCATTATATACATACCGCTCTAGCTGCATTCTCTGTTTAAAGGCAATGAAGCTTAAAAACTTTTTTTATACGCTTTCCACTTTTTCTTTGTATGTAAAATAATGAGGTCACCAAACTTGGGAAGCATATTCTAAGATTGATCGAACTACAGAGCAGTATATCACTTTAAAACAGTCTACACTATTAAAATCTGTAAACATTCTCTTCACAAACTCGAGCAACTTCAAACCCTGTTCACAATATTATCAATATGTGTGTCGACGCAAAGGGCTTGATCAAATGTAACACCCAGATCCTTCACACATTCAACACGAATAATCATGTTATTATCAAGAAAGTAATCAAAAGTTATCCAATCCTTTTTACGATAAAAACTTATAATGGAGCATTTATTAACATTGAGGTGCATAAAATTTATCTTACACCATTCAGAGAATCGAGCTAGATCCTGCTGAATGCCCTCGCAATCGTTGCTAGTCCCGACAACTCGAAATATCTTTAAATCATCTACATAAAGAAGACACCTACTGAAAGTTATGATGTCCTCAATATCGTTAATAAAGCAGCTAAAAAAGGAGCGAAGCGAGGTGAGCATCCTGCGGAACACCAAAGGTAACACATATATCAGATGATTCACAGTTATTCACTTTTACTCGTTGTACTCTACCAGACAGGTAACTATTTATCCATTGTAGAAATGATCCATGGATGCCCAAGCCTTCCACCTTGTAAATAAGAAGTTTATGGTTAACCTTGTCGAAAGCCTTGGAGAAGTCAGTGTAAATAGCATCCACTTGACACCTTCCCTCCAAAGCCTCCACCAAGTACTGTTCATAAACAAGCAGATTAATAGTAGTCAATTGAACTGTCATAAAGTCATTCTGTGAAGTTGCTAACACATGCCTAAAAAGAGGACACATCTTTTGGTAAACAATACCCTCAAAAATTTTACTAAATAGTGAAAATTTCGAAATTCCACGATAATTTTCGACGTAAGCTCTGTCTCCATTCTTATGGATTGGCGTAATGTAAGTAGTTTTCCATACTTTTGGGAAAACACCCGTTGATAAAGAGATATTAAAAATCTGAGCCAACACTGCAAACAAAACACCCTGACAATTCTTAACAAATATGACTGGTATCCCGTCGGATCCGATACCCAATTTACTGTTCAAGTGATCTATTGCATTAAACACGTTCACCGGCTCAACTTGAAGGAAACTAAGGTTTACAGTTTTCATGTAATTAAAAGTACGGGTCTCACAATACTCATGCATGTAGACTGTGGAGAAAAAAGCTCTAAATAGCTCTACTATAGCGGTTGAGTCTTCCGTTCTAACATTATTATGTGACATACTACTAGGAAGAGAAAATTTCGTATTCTTGGCATTAACATACCTCCAGAAAAACCTACTATCAGACTTTATAGTCTTCAATGCCAGATATATGGTTTTGATAATTGTATTTATATGTGCACTTACATAACTTACGTAACTCTGAAAATAAAATATAATTGGAATTGGAAATTTTATATTGTTTATGGGCTTTCTTTTATTCAAAAATCAGAGACTTCAATTCTGGACTGAATCATGGCGGAATTTTTTTATTTTTTGCTTTAGCTTTAGGGACAAGCAAGAATTCGAACACTGATATAACGTATTTAATATTATATCAACATTATTTTGTGTCATTAATGAGGCCCAGTCAAAATTTGCCAAGAAAAAGTTCATTTCCAAGTAATTGCAGTGTTTAAAATCATTATATTCAAAATTAAGTTCATCCAATTTTGTCGGTAGCGGAATTTCTAAATATAAAGCTGGATGATATACATCACAACGCGTAATAGGTTCTATAGAAATGACAACTTTAACATCTGAGCTACTGCTAAACACCAAATCTAATATGTTGCCCGAGACATTGGGAAATGAATTCAGTTGGTACATATTTAAATATGCTGACAAATCTGATAAAGTTCTGATTGTTTATTTAAGTTTCCCATAACCAGGACTGGAGAAAAATATACTTAATGCCAACTTATGGCCAAAAAATGTCATTGCAAAATCATTTTCTTATAGAAAGCATCGTCTTAAGTTTAATAACAGAAATTGTCACCAACAGAAACGTCAGGAATGGGCTTGGAATTAAAATCAAAAAAGAATAATTCACACCTCTTTTTGAACTGCCAGACTCTGAATAATACAAAGTGTAATAAGATTAACGGTGATTTGTGTGATCTTGATGACCTGCTATTTTTGTGCTTTGCGGAAACATGGACATGCAGTGGATCAATTGATGCTCTTTGCTTTGAAAACTTTGCGTTGGGTACTGAATACTGCAGACAAACGTACAGAGGCGGTGGTGTGGCCATCTGGTTGAGGGAATAATAAAATTTTAATGAAATAAATTTGAAAAGTAAAACATATTAGAAGTGTGTGGCGTAACGTGTGTTATAGATAAATATATCATGTACCTAAATTTATGTTACTACAGATCACCAGCAGCTAATCTTCAATACTTCTTATATAGGCAATTTGATTTGATTTATAATTTGAGTAAAATGTTGGAACTTGTGTTTAAGATAAATAAAAGAATTGTTTTATGTGGTGATTTCAATTGTGAATCTTCTAATAATCAAGAATTTAGAGAATTGAATAGCGTTTGTCACGAGTTTATGCTGACTGATATTGTTAAGGTTCCTACAACGGTAACTCAAGCCTCTTTATCCATTATTGATCACATATTTGTTAATATTTGATGTAATAGCACATATTTGTAAATATTTGATGTAATATTGCAGATAATCTGGTTAGTGATCAGAGGTCGACTTTTGCCAATTTGAATATTAATACAAAAAGTGCACATCATTCTTTGGTAGGAGCTTTAATACAGGTACACTGATGGAATTTAGGTTCGCTTTAGAGCCATTTCACACACACAATTTTCAAAAGGAACAAAAGGAAAATATCTCAAACAAACCTATAATAGTGTAAAAAAGAAACACAGACAATTAGTTAATGAAACAAAAAACAATATTAATCGACTGTGTCAATAATGAAATTTTGTTGAATAAATTGGTTGGTTGTCATTTTAAGGGCCAGTGACTTCAGTGGATCCAATCATTTCTCAAAGATAGGTAGCAATACGTAATAATGGCTTATATGAGGGTAGATAGTAGGGTGTAAGTTAATTCTCACAATGGCTTCCCGAATGGGTGTACCACAGGGCTCAGTATTGGATCCTGTTTATTGTACGTAAATGATCTGCCAGATGTGGTGCCTGATGTCTCTGTGACGTCTTTTGCAGATAATAGTTTGCTAATAGCATCATTTGATAAATGTATGATGGGTGAAAATGTGAACTTGGCTCTTGGCAAACTTTATGATTGGTTGTTGTGTAACTATTTGTACTTTAACTTAAGCAAGACACACTGTATTAGGTTTCATTCCAGATAGAGGAAGTGTAATTTGATGCAATTGAAAGTAAATAAAACAAAATTAAATAATGAGAAATGTGTAAAGTTTTTTGGTTTATACCTGGATTGGAAAGAGCACCACAAGCATGTGGTTGCAAGATTGAATTTGGCTTACTATGTTATGTTAAATTTAAGGAATGTATGGCCAGAGAAGCAGACTGTTATGTTATGCTATGCACCAGTTACTTTTGGGGGGTTCAGCCAAATCACATGATGTATTTTTAAACAAAAGATAATTATTATCGGCATAGCTTATCTTTCCTACCATACTTCCTGGAGGAACATTTTTAGACATTTGAATATCTTAACACTGCCAGGATTATATATATTTGAAATTTGTCTACACATATTTAAAAAAAGATCAATGTCCAGAGAATGGTCATGTGCACTCACCTAATACAAGGAATGTAAACAACTTCTATATTCCTTCATATAAATTATGATTAAAGTAAAGATATCACAAATATTAAACAATTCAACAGTAAATTAAAATGTTTCCTTGTTTCAATATATATTTATTCTTTGGATTAGTACAGGACTTAGGCCTGTATTTTCTCTCAGGTATCGTATGCTGGTTTGTTCTCCATGTCTTTTGAAACACATGTGTTCATATTGTATTGTACTTTGTTATTTTTTGATTTTGTATTTTGCTAGATTCTCTAATTAGTTTTAGTTATTTAGTTTATAAGATTTTATGATTGTGACTATTCCTATACAATTTGTTATTGTCATATATAGAAATATGAATAAATAAATATGATTTATTATGCAATGTCGCTACGTCGATGTGGGTTTTAAATTGCATTAGATTGGAAAACTTGGTAGTTCAAATACAATTAATAGTAGTCATTCCAGTATTATAGCATAAAATGTTTGTAAAAGTGCAGAATGACAAACATAAATAGATCGTTCAGCAAGCTAAATTGATCCAAAAACCAAGATCAAACCTGTACCAACATGCACTAAACTAAACTAGATTTCACAAAACAAACTATTTTGTATAAGTCCTCTTCTTGCACACAACTTCAAAGCCTCTCACGGTGACTAGCTTATGTTTGGTATCCTGATTCTGTTTGACCAGTGTTTATGCAAACTACATTTGTCCAACTTAGTCAACAACACTTTCTAATAATTTTTTTTCACTCATAAAAAAATGGAGCTATCCAGCAGAGATCACAGAGAGGTGAAATACTCTGTGATCTCTGCTTGGAAAAGGTTCTACAAATTATTCTAAGAGATTGTCACGGTTAGTTGTAGTTTAGTTTTTAGACCAACACAGCTTGCTAAATAATCTGTTTATGTTTGGCACAGATTCAGACAAACAAACTTTAATCTATTTAAAGAAACAACTCATTTCCATTTCTCATAATACGGTTGACTAGTGAATTTTCTCTATATATTGTTCGATGTCTCAATTTGAATACTTTACATTCTCTCAATTGTCTAGGAGGAACACATATTTGAAATAATTCAATAAATTCAGTTGTTTATAACAAATATTTAAAGACCTTGTTTACCTGTATGCAGCTGCAACCAAAACAGTGAAACAAACAAAAGTGTGAAACTTACCCAGGTTTCCTTTTTGGCGTCGGGATCAACAAATATTAGATGTGTTGCAGTCAAATATAACGTTCCTTGAGATGAAACCTTAGAGTATCGATCTAACATACGGACATTTTCAACCTAAAATTAGTTTTAAAAAATAATTCACATAAACACAAACGTAAAAATTGTAAAAATAACCTTGGGAGTTCGAATTATTTCCATGACTAGATATAACCAAAATAATATAAAATATGTAGTTAAAGCTTGCTTTTAAAATTTGTTTTTATTTATCACATATATAGGTTTTTTATTTAACAAATAGGTATGTATATGTAAGTCAAACTGTCACACCAAAAACACAGCTGTCACCTGTGACCAGTGTTATCAACCTTTTCATTTGAGAAAACCGTACACAGATCAAATTACCGTATTATTTTTCGTGTAGAGTGACGATGAATCCAAACTCTAGAAAAAGAATGCGCACAGTAAAACATATGATACATTTTGAGCCTTGAAATTGATTGAAGGAAAATTTACTATTCATCGGTTTTCATATCTTAAGTTGAACATTTTCTATCCTTGTTGCTTTCTTATAATTTAACAAATCGCTTTAGGCCGATATTACCTATCAATGATCTTTGACAAAGATGTTTCATAAAATAATAATGATAATATCATAGATTCTGAGGGAGACAGTCTTCCATTTTTAAGAAGCCACAGGTTGTTGAGGAGGCCAGGTCCTGCCGTACAAAAGGCTATAGCCCAACAACAACAACAGCAACTACATCGACACGAGAGCTAAACAACACAAAGACCTTCACCCGCCGAACGTGTTGCGCAGGAACCAGCGCTCGCTCAGCGGGACGACCAAGCCAGGGCATGAAATGTACTGTGTCCGTGAATGAGTCAATAATACGCATTTTTTACAGGATTTAGAATGATCGGCTACAGACAACAACTACACGCCGAATTCTGCAGAGAATACACACATACAAATGTTGCAACAGAGAACAGCTATTCTTTGAAATAACTAATCCCAGAAACGCAATTTAACATCATAACAATGGAAATCGAGCTAGAGATCACAGGCAATGATGACAATAATGAACAAAGCGCTGAACATGAGCCACAACCAGAACCCGAGATTGAAGAACAACCAAAGAACGACATTCGAGGGAACCTCGGTAAACTGCGACCGCAACAACAACAATTACAGTAACTACCTTATTACGAGAGCCAGACAGCACTAAGAGCTCAACCCGTCGAAGATGCTGCGCGGGAACCTCAACTAGTGTTCACTCAAGCGAGACGACCAACACAGCGCATAAAGTAGACTGTGGCTGTGAATGAATCAATAATGCGCATTTTTTACAAAATAACTTATCTAGGATGATATACGATAGGCTATAGACAACAACTACACGCTGATTTTTGCAGGGAATGCCCACATATACAAGTGTCGCAACAAAGAAAAGCACACCAGTACAGGGTTATTCTCCGAAATAAACGAATTCCAGAAACGCGACTTAACTCAATAAAAATGGAAATCGAGCGAGAGTTCTGAACCACTGACGATAACAATGGTCGAAGAACAACCAAATAACGACACTCGAGAAGACAATGCTGAACTCTAATAGAAATTATCCACTATAAGGCAGTGCTGGAATGTTATGGAATCAACCCATTATGCAGCCCACCACTGCCAAGAGTAAACTCATCTCAAAAGCTCGGTATTATATTAGAACATCTACATATGCTGATCTAATGCTCCGCAACTACAGCTGCTAGAACTATGAGGTAGCGAACACTACAACCTAGGATCCTGCAATGGGAGAAAAACTTAAAAAAAAAAGGTCAAAAATCTTCGGAAAGACATAGGACTGCTGACGGAGTATATTGGAGGTGTCAGAACAAGAAAACTGCAGAGACGGGTACAAGAAATATTGAATCGGGTCCAATACCACTCGCATGATCCAATTAACAACACTGCCCAACAATGCCTCGGCACACTAAAACAAAACTTTTTGTGACCGTTAAAGATATATAAAGCCAGCAACAACCGAAAACGAAACAATGCCATGTTTAGGCGTTCGGAAAGCACCTTCTATCAGAAGTTAAACCCTTTACCAAACATGGTAGATAATAGATAATAAAGTTTTGGAGAAGTCAACTAACTACAACCACCCACTGCAACGTCAACGCTAGCTGGATCAATGAAGAACGTCAAGTCTGTCAGGATTACAGTCAGATGCAATTCGAATACTTTACCACCCAGGAAATCACTAACATTGTCAAGGGATTTCATAATTGGAAAACCTCGGATCCAGATCATGTCCAGCACTACTCGTTTAAAAATTTTTGGAGTATGCACCGACAACTGACTGTTCTAATAAATGATGTTTTGTTTGATCTACAGAAAATGTCATGTCTTCCCATGCTGTATAATGTGATCAAATCCTGCTTGACACAACGTATCCATGCACTCTGTGAGCAAAACAACATCATTGCAATTCAGCAAAATTATTATCGAGTCGGTCATTTATAATCAGGCTTATACAAGGCGAAAGAACCTCTTCAGCGCCTACGTAGACCACCAAAAAGTATTCAACTGGGTACCACATTCTGAGAATATATAGAGTTGATATACATATTGTCTTCTTTTTACGAATCCTCATATCAACTTGATCAAGGATCCAAATTCAAATCCAATATTTCAGGAAGATTCATTTAGCCCATTATGGTTCTGCCTTGCCATGAACCCACTATCACCCTTTTAAATTCCACCACATGCGGTTTCAGTATTAAGAACAATCGTGAAGAGGTGGTAAGATTAAACCATCTGTATATGGATGATCTTAAATTGACGGCTGCCAACAGCTGGAACAAATGCTGAAAAATGTGGAGAAATTCTCCGGGGATATAGGAATGTTGGTCGGCCTTGATAAATGTCGCATTTTAAACACTACTAGAGAAAAGATACAACCGGGAGCATTTAAGATGCAGAACGGTCAAACCATTGCAATAGAGGCAGAAGAGACCTATAGATACTTGGGCATAAAACAGGCACAAAGAATTGGCGAACGAACTATGAAGATCGAATTAACTAATGAGTTGACTGATGCGTGTAATGTGAACTACATTAAAGAGTAAAAATAAATTTGAGGCACTCAACCCGTATCCGTGCTCTGCGTTTGTGGAATTGTGAAATGGAGCAAGACGGACGTGGAAAGTGTACAGAGGAAAATCAGAACACTTCTGACAAAGGCACACAAACATCGTCCTCGTAAGGCTACGGAGCAGACAATGCTACCAAGATCCACGGAGGAAGAATATTGGTGGCTAGCAGAGTCTTATGTGTTACAACGAGCAATAAGCGAGGCAGACGACTGAACAGCACTACGGTTGAGGGACAATGAACTCACCACCTACCAGACCAAGAAAAGCTTCAAGTCTGTCTACATAAGCTCTTTCATGAACAAACATTCAAATAAGGTCAATCAGGAAAATATCGATAAGCTAGCGTCGAACTACTGGTTGACGTCAGGTGCAATGTTTTCTGAAATCAAAGGCTTCCTACTTGATACCCAAGATCAGGCCATCCAAGCGAGAAGTTATCTGAAATATATAATCACAGGCCCTTAAATTCAGAAGGACCAATGCCGATATGAATGTTGAACGTCAGAGACAATCCAGCCATGTCAAGCATTTGCCGCATCGAAGTATAAGGAGAGACAGGTTTCAGCCATCAAGATCATCCATGAAGAATTTGTAAAGAAATTCAAACTGTTGCAAGTGGAGAGAATGTTATACCGTGAATACAACCCACAATCTATACTGGAGAACAACGAGTTCAAGCTGTACTGGGATCGAATTATGCTTACGAACCCTACAGTTCCACATAACAGGCCTGACCTCCTTGTAATGTAATGCGGTAAATGCTTGGCATCCGCTTGTGATTTGCTCCATTGTCTCTGATGTTCGACATCCATATCCGCATCGGTTGTTTCAGATAGTTTCTCGTAGGGAAGACCTGATCTTGGATAGCTAGAAAAAAACCTTCGGTTTCAGAAAACGTTTGCCTTGCCGTCAACCAGTTGATTATTGATTGTATAACATAACAAGCCGGGGTTGAGCGACACTTATACTTCAGACTTCAGACTTATTGTGTTGCTTGCTACATCGGTTCTAAGCAAACAGGTTGCTTGGTTTCATTAGGTTTAGCAGGCTCTTCACTAGTTTATCCTCTGGGTATAACCCTTCTGGATGGATTGATCCCTGAAGGTGTCTCCGGTGGGCCAAAGCTTCGCACTCGAAGGTGATGTGTCCTCTTCATCACGTAGTCTGCATAGTGGTTCTTCATTAAAGATACCCATTGTAGGTAAGTATTTTCTCAAGCTGCAGTGGTACGTTATAAATCCTATCACCAGCCTGATTTGTTGTCTGCTTAAACGCAGCATTTCACGGCTTAGTTTATCGGATGGTCTGCTTGCTGTGCCTGTGACCCGCAATGTGGTTCCACAGGGTCTGGTGTTGTTGATTTATCCACCAAGATAGCCACTCACGAATAGCAGCCTTTGTAATTCCAAATACTGGTTCTGATTCAATAAATGGAGTAACAAGCCCCTGTCGTGCAAGTTGGTTCACTTTTTCATTGCCCGAGACGCCCTTGTGCCCTGATAGCCATGCAATGGTGACCCTGTTGTGTTTTGCCAGAGCGATAAGGCTTTAAAGACAGTCTCAGATCTGTTTTGATGTTTGTTTAGACGCAGCCTGATTTGTTATCTGCTTAGACGCAGAATGTCACGGCTTAGTTTGCCGGATGGCCTGCTTGTTGTGCCTGTGACCCGCAATGTAGTTCCACAGGGTCTGGTGTTGTTGATTTGTCCAACAAAACAGCCACCCACGAGTAGCAGCCTTTGTAATTCCAAATACTGGTTCTGATTCAATAAATGGAGTAACAGACTCCTGTCGTGCAAGTTGGTTCACTTTTTCATTGCCCGAGACGCCCTTGTACCCTGGTCCATTCAATAGTGACCCTGTTGTGTTTTGCCAGCGCGATAAGGCTTTAAAGACAGTCTCAGACCTGTTTTGATGTTATCTGACGATTAGAGAAAATGAGGATGGTCTTACCCCTGTAACCCCTTCTCAAATTCTCCCGAAGACAGACATCGATAGCGTGAATTTCTGCCAGAAATACCTTGGTATGTCGCCCCAGTGCTACACTTATATTAAGTCTGGGGATATGCCCACGTATTCCGGCGCCTATACGAATTTCCATTTTTAGACCCGTCCGTGTAACAGACGAGGTTTCCTGGCTGACTCACTGTTTGGTCATACCCCACCTTCTAGTCAGGCTATCAGGGTATCTCAAAGTTGTAAGGTCTTGGCATGGTGTCACTGCTAATTTCTCTAATTTCTAGTAATGAGTTCTTTACCACGCCTTTGATGCTGATGTGTCAAAAAGCAGGTCCAGTCCACCAGACGTCTCGTTCCTGCCTGTAAACCCCCATTCTCGCCTCAGCCTTGATTATTATATCAATGGGAGGGAGGTTTAGTAGGGCTTCCATGATACCCGTGATATATACGCAGGCCAGTCTTTGGAGTTTAGAGAGCTTCTGAGTAGCCCGTCTTTGTATGGTTTTTGTCCACCATATAACAGTGTCATATGTTATCACGGCTCTTACTACCGCAGCCAGCGCACGATGTGTCGCTTTAATCCCCACGTCTTGCCCAGTGTCCTATTTGCCGCCATGATGAACATTTTATATTTAGAGATAATTTTTTGCAGGTGTCAGTTCCAGGTAAGCTGTACATCCAGGATTACGCCTAGATATTTAACTTCCCGACCTATCTGCAGTTGTGTATTGAAGAGAGTTGATAATTTTAATTGACTCAACTTTATTAATTTAGTAAAGGGAATGAGTGTAGTTTTTCCGGGGTTTACCCTAAGGTGTTCCTTCGTACACCAATTTTCAACTATAGTCAAAGCATGAACTCTGATAATATATTGCCCTGTTTCCCCACAATGAGTATAACTATATCATCAATATATCCCTGGGTATAATAGCCTCGATCAATGAGATTTACCAGAAACTCGTCGACCACCAAATCCCACAGAAGTGGGGATAGTACCCCTCTCTGCGGGCAGCCCTTGACTGTCGACACCTTCACGGTTTTCTCCAACAGTTTAGACTGTGCTTGTCTGCCCTGAAGCATGTTCTGGATCCACCTGCACAGAGTGTCTTCAATGCCTTCTATTCTCCTTACCAGGGGCCCAATCCTCGAACTGGGGAACGTGAAGTGAACGGTGAAAAGGTGGCGAACGCGTATTCTTGAAATGTTCATCACTCATATCCTCGTTCGCCCGGTGGAAGGTAAGCGAACGGTGAAACATGCGCAAATGAAATGTCAGCCGCTAAATGACATATTTAACGCACGGATTTCAAAAAATAAAATTGAATTAAAAATTTTTATTTTCTTTTTGGTTCTTCAAAAAAACTCGCATTAAAAAAATAATATGTTGATGAACCGTTTCTTTAAGACGTTTTATTTTCTGAATGAACAGTTGAAACGTTAATTAGGTGGTTTCCCGATATTTTTAATATTTTAAAATTTTTTAATAAAATATAAAATATCCTTAGAAAGTTGAATATGTCTCGCAAATATTAAGCAAATTGAGATTACAGACATATAAAATTATTACAGGAGATTCTGTTCATAACTCAATTATATGAGCGTGCTATTTAAAAATGTTTTACTAGGGCCAGTCCTGCTTATGGATTTAACATAAATACTTGTGTCCATAACAGCCGAGTATCTTAGTTTTAAACAATTAAATCTAACATAATTCTTTTCACGACACAACTTATAATAAATTTGAGAAATCACAATTTGTAAGCTATCTGAAACTTTTATTTAAATAAGTAACAAATTTTATATTTAAATTATGTTAACTACAGCACTTAACTTAATTAGACTGTGTTAAACATTATACGACACTACAATTAAATAAATATTTCAGCATAAAAATCTTATTTATGGTACTTTTGATCTTCAAGTCTCTACAAATCTTTGTAAAGTAAAAAAATATATATATTTAAAGTTGAATGTGAAATCCGCCAGTATCTTTAATGGACGTCTTCTGTCTGGCCTTTGGTTTCGGTCCCTGGTCATAAACAGTTTCACTATCATTGTTCAAGTTTCAGGTTTTCTTTCAAATTTACTTGTCAGGACAGAACATCTTGCAGTAAGAGGCTGGACACTTTGTGAATTCATACAATAAATAACTGATTGGATAGTTTCCGTAGTGGATTGAGATGATGGCTTTTAGTCATACTACGTAGAGTTGTAATTTCCACCGTTTTAAGGTTTATCAGTGCTGACTTTGTGCAATTACTGTCAGTATATTACTTTGTATATATGACTGCTGCTTTTCTTGATATCCCTTTTTCTTTATATATTAGAATCTACTTGGCTCTTTGTATGCATTTTTGTTTAACAGTTCTAGAGTGTCAATTTAAGATAAATTTAATCCAGGCAAAGTACAAATATTGTAATGGCAATCAATAAATTCACAAAAATAACAACAATAGCAGTATTTTTTTTATTTTGACGATTAATTTAAAGTACCAAAACTACTTTTTGCCTAAAATGGCAATCTGTCATCAATTTTATTTTTTGAAATTCTCGGGTTTTAGCTCGTTCATATCTGGCAACATTGGCTTTTCAAGAATACGGCTTTTACTGTCAAAAAGTTGACATAGCCATTCCCATCGCCTTTTACATCACACTTTCGAGGATAGGGGCTCAGGTGATGTAAAGCTGATTCACGTCATTTTCCTGATTGGTAGGCATGTTGATTGGGGTGTAGTAGCCTCTCTTTAAGATTTTCCGTATATGCCTTTCAATCAGTTTCTATGTCAGCTTCAGCAGAAAAGATGACAGATTAATTGGCCACAACCACTTCGTCTGGGAGTAGTCTCTTTCAAACCGTAGTGTGACGCTAACTTGTAGACATTTTCCCAGTTAAACTCATTCGGGTGTTGTCCATGAAGGGAGTTCTGTAGCCAGGTTTGAAGCTTCTCTTGGTTTGATTGGTGATGAGAGTCAGTTCATGGTTTCTCAACCGCAGCGGTGTTGAATCGTCTGCCTCGCATGTTACCCGGTGCAGCACAAACGTCTGCCAGCCTGTGAAAATAGGAGCGTAGGTTTGTTAGTTGTTGATCCAATTGCTTACCAATATCCACCAATCCTCTTCCTCCGTGGTATTTTGGTAGCATTGTCCGCACAACAGCACTACGAGAATGATATTTGCGTGCCTTTGTCAGGAGTGATCTGACTTTCTTTTGCAGACCTTCTATTTCCGTCCTGTCCCATTTCACAATTCCAAAAGAATAACTGAATGTAGAACATGCATAAGTGTTGAGCTCCTTAAATAGATTTTTACAGTTTATGTCATCCGTCTTACGAACTCGTTAATGCCCAAGTACTTATACATCTGTTCTGCCGTCATTGCCACAATGGTTTGACCGTTTTGCATCTCAAATGCTCCAGATTGTATATTTTCTCTTGTTATGTTTAAAATGCGGAATTTATCAATGCCAAATAGCATTTCTATATCCCCGAAGAATTCCTCCAGAATTTTAAGCATTTATTCTAGCTGATTTCTGGTGGCAGCCATCAGATCATCCATATTATAGAAGATGATTTTTTAATCTTACCACCTCTTCACCAGTGGGGAGGCCCCGCTCACTCAAAAAAATCTTTAGAATTCAATTTAATCAATCTCCAATAAACTTGCTATTTTACAATCCATTTAACGCAAGGTGGCAGTAATTATTTATTATAAATGGACACGTATGCAACGCGTTTAGATTTATATTAAATGTACATATATTAAGAAATCACTTTAAGATTCACTAACTAAACCAACTGAACGCATGGCCTCTGTGACAGTCTGTATTAGTATCAATACTCATGGTGTGCAGGAAGCAACTTTAATTCAAAGTAAATTGTCGACAAAATCAGTCTCAACAGAGACTTGAGTAACAATTTATAGTGCTCAAAACTTTCTTGTTTGAAATCGTAGCTGATCCTTTACCCGAGATATATATGTTTGAAGTTTTCTCCATTCAAAAAACGGGGTAAAATGTTTCATATTTAAAAAACATTGTAAATGAAATAAAAGCGATTATTCACAATTCAATTGTTGTAAAACTACGAGTTTTGGAGCTTTTTGGATGCGTAAAAAAGGAATTACGCGTCTTTTGAAGACGCTGTTTTTGCTTTTCAACCGTTCAGAAAGCTCCAAAGCTCGGTCCTCAACAGGCAGAAAAAGTTGCGAAAAACTTTGAAAAATTGAGTTCATTTCAAATTTTAATGTTTGTCAAATCTCGAAATTTATAGATTTTTTTTAATGTCTAAAAAGCTCGAAAACTCGCGATTCTAAAGGCGATTGAAGTTAAAGTAGTTGCTCTCCCTTGCATTACAATGTTTTTAAAATGGAGAAAGCAGCACAATGACGCAAGTAAGAATTAGTAGCTTTAGCTACATTATTTATAGAATGCGAAAGAACTAAAAAACTCGATATAAGTCTACTCATAGAAGAGTTTGCAAATAAAAAGTCCAAACGTTTGGAACGATTTCGTAATAACACATAAAACTGAATATTTTATGATGTATTTGATGCTGATTTTGAAGTGTATGAATAAAATTACCTTCATTCAAATCAATGTAGAACAACATTAATTTTATATGTGCCCTTAGAAAGTTGACGTATTACCTTTATTAAAACATAAGTTGTCAAGAACACACCCCAAGCATAGCACGTGGAGTATGTGGGTTTGATAGGTTGGATTTTGGTTTAAAATCTTGCTTTGCTCACCTGTCTGCTGTGTAATAGATATCGATCTAGCTGCGTATAGGGTATGTGGGTTTGAGAGCTTGGGTTTTGGTTTAAAATTTTGCTGCGCTCGCCTGTCTGCTATGTAACGATTATCGCTCTCGCAGCGCGTGGAATATGTAAGTTTGGGAGCTCGGGTTTTGGTTTAAAATCTTGCTTCGTTCGCCTGTCCGTGGTTGTGACTGTCAGGCGAGAAGGGTATCACACGTAGGAACTCTTAGCTCCGCCTATAGAAAGAGGGGTACTACTGACCTATTAGTGTTGTAAATATTCGGATAGGAATGAATTCGGATTAATTAACAACCGTATTCCTAATCACTTTTTGATTTACCGCACTGCTATCCGTAATCATACTTTGTCTGCTAATACTGATGCTCGGCTTTAAATACAGAATACGAATTGTGGAAAGTTGACTTAATAGTACGAACGAAACAGGCACCGTCCATGGTTTCCTTTTCGCTCTGAAGACAATGAAATACCCCGTAAAAGAAATTTTTATAAAATCATAGTAAATTTTATATAAATGATCATATATAACCAAATATGAAAATTTGTACGATATAATTTTTTCTCATTATATATAATTCTACAAATTTTTATATAATTTTAAATTAAGGTTTTCATTCAAAGAATTGTATATGATAATATATTATGATATAAAATTATTTATAATTTTACATAATAATATATACTGACTAAATAAAAATTGAAAATTAATGGATTTTTTTATTATCTTCTAAAATACACATTATTTTTGTTTAAGAAATGATCTAAATTATAAAAATAATACCAATTTGTGAGATATACATTGCATTTACTTTAATAATTAATATTGCCCTTTTAACAATATTTACACATAACTTATTATTTGACTTAACTTCTAACATTCACTGTAATTAACAATTTTTTTTTGTTGATTATAAGTTTTATTATAGTTTCACTGACAACGATTTAGAGTAATTGCATCTTTTATTTGTGTAATATGGCGTACAGATCAAATAGGATCTGAAATATTAGAGAATAAGTAACTCGAACGTATCGAGAACCAAAAAAAACCTCTAATTTGAAAAGCAGAAGTAGAACTGAACGTACGGGTTAAAAAGCGAAGGGGTTACGAAGTCTACCGAACGATTGACCAATGGCAAAGCGCCAAGTGGTCCGTAGTCATGACGACGGAAACTATCTTGATTTCAGGCGGAAACTTAATCGAAGGAAATTTCTAGATTTCGAAATCCTTATATAAGATAAAAACAGTTAAAAATAACATAAAAAGAAGTACAAGTTTCTCTGGTATTTATACTTAATGAATTTTGGAGATGATTTAAATAGGAGAGAAAAATATTCTCATATAAAAAATATAATTATTGTTATGATCTGATTCAGAACATTATTATTGAATAAAAAAATTAAATATTGATAAAATAAATTCTAAAAATGCATGCAAACAATTTATATGAAAATATATTAATAAATCTAATTATAATAATATTTATATAGTTATATAAGGTTATATATAATTTTAAATGAGAAACCGGATATAATTTTATATTATTATATAGAAAAATATATATCTTATCGAACAATATATACATACATAATGATATATAAATATATACTTTAAAACTTTTTAATTTATACAAAATTATTTATGATTGTATATACATATAAATAATTATATATAATTATATATATAACTATAAATTTTTATATAATATTTTATATAATTTTATATACCTAGATATATTTATATTAATATTACAGATATATAATATAGTCATATATTATTATTTTCCTGGGTACCTATGCGTTCCTATAGAGGTAACAAAGATAAAATGTCCTAACATTCTCTTTCCTCTTATTTTTATAGAATCCAAGCCCATTACTTTCTGAATTCCACATTCTGTATGCTAAAGAATGAATGAATGAATGAATGAATGAATGAAAAAGGGGTGGGGATACTAGATCATCGATACCTAGGCCTCCAATGGGTCCTTTACATCCCACCATATCTGCAGGTTATTCGAGACCGATCGATTTGCCAATCCAAGCAGCCTCATTAGTTGAAATTGCCTAACTGCTTCCGGTAACAAAACTGTATCTCCGAAATATCTCTGTCCCAGTCCGTTGAGTGCTGGGCACTCTCTCAGAACATGGTCAACAGTTTCATCCTCCTCCAAACACCATCTGCATGCCGGGTCGCCTTCGTCACCGATTCTATGAAGATGGCCCTTGAGGTGACAATGTCCTGTCAACAATCCCACCACAATTCGCAGCTCTTTTCTTCCCAAGGAGGGAAGCTCCTTAGTACGCCGTGCACTAGGCCCAGTTATATGTTCCTTAGGACACCTCATTCCAGGATTCAATTGATTTCCAGCAACGATTTTAATTCCCTTTTGCTAATAGCAATTGGGACAGGAGTAGTGAACATAACCCGATCCTCCTCATCCCCCACTCCTCGACCTTGACCGTACACCGCTCCTCTTTGGCCACGCCCACATGTCCTTGTCGTTGACCTCGAAAGCCTACGCGTGCTTTGTCCTTGGTCTTGACCTTGTGTTCAAGGTTGTGTGTGACCTTGACCTTGTTCAAGGTGACTTTAGCTTTGTTGGAGGCCATATTGGGTGTTTGACCTTGAAGTTGTTATTTGTGCATTGTAATAGTGTGGGATGATCTTGAAATGATTTTGACCTTGCAAATTGTTCTATAAAATTGTGTGAGTCTATTTACATTCATTCAGTGTGAAATGTCAGATACGGAACTATCTAAAGAAAAAATTATAGAGCAAGTCGGCAGAGTAATTTGTTTATATCAGAGTAATTTAAAAAGTTTGTGTGATTTTGAAGAAAAGGATCTAGCGTTTTTTCCTCTCGAATATTTAAAAACTTGCGTTAATACGCTGAGTTTACGGAAAATTTGGGATAAGCTGCCAGCGCCATATCGGTGTGACAAGGAACTATAGTTAAGCCTACCCTGTTACATTCACTATGAACAAATATATCGTCATTATATAGATGGGCCACCACCAGCAATAAAAAAGTGTCGTGAGTGTAAAAATAAGTGAATAATGTGAATAGTGCTTTGCAAGAGACAGTAAACAAATTGGGAGAAGAATTCACTGAAACGGCTAGTAATTATTTCAATGATGCAATGAAAAATCGAGCAGAATGGGCGTCGCGCTATTGTGATTTGGCTTTTGAATATGAAAAGGCTGCGAATGCATGTCGTAAATATTGCAGCAAAACAATAAATTTACAAGACTTTGTTCGTGAAATAAAAAAGTTGGGGTTTAGTGACTGTTTGGAAAAACTGATTAGTTTCATTGCAGATGTGTTAAGTGAAATCAGAGTATAGGACTTACGTTTAATGCAGTAGTAGTTAATATGGAAAGTTTAGTGAGAGAAATGTACGAAGAATTTCTAATTTCTGCAGCCTGTTTGGAATTTTACGCATTTGAAATGCAAGATTCGGAGGCTCAGGATTTTAGTGAATTTTTTAAGTATATGGACCATGCTGAAGTGTGTATTTTAGCGAGTATAGTTTGTAAGAATTTTTTAAGAAATAAAAACGAAAAAATATTATTGAACAAATTAAGAAATTTAGGTTTAGGTGATAATGTTACACGTATAGAAGAACGGCAGAAAAATGTGAATCAATAAAGTACATAAAATGTAGTTATTTGTTTCATTATATTTTGTCCTTGAAGTTATCCTTATATCAATTTAAATGTGTGACGTCATTTGACCTTGAATACTCCTCCCACTATATCTACCGTTAAACTACCCCACCATTGTTACAATTCGACCTTGAAAACTCGCTATAAAGGTTAGTGGGAAAAGAAGTGACTTCAAACAGTCGCAGATATCAGCGGCATAAACATCAAATATTGTGTTCGTGTAGTGTTCTGAAAGTGCTTTTATATTCATGGTAATTTTTGGATTTATATACCATTTTTTCAATAATGAGTATTACAAAAGAAACTCTAGATGAAATTAATGAAATGTTCAGCAAAGATTTCGAGGTTTTAGAGAGAAAAAAGGTTACCAAAATGATTGTGGGCAAAGTGTATAAAATTGTAAAGATGGTTTTAATGACTACACGATTTGGTAAAACTCTTCTAGTGGCTTTACACGATGACGGTGATAATAGCACATTCGAGACTTTTCTGCCAAAACGTGTGGCCGAAACACTGTCTGACGATATTGTAAATATTATGAGTAAAACTAAAGGGAAATACACTCTAACTTATTTGGGGCAGGGCACTAGAGTTTTTGGAAACAATACTCGAACATTATTACGTTTTGGCTCATTGGAGTAAATTGTATATAAATTGTTTGAAAAAAAGGATGTAATTAAATTTAAAATATAGTTGCACATGTCAGAATACTTACGCGTGTTCATTATTTCTGTTAAAGATGTCTGCTGATGCGACGACGACCGTCAACGAATGTGTAGATAGATACATATTTTGGTTGGGAAGAGAATTAAGAAATATGGCTCACGATATGTTAGATAGCGCAAATGATTGGCCGCATATTGATGCAACCAAAGATCAATATAAGAACGAGATCAGGGATGCAATCAATTTTATGGCTGGGGCATACTTGTGCGATAGATTTTTATATGGTTCCATAGACATGGATACATTTTGTGCTGAAATGGTTGAAGAAGAATTAAAAGAATACCTCATCAATATTCCACATTTACCTGATGAGCTTGTTGCAAAATATGAATTGGTTCCTGTAACAGCAACAGCCCAAGATGTTGACGATCGAAATAGTGTCGGATGGGATAGAATTTTGAGCAACGAAAATGAAGACATGGAAAATTAATTTTTTATAATTTTTGTATTTGTGTAATTAAATAACTGTAAATAAATATCTGTTACAATCACAGTTTTGTTTTATTTCTTTTATAAACATACCAACCCAGTAGATCATAGTCAGTGTTTCTTTTTCTCAGCTGAAATATTTAATATAAGTATTTTAGTAAAGAGTGAAAATGAGCCGAGGAAACAACACAATTGATAAATTTGATCGTCAGAAATGTAATGAAAAATATCATATATTATCTGGGCCACAAGGAATTGGTTTTAAACTTACAGCGGATGGGCAGTATGATATGGGTGGAAAAATCATAACCAACTTAGGCGAATCTAAAGATGATGACGATGCTGTGTCAAAATACTTTGTTAATAGAAAGTTTTACAATTTTGCAGTTGTAATATGTGACATATTTAACAAGGATGTCCTCCCCATGATATATCAAAATAATAGTGAGCTTAAAACAAAAATTGAAGTTATTCAGAAAATACTGTATCATCAGCCTTTAAATGACTCATTAAGCGCACTGTCGTACGGCTCGACTTCAAAAAAAAAAACTAAAAAAAGGAAAACAGGTTAAAGAATAGGAGAACGCACTCTGAGTTGCATAGCCTTAAAGATAACGTCGTAGTCGTCGGTGAATTCCCTCCAAGAATATTGATATGTTGTTTATGTGTATGATGTTTTATTGTCATTGTTTTTAATGATGAAGATTGAAATAAAAAAGTTTGTTTTACAAAATATTGTTTATTTATTTTACATTTTAAATTAAAATTATAGTCATACAATATGTTAGTAGTGAACATAACCCGATCCTCTTCCCCCCACTCCTCGACCTTGACCTTGACCTTGCCCCACCCCTCTTTGACCCCGCCCACATGTCCTTGTCATTGACCTTGAAAGTGTACGTATGCCTTGTCCTTGGCCTTGACCTTGTGTTCAAGGTTGTGTGTGACCTTGACCTTGACCTTGGTCGGGACGGCCTTGACTTTGTTGGAGGTCATCTTGGGTGTGTGACCTTGAAGATATGTTACGTGGTTTGGGGTGACCTTGAATGGTTTTATATAGGGTATGGGGCAGTTTCATTCATCAGTTGGCTCTGACTTGTATAGGTAGTACATGTGTTAATATTTAACAAATCATGGCATATGTTTGTGAAAATTGCGGTTCTAAGTTTACTAATAGTTATAATATGAGACGTCATAAAAGATAATCGTGTGCGGCGAGATTTAATGAAGTGCCTGGAGGAAAACGGCTCCGAATTGAAGAGTATACATCGACGATTCCGGTAATTAATTGCGCTACATGTAATGTAGATGTTCCAATAAATCGTATGTCAGCGCATAAACGAACACAACAACATAAAAATAATTCATGTTTGCCGGTATGTCATGGTGTGCAACTCGTTGAATGTACCTTCAAAAGGAGAATTGCAACCTATCGGGTTAGCAGTGATATGGAGCATTCCGATTACGTAATG
The DNA here is from genome assembly GCA_034092305.1 of Diaprepes abbreviatus. Classification (NCBI taxonomy): domain Eukaryota; kingdom Metazoa; phylum Arthropoda; class Insecta; order Coleoptera; family Curculionidae; genus Diaprepes; species Diaprepes abbreviatus. The sequence goes on along the minus strand of JASJET010000182.1, from coordinate 1,471,338 downwards.
TCCTTTGCAGACATTAAATCCAAGGTGGTGGAACTTGTTAATAATGTATTGCCTGTGCATCATGCTTTAAAAGTTAACATGACAGCTGTTGGCGAGTACATGCTTCCATCACAAGAAATAATCAGTGAAAAATCCTTCAACACTGCTAATCAAATAATTAGTGTAGAAAGTGATTTGGATGCCGTTTACCATTCTTTCACCGAATTAATAAAAACGCAGGCGACAGAGTTCCAGGAGAAAGATTCAGGTATGGAAAAATCAAAACCCGATATATTAAACTGATTTTTATATATTATTTTTCTTGTTATAGGATGGGCTCTTGTGCGAATTTTATACTTGGAAGTTAGTATCAACAAGTATATGCCTATGGGTGGCACATCATACATCAAGTTGCCGTGTTCTATTGAAAAGAAAGGAGCTGTCGTCAACGTGATTAACCAGGACGAATTTTGCTTTGCGTGGGCTGTAACATCAGCATTGTTTCCTCCAACAGCAGAGCCTTCACAGAAGACATCCTACCCCCATTTTTCTAGAGTGCTAAATTTAACAGGTATGGATTTTCCAGTAAAATTACGTGACATTAAAAAATTTGAGGAAATGAACAACATATCAATTAACGTATACGGTCTGGAATCTAAATATGAAAATAATGAAGTAATACATGAAGTTATTGGTCCACTGAGGTATGCGTCAAAAAAGTTGGATAGACATGTAAATTTATTGTTAATTACAAAAGACTGTAGTAGTAAAGATGGCGGTGAACATTTTTGTGATACGACTTGTTCAAAGAGTCATTATTGTTGGATTCGGGATTTATCACGTTTAGTTTCAAGTCAAATTAGTTGTCAACAACATAAAATATATTTCTGTGATGGTTGCCTCATTTACACCGTCAGCTTTAACTTTACATCAAAGCTACGATTGTAACCATATTTTCACGCAAACACCCTCAGTGGATTTAAAAATCGATAAATTTGGAAAGAGTGTGCCGGAAAATATTTTAAAATTCGAGGGTATAGAAAAGCAAATGCGCGTTCCATTCGTGGTTTATGCAGATTTCGAATCTGTTTTAAAACCCGTTGAAACGGTACAACCAGACCCACAAAATTCTTACACTGTAAAAAGTTTTAAACATGAACCATATTCTTTTGCTTATTTAATTAAATGCTCTTTTGACGACTCACTTTTGAAATTTGAGCTATTTCGTGGGAATAATGCAACTCAAGTCTTTGTGGATCGTATCGAGTGTGATTTAAGGGCTCTATATAACACATATTTAAAAGACATTAAGCTTATGAAACCGTTAACGCCTGAAGAAAAAAGGGAGTTTAATGATGCTAAAATATGTGGTATATGTGAAGGCCCTTTTGAAGAGGGTGAGATTAAAGTACGAGACCACTGTCACATAACTGGTGCAAAAAGATTTGGTGCTGCACATTCCGTTTGTAATTTAAATTATAAATTACCCTCTTTTATCCCTATCATATTTCATAACTTAAGCGGCTACGACAGCCATTTATTTATAAAAGAGTTATGTAAATATGGGGATAATATTGGTGTTTTGGCTCAAAGTAAGGAAAAGTACATATCATTTACCAAAAGCATTTATGTGCACGATTATTTTGATAGTAAATGTGGAAAAGTCAAGAGGAAATATTTAAAGTTGCGATTTATTGACAGTTTTAAATTTCTGTCAACGTCTTTGGAAAATTTAGGCAGCGGTTTAAACGACGACGATTTTATTGAAACGCGGAAACATTTTTCAAATATCAACCAATTTAATTTGATGCGTCAAAAGGGTGTTTTTCCCTATAGCTTTATCGACTCTATAGAAAAAATGGAAAATACATGTCTTCCAAGTAAAAATCAATTTTATGATAATTTACGGTAAGAACATATTAGCGATGAAAGCTATAGAAGAGCAAAAGAAGTATGGCGCTTGTTTGGGTGTAAAACTTTGGGGGACTATTCGGATGTGGATTTAAAATCAGATGTGTTGCTATTGTGTGATGTTTTTGAGCAATTTCGGAATAATTGTTTAAAGTTCGATAAACTGGATCCAGCACATTACTATACCCTTCCAAGTTTATCATTTGATTGTATGCTACGTATGACTAAGGTAGAGTTAGAGCTCTTAACTGATATAGACATGATACATTTTTTTAAGAAAGGTATACGCGGCAGCATAAGCCCCTGTGTACAGAAAGGAAGCACATCGCTAATAACATTTTTTACCAGACTATGACCCAACAAAACCTTCTTCATTTATAACATACCTTGATGCTACAAATCTATATGGTCATAGTATGTCACAAGCATTACCATATGGTGGTTTTCGATGGTTAAGCGAAATTCTAGATTTAAATATTATGGCTGTTGGTGATGATAGTTTACATGGCTACGTTTTGGAAGAGGACGTGCATTATCCGACTGAGTTGCATGATGCACATTCTGATCTTCCATTTCTAGTAGAAAATATCATACCGCCAACAGAAAACGCTAAATTGCCGAAATTAATTCCTAATTTACAAGATAAAAAAAAAATACATTGTACACTATAGAACTTTAAAACAAGCCATCGCCAACGGCTTAGTGGTAATGCAAACCCATCGAGTATTACAGCTTAAATAATCAAAATGGCTAAAATCGTATATTGATTTTAATACCAATTTACGTAACAAGGCCACCACAAAATTTGCGAAGGACACTTTTAAATTAAAAAATAACGCGATATTTGGTAAAACTATGAAAAATGTGGAAAATGGAAAGAATATAAAATTAGTAACACATTGGGATAACAGTGTAGGCAGAAATGGAGCCAGAGCACTAATATGCCGCCCCAATTTCAATAGTAGCTCGATATTTACCGAGAACTTTGTTGCTATACATATGAATAAAGTTAAAATATTGTACAATAAACCAATTTATATCGGATTTTCCATATTAGATATATCAAAGACTGTAATATACAATTTTTATTATAATTTTATTAAATCCAAGTTTGGCGATGATGCTTCGTTACTTTACACCGATACTGACTCGCTTATATTAAAAGTGTATACGGAAATCTTTTATCAAACTATATCAGAAAACCCCGAAAAATTTGATACATCAAATTACCCCGAAATTAATAATTTCAACATAATTAAAAGTAATTCTGTAGTTGGTAGAATGAAAGATGAGTTTCCTGGTGATCCGATAATAAGTTTTTATGGTACCGGCGCGAAGGCTTATTATGTAAAGTCCATTAATAATGAATTTAAAAAAAACAAAGTTATCAAAAAATGTGTTATCGAGAAAGACCTTCATCAGGAAGACTACCAAAGAATTGTTGAAAGGGGTGGTTTGATATTAAGAAAGATGAAGACATTTAGAAGTGAATTACATAACATTTATACCAACATAATAAATAAAGTAGCATTGTCACATAGCGATGATAAACGTTATGTAATTCCCAATTCAACCAAAACTCTACCTTGGGGGCATGCAGACATAGATTTTTACAAAACAGACCCGGAAGAAAACTTAGCAAATTTAGTCACCGTGTTGGAATCATTTCTAAATCAGAACAGCACGTAATCTGGAAAATCCATATTTCATTATTTGTATTGTTTTTATTATTTCTATTGAACATACAACATTAATATGTAACGATAATATTGTATTTTTTTTTTTTAATGAAAAACATGTATTCATTACTTGATTGCTTTTTATTGAACCTTTATTTTAAAATTATAAATATAATGAAGTGTCGACAAATAACAAACTGTAAAAGTTATTGTTGAAAAATTTGTCTAACAGTAAATTAAACGCATAGGTCTACGAGCAAATGTTTAATGTGAAACAGGTTTGTTGACAAGATCCTCCATAGTCCTTTCAATTTTCAACTTTCTAGAGTTAAGTTCATCACGCAGTTCGTCTTGCCTAAGTTCATATATTGCAATAACAGTATCATCAATGTATCCTCTAAGTTCTTGACCGGTTTCAATTAATTTCTTGCGTACGTAACCTTCAAGTTGGTTTCTGAATATATCTTTAATAACAATTGTTGAGTCATGTAAAGCTTTCTGCGTATCTTGCACACACTGAGCAAGGTTATTATCAACATAATTTCGTGTGGTCGCATCGTCTACTTCAAGAGGTTCTGCTAAATAGCACAATCTTTTGCTTCCCATGTCTTAATCTCCATTAGGTGTCAGTTTAAAACCTATTCCTGAAAGACCTCGCATAAAGTTAAAATCCTTAAATTTTCTTTTGCGACCGAACTTATCAATAGTGTTTACTTCTGACATTGTTATGTGAGACTGATTTGAAACCATTAGATTTTACCCTAATATATGGTTCTATTTCATTAATAAACGGACTCTGCAGAAAAATATGGATTGCAAAACGTATTTTAGGTGATATTTAATAAATACACATACAGATTCATTTTACTATTGTTTTATTGGAAAAAAAATTAAAATATAACAAAAGATTGAGTTTACTTTTTATTATTAAAAAATAAAAAATATAACAAACAAAAAAATTAAAAAATTAAGAAATAAAATACATGTTAATTTCTTCTGTACAGGGTGAGTCAACGATTGGATGAAGTAGGTTTGTGCCTTTTCGGTGAAATTAACAAAGAAACTATATTTATTGTTTGATACAGTTTATTTTTACGCAGATTTTAAAAATATTTAGGACTCTACAGGGTGAGCCAAAAAACTAGGACAGCATAAAGTTGTTTTTTTTTAATAGAATACCCTATAAACGAATCGTATTTTCGATTTAGCTTATAATTCTGAATCTTTTTTATTAAGGGTTTACTATAACAAAACTTTATAGTTTCTGAGATAATTAAGTTTAAAGAAAAAAAGTCACATTTTCAAGCATCAATTCAATCCTAAATAACGTTTTCAATTTTGTGACAAATATATTCAAATTTGGAATTTAGCAAGGCCAAGGACAAGTCAACATAATGTTTACCTAATATTTGCAATAAAAGCTACAGGGTGTTGAACACATCAGCTCAAATTTGAACAAGTTTAAATGAATAAATATCTTTTTTTTTAAATAGTACACCCTCTATATTTTCATGTTATTTAATAGAGTAATAAAAACCCTAAAAGTTTTGTTCAATATATCCTATACCTATTTATAGTAGTTTTTGAGATATTTCAGTTTTTCTTATTTTCCATACTTTTTTACAGAAATAGTCTTCATTATCATAGTAGCCATGTAAAATAATAAAAAGAAACTACAGAAACAAACAGAATGTGGTTAAATATGATGAAATACATTATTCGTTATATTACAACGGCAATAGTTTAATTAAACATAATGTGAAAAAATTAACACAACAATAACGACAAGGCAAATACATATTTACTTTTATACTAAATTGAAACAAAAAAATTACCTATTAAATACTGAGATTAATTATTTCTTTTTAATAAGTGTTCGAATAAACGACCCTCTTGTGCAATGCACAAAATTTAGTCTTTTTTGCAGATTTTCTCGGACCCTGGACAAAATTAGTGGCGTTATTGTTCTACAGGTATCTCTAATCCTGTTTCGCATATCTTCCACACCTTATTTTTAATATAACCCCATAGGAAGAAATCTAATGGGGTGATTTCGCAAGACCTTGGTGGCCACTCAATGAAACCCCCACGTCCAATCCATTTTTGCGGATATCGTTGGTCCAAAAACGCACGAACTTCACGATGGTAATGCGGAGGCTCACCATCGTGCTGGAACCATATACTGTCGAGCTCATCCCTATCGAGACCTTGAAGCAGTTGGGGTAGTTCTTCTTGTAGAAAGTTCAGGTAACTATGGCCATTTAGTGGTTCATTAAAAAAGTGGGGTCCAATAATTCGATTATGATGACTACCACACCAAACATTTAATGACCAGTGGTTTTGATGTTGCACCTCTCTAATCCTAAATGGGGTTTCTGTGGCATAATAATGCATGTTGCGTCTATTTACGGCACCGTTACTTCTAAAAGTAGCTTCATCACTAAACATTACCTTGCATAATAAATTTGGATTTAATTGAACCTCCGCATTTATTGTACGACAAAAGTTTACACGACTTTCAAAATCCTGTCCATGCAATTCTTGGTGTAATTCCATGTGATATGGATTATACTTATATTTCTTGGTAGTACGATTAGCGGTGGATTGTGATGTTTCACATAATGCTGCTAACTGACGGCTACCAATATAAGGATTTTCCTGAACATTTAACAATACTTGTTCTTTTTCTTCATTAGTTACTGGTTTGTTGACCACTTTACGTTTTGGATAATCAACAGTACCAGAAGAATCAAATCTTTGCATTACGTT